>JAZDVW010001914.1:155000-645954 GCA_037367395.1 Lithobates pipiens | reverse complement strand
TACACAATTGCACCCTCCGGCCCTTTTATCCCAAAATGCGTCCAAAATGACAAATTGCACCCCCGGCCCTTTTATCCCAAAATGCGTCCAAATCGACCAAAACTGCACCCCCAGCCCTTTTATTCCAAAATGGGTCCAAAATGACACAAAATCGCACCCCCGGCCCTTTTATTGCAAAATGACCAAAATTGCACCCCCGGCCCTTTTATCCCAAATATGGTCCGAAATGACCAAAATTGCACCCCTGGCCCTTTTATCCAAAAATGGGTCCAAAATGACCAATTGCACCCCCGGCCCTTTTATAACAAATTGGTCCTAAATGACCAAAATTGCACCCCCGGCCCTTGTATCCCAAAATGGGTCCAAAATGACCAAAATTGCACCCCCGGCCCTTTTATCCCAAAAAGGGTCCAAAATGACCAAAATTGCACCCCCGGCCCTTGTATCCCAAAATGGGTCCAAAATGACCAAAATTGCACCCCCGGCCCTTTTATCCCAAAATGGGTCCAAAATCAAACTCCCGGCCCTTTTATCCCAAAATGGGTCCAAAATGGGTCCAAAATGACCAAAATTGCACCCAGGCCCTTTTATCCCAAACTGGGTCCAAAATGACTAAAATTGCACCCCCGGCCCTTTTATCCCAAAATGGGTCCAAAATGACCAAAATTGCACCCCCGGCCCTTTTATCCCAAAATGGGTCCAAAATGACTAAAATTGCACCACCACCCCTTTTACCCCAAAATGGGTCCAAAATGACCAAATTGCACCCCCGGCCCTTTTATCCCAAAATGGGTCCAAAACCGCACCCCCGGCCCTTTTATAACAAATGGGTTCAAAATGACCAAATTGCACCCCCGGCCCTTTTATCCCAAAATGACCAAAATTGCACCCCCGGCCCTTTTATCCCAAAATGACCAAAATTGCACCCCCGGCCCTTGTATAACAAAATGGGTCCAAAATGACCAAAATTGCACCCTCGGCCCTTTTATCCCAAAATGGGTCCAAAATGACTAAAATTGCACCACCACCCCTTTTAACCCCAAAATGGGTCCAAAATGACCAAATTGCACCCCCCGGCCCTTTTATCCCTAAATGGGTCCAAAATGACACAAAATCGCACCCCCGGCCCTTTTATTCCAAAATGGGTCCAATATGACACAAAATCGCACCCCCTGCCCTTTTATTCCAAAATGGGTCCAAAATGACCAAAATCGCACCCCCGGCCCTTTTATCCCAACTGGGGTCCAAAATGACCAAAATTGCACCCCCGGCCCTTCTATCCCAAAATGGGTCCAAAATGACAGAAAATTGCACCCCCGGCCCTTTTATCCCAAAATGCGTCCAAAATGACCAAAATTGCACCCCCGGCCCTTTTATCCCAAAATGCGTCCAAAATGACACAAAATCGCACCCCCGGCCCTTTTATTCCAAAATGACCAAAATTGCACCCCTGGCCCTTTTATCCCAAAATGGGTCCGAAATGACCAAAATTGCACCCCCGGCCCTTTTATCCCAAAAACAGCCCAAAATGACCAAAATTGCACCTCCGGCCCTTTTATCCCAAAATGGGTCCAAAATGACAAACATTGCACCCCCGGCCCTTTCATCCCAAAAAGGGTCCAAAATGACCAAAATTGCACCCCCGGCCCTTTTAGCCCAAAATGGGTCCAAAATGACTAAAATTGCACCACCACCCCTTTTACCCCAAAATGGGTCCAAAATGACCAAAATTGCACCTCCGGCCTTTTATCCCAAAAAGGGTCCAAAATGACCAAAATTGCACCCCCGGCCCTTTTATCCCAAAATGGGTCCAAAATGACAGAAAATTGCACCACCTGCCCTTTTATCCCAAAATGCGTTCAAAATGACCAAAATTGCACCCCCGGCCCTTTTATCCCAAAAAGGGTCCAAAATGACCAAAATTGCACCCCCGGCCCTTGTATCCCAAAATGGGTCCAAAATGACCAAAATTGCACCCCCGGCCCTTTTATCCCAAAATGGGTCCAAAATCAAACTCCCGGCCCTTTTATCCCAAAAACAGCCCAAAATGACCAAAATTGCACCTCCGGCCCTTTTATCCCAAAATGGGTCCAAAATGACAAACATTGCACCCCCGGCCCTTTCATCCCAAAAAGGGTCCAAAATGACCAAAATTGCACCCCCGGCCCTTTTATCCCAAAATGGGTCCAAAATGACAGAAAATTGCACCACCTGCCCTTTTATCCCAAAATGCGTTCAAAATGACCAAAATTGCACCCCCGGCCCTTTTATCCCAAAATGCGTCCAAAATGACCAAAATTGCACCCCGGCCCTTTTATCCCAAAATGCGTCCAAAATGACCAAAATTGCACCCCGGCCCTTTTATCCCAAAATGCGTCCAAAATGACCAAAATTGCACCCCCGGCCCTTTTATCCCAAAATGCGTCCAAAATGACCAAAATTGCACCCCGGCCCTTTTTATCCCTAAATGGGTCCAAAATGACTAAAATTGTACCACCACCCCTTTTATCCCAAAATGGGTCCAAAATTGCACCCCCGGCCCTTTTATTCCAAAATGGGTCCAATATGACACAAAATCGCACCCCCTGCCCTTTTATCCCAACTGGGGTCCGAAATGACCAAAATTGCACCTCCGGCCTTTTATCCCAAAAAGGGTCCAAAATGACCAAAATTGCACTCCCGGCCCTTTTATTCCAAAATGCGTCCAAAATGACCAAAATTGCACCCCCGGCCCTTTTATTCCAAAATGGGTCCAAAATGACACAAAATCGCACCCCCGGCCCTTTTATTCCAAAATGACCAAAATTGCACCCCCGGCCCTTTTATCCCAAATAGGGTCCGAAATGACCAAAATTGCACCCCTGGCCCTTTTATCCCAAAAACAGCCAAAATGACCAAAATTGCACCCCCGGCCCTTTTATCCCAAATGGGTCCAAAATGACCAAAATTGGACCCCGGCTCTTTTATCCCAAAATGGGTCCAAAATTGCACCCCGGCCCTTTTATTCCAAAATGGGTCCAAAATGACCAAAATTGCAATCCCGGCCCTTTTATTCCAAAATGGGTCCAAAATGACCAAAATTGCACCCCCGGCCCTTTTATAACAAAATGGGTCCAAAATGACTAAAATTGAACCCCCGGGCCCTTTTATCCAAAAAGGGTCCAAAATGACCAAAATTGTACCCCCGGTCCATTCATCCCAAAATGGGTCCAAAATGACCAAAATTGCACCCTCGGCCCTTGTATAACAAAATGGGTCCAAAATGACAGAAAATTGTACCCCCGGCCCTTTTATAACAAAATGGGTCCAAAATGACCAAAATTGCACCCCCGGCCCTTTTTTCGCAAAAAGGGTCCAAAATGACCAAAATTGCACCCCCGGCCCTTTTATCCCAAAATGGGTCCAAAATGACCAAAATTGCACCCCCGGCCCTTTCATCCCAAAAAAGGGTCCAAAATGACCAAAATTGCACCCCCGGCCCTTTTATCCCTAAATGGGTCCAAAATGACTAAAATTGCACCACCGCCCCTTTTACCCCAAAATGGGTCCAAAATGACCAAATTGCACCCCCGGCCCTTTTATCCCAAAATGGGTCCAAAATCGCACCCCGGCCCTTTTATTCCAAAATGGGTCCAAAATGGGTCCAAAATGACCAAATTGCACCCCCGGCCCTTTTATCCCAAAATGGGTCCAAAATGACACAAAATCGCACCCCCGGCCCTTTTATTAAAAAATGGGTCCAAAATGACCAAAATTGCACCCCCAGCCCTTTTATCCCAAAATGGGTCCAAAATGACAGAAAATTGCACCCCCGGCCCTTTTATAACAAAATGGGTCCAAAATGACCAAAATTGCACCCCCGGCCCTTTTATAACAAAATGGGTCCAAAATGACCAAAATTGCACTCCCGGCCCTTTTATCCCTAAATGGGTCCAAAATGACCAAAATTGCACCCCCGGCCCTTTTATCCCAAAATGGGTCCAAAATGACCAAAATTGCACCCCCGGCCCTTTTATCCCAAAATGATCAAAATTGCAACCCCGGCCCTTTTATCCCAAAATGGGTCCAAAATGACAGAAATTGCACCCCCGGCCCTTTTATCCCAAAAAGGGTCCAAAATGACCAAAATTGCACCCCCGGCCCTTTTATCCCAAAAAGGGTCCAAAATGACCAAAATTGCACCCCCGGCCCTTTTATAACAAAATGGGTCCAAAATGACCAAAATTGCACCCCCGGCCCTTTTTTTCCCAAAAAGGGTCCATAATGACCAAAATTGCACCCCCGGCCCTTTTATCCCAAAATGGGTCCAAAATGACCAAAATTGCACCCCCGGCCCTTTTATTCCAAAATGGGTCCAAAATGACCAAAATTGCACCCTCGGCCCTTTTATCCCAAAATTCGTCCAAAATGACCAAAATTGCACCCCCGGCCCTTTTATCCCAAAATGGGTCCAAAATGATCAAAATTGCACCCCCAGCCCTTTTATTCCAAATTGGGTCCAAAATGACCAAAATTGCACCCCCGGCCCTTGTATAACAAAAATGGGTCCAAAATGACAGAAAATTGCACCCCCGGCCCTTTTATAACAAAATGGGTCCAAAATGACAAATTGCACCCCCGGCCCTTTTTTCCCAAAAAGGGTCCAAAATGACCAAAATTGCACCCCCGGCCCTTTTATCCCAAAATGACCAAAATTGCACCCCCGGCCCTTTCATCCCAAAAAGGGTCCAAAATGACCAAAATTGCACCCCCGGCCCTTTTATCCATAAATGGGTCCAAAATGACCAAAATTGCACCCCCGGCCCTTTTATCCCCAAAAAGGGTCCAAAATGACAATTGCACCACCACCCCTTTTACCCCAAAATGGGTCCAAAATGACCAAATTGCACCCCCGGCCCTTTTATCCCAAAATGGGTCCAAAATTACACAAAATCGCACCCCCGGCCCTTTTATCCCAAATAGGGTCCAAAATGACCAAAATTGCACCCCCGGCCCTTTTATCCCAAAATTCGTCCAAAATGACCAAAATTGCACCCCCGGCCCTTTTTTCCCAAAAAGGGTCCAAAATGACCAAAAATGTACCCCCCGGTCCTTTCATCCCAAAATGGGTCCAAAATGACCAAAATTGCACCCTCGGCCCCTTTTATCCCAAAATTCGTCCAAAATGACCAAAATTGCACCCCCGGCCCTTTTATCCCAAAATGACCAAAATTGCACCCCCGGCCCTTTTTTCCCAAAAAGGGTCCAAAATGACCAAAATTGCACCCCCGGCCCTTTTATCCCAAAATGACCAAAATTGCACCCCCGGCCCTTTCATCCCAAAAAGGGTCCAAAATGACCAAAATTGCACCCCGGCCCTTTTATCCCAAAAAGGATCCAAAATGACAAATTGCACCACCACCCCTTTTACCCCAAAATGGGTCCAAAATGACCAAATTGCACCCCCGGCCCTTTTATCCCAAAATGGGTCCAAAATTACACAAAATTGCACCCCCGGCCCTTTTATCCCAAAATGGGTCCAAAATGACCAAAATTGCACCTTCGGCCCTTTTATCCCAAAATTCGTCCAAAATGACCAAAATTGCACCCCCGGCCCTTTTATCCCAAAATGGGTCCAAAATGACCAAAATTGCACCCCCAGCCCTTTTATTCCAAATTGGGTCCAAAATGACCAAAATTGCACCCCCGGCCCTTGTATAACAAAAATGGGTCCAAAATGACTAAAATTGCACCACCACCCCTTTTACCCCAAAATGGGTCCAAAATGACCAAATTTGCACCCCCGGCCCTTCTATAACAAAATGGGTCCAAAATGACCAAAATTGCACTCCCGGCCCTTTTATCCCAAAATGGGTCCAAAATGACCAAATTGCACCCCCGGCCCTTTTATCCCAAAATGGGTCCAAAATGACACAAAATCGCACCCCCAGACCTATTATTAAAAAATGGGTCCAAAATGACCAAAATTGCACTTCCGGCCCTTTATCCCTAAATGGGTCCAAAATGACCAAAATTGCACCCCGGCTCTTTTATCCCAAAATGGGTCCAAAATGACACAAAATCGCACCCCTGGCCCTTTTATTCCAAAATGGGTCCAAAATGACCAAAATTGCACCCCCGGCCCTTTTATCCCAAAAAGGGTCCAAAATGACCAAAATTGCACCCCCGGTCCTTTCATCCCAAAATGGGTCCAAAATGACCAAAATTGCACCCTCGGCCCTTTTATCCCAAAATGGGTCCAAAATGGGTCCAAAATGACCAAAATTGCACCCCCGGCCCTTTTATAACAAAATGGGTCCAAAATGACCAAAATTGCACCCCCGGCCCTTTTATCCCAAAATGGGTCCAAAATGACCAAATTGCACCCCCGGCCCTTTTATCCCAAAATGGGTCCAAAATGACCAAAATTGCACCCCCGACCCTTTTATCCCAAAATGGGTCCAAAATGACTAAAATTGCACCACCACCCCTTTTACCCCAAAATGGGTCCAAAATGACCAAATTGCACCCCCGGCCCTTTTATCCCAAAATGGGTCCAAAATGACACAAAATCGCACCCCCGGCCCTTTTATTAAAAAAATGGTCCAAAATGACCAAAATTGCACTCCCGGTCTTTTATCCTAAATGGGTCCAAAATTACCAAAATTGCACCCCGGCTTTTATCCCAAAATGGGTCCAAAATTGCACCCCCGACCCTTTTATCCCAAAATGGGTCCAAAATGACACAAAATCGCACCCCCGGCCCTTTTATCCAAAATGGGTCCAAAATGACCAAAATTGCACCCCGGCCCTTTCATCCCAAAAAGGGTCCAAAATGACGAAAATTGTACCCCGGTCCTTTCATCCCAAAATGGGTCCAAAATGACCAAAATTGCACCCTCGGCCCTTTTATCCCAAAATAAGTCCAAAATGACCAAAATTGCACCCCCGGCCCTTGTATAACCAAAATGGGTCCAAAATGACAGAAAATTGCACCCCCCGCCCTTTTATAACAAAATGGGTCCAAAATGACCAAAATTGCACCCCCGGTCCTTTCATCCCAAAAAGGGTCCAAATGACCAAAATTGCACCCCCGGCCCTTTTATCCCAAAAAGGGTCCAAAATGACCAAAATTGCACCCCCGGCCCTTTTATCCCCAAAAGGGTCCAAAATGACCAAAATTGCACTCCCGGCCCTTTTATAACAAAATGGGTCCAAAATGACCAAAATTGCACCCCCGGCCCTTTTATAACAAAATGGGTCCAAAATTACCAAAATTGCACCCCCGGCCCTTTTATAACAAAATGGGTCCAAAATGACCAAAATTGCACCCTCGGCCCTTTTATCCCAAAATTCATCCAAAATGACCAAAATTGCACCCCCGGCCCTTTTATCCCAAAATGGGTCCAAAATGACCAAAATTGCACCCCCGCCCTTTTTCCCAAAAAGGGTCCAAAATGACCAAAATTGCACCCCCGGCCCTTTTATCCCAAAATGACCAAAATTGCACCCCCGGCCCTTTCATCCCAAAAAGGGTCCAAAATGACCAAAATTGCACCCCCGGCCCTTTTATCCCAAAAAGGGTCCAAAATGACAAATTGCACCACCACCCCTTTTACCCAAAATGGGTCCAAAATGACCAAATTGCACCCCCGGCCCTTTTATCCCAAAATGGGTCCAAATTACACAAAATTGCACGCCCGGCCCTTTTATCCAAAAAGGGTCCAAAATGACCAAAATTGCACCCTCGGCCCTTTTATCCCCAAAAGGGTCCAAAATGACCAAAATTGCACCCCCGGCCCTTTTATAACAAAATGGGTCCAAAAATGACCAAAATTGCATCCCCGGCCCTTTTATCCCAAAATGGGTCCAAAATGACCAAAATTGCACCCCCGGCCCTTTTATCCCAAAATGGGTCCAAAATGACCAAAATTGCACCCCCGGCCCTTTTATCCCAAAATGGGTCCAAAATGACAAATTGCACCCCCGACCCTTTTATCCCAAATGGGTCCAAAATGACTAAAATTGCACCACCACCCCTTTTACCCCAAAATGGGTCCAAAATGACCAAATTGCACCCCCGGCCCTTTTATTAAAAAATGGGTCCAAAATGACCAAAATTGCACTCCCGGTCCTTTTATCCCTAAATGGGTCCAAAATGACCAAAATTGCACCCCGGCTTTTATCCCAAAATGGGTCCAAAATTGCACCCCCGACCCTTTTATCCCAAAATGGGTCCAAAATGACACAAAATCGCACCCCCGGCCCTTTTATTCCAAAATGGGTCCAAAATGACCAAAATTGCAATCCCGGCCCTTTTATTCCAAAATGGGTCCAAAATGACCAAAATTGCACCCCCGGCCCTTTCATCCCAAAAAGGGTCCAAAATGACCAAAATTGCACCCTCGGCCCTTTTATCCCAAAATAAGTCCAAAATGACCAAAATTGCACCCCCGGCCCTTGTATAACAAAATGGGTCCAAAATGACAGAAAATTGCACCCCCGGCCCTTTTATAACAAAATGGGTCCAAAATGACCAAAATTGCACCCCCGGCCCTTTTATAACAAAATGGGTCCAAAATTACCAAAATTGCACCCTCGGCCCTTTTATCCCAAAATTCGTCCAAAATGACCAAAATTGCACCCCCGGCCCTTTTATCCCAAAATGGGTCCAAAATGACCAAAATTGCACCCCCGACCCTTTTATCCCAAAATGGGTCCAAAATGACTAAAATTGCACCCACGGCCCTTTTATCCCAAAATGGGTCCAAAATGACACAAAATCGCACCCCCGGCCCTTTTATTAAAAAATGGGTCCAAAATGACCAAAATTGCACTCCCGGCCCTTTTATCCCTAAATGGGTCCAAAATGACCAAAATTGCACCCCGGCTCTTTTATCCCAAAATGGGTCCAAAATTGCACCCCCGACCCTTTTATCCCAAAATGGGTCCAAAATGACACAAAATCGCACCCCCGGCCCTTTTATTCCAAAATGGGTCCAAAATGACCAAAATTGCAATCCCGGCCTTTTTATTCCAAAATGGGTCCAAAATGACCAAAATTGCACCCCCGGCCCTTTTATAACAAAAATGGGTCCAAAATGACTAAAATTGAACCCCCGGCCCTTTTATCCCAAAAAGGGTCCAAAATGACCAAAATTGTACCCCCGGTCCTTTCATCCCAAAATGGGTCCAAAATGACCAAAATTGCACCCCCGGCCCTTTTATCCCAAAAAGGGTCCAAAATGACCAAAATTGCACCCCGGCCCTTTTATCCCAAAAAGGGTCCAAAATGACCAAAATTGCACCCCCGGCCCTTTTTATCCCAAAAAGGGTCCAAAATGACCAAAATTGCACCCCCGGCCCTTTTATCCCAAAAGGGTCCAAAATGACCAAAATTGCACTCCCGGCCCTTTTATAACAAAATGGGTCCAAAATTACCAAAATTGCACCCCCGGCCCTTTTATAACAAAAATGGGTCCAAAATGACCAAAATTGCACCCCCGGCCCTTTTATCCCAAAATGGGTCCAAAATGACCAAAATTGCACCCCCGGCCCTTTTATCCCAAAATGGGTCCAAAATGACCAAAATTGCACCCCGGCCCTTTTATCCCAAAATGGGTCCAAAATGACCAAAATTGCACCCCCGGCCCTTTTATCCCAAAAAGGGTCCAAAATGACCAAAATTGCACCCCCGGCCCTTTTATCCCAAAAAGGGTCCAAAATGACCAAAATTGCACCCCCGGCCCTTTTATCCCCAAAAGGGTCCAAAATGACCAAAATTGCACCCCCGGCCCTTTTATAACAAAATGGGTCCAAAATACCAAAATTGCACTCCCGGCCCTTTTATCCCTAAATGGGTCCAAAATGACCAAAATTGCACCCCCGGCCCTTTTATCCCAAAATGGGTCCAAAATGGGTCCAAAATGGGTCCAAAATGACCAAAATTGCACTCCCGGCCCTTTTATCCCTAAATGGGTCCAAAATGACCAAAATTGCACCCCCGGACCTTTTATTCCAAAATGACCAAAATTGCACCCCCGGCCCTTTTATCCCAAAATGGGTCCAAAATGACACAAAATTGCACCCCCGGCCCTTTTATTCCAAAATGGGTCCAAAATGACACAAAATCGCACCCCCAGCCCTTTTATTCCAAAATGGGTCCAATATGACACAAAATCGCACCCCCTGCCCTTTTATTCCAAAATGGGTCCAAAATGACCAAAATTGCACCCCCGGCCCTTTTATCCCAAAATGGGTCCAAAATGACCAAAATTGCACCCCCGGCCCTTTTATCCCAAAATGGGTCCCAAAATGACACAAAATCGCACCCCCGGCCCTTTTATTCCAAAATGGGTCCAAAATGACCAAAATTGCAATCCCGGCCTTTTTATTCCAAAATGGGTCCAAAATGACCAAAATTGCACCCCCGGCCCTTTTATAACAAAATGGGTCCAAAATGACTAAAATTGAACCCCCGGCCCTTTTATCCCAAAAAGGGTCCAAAATGACCAAAATTGTACCCCCGGTCCTTTCATCCCAAAATGGGTCCAAAATGACCAAAATTGCACCCTCGGCCCTTTTATCCCAAAATAAGTCCAAAATGACCAAAATTGCACCCCCGGCCCTTGTATAACAAAATGGGTCCAAAATGACAGAAAATTGCACCCCCGGCCCTTTTATCCCAAAAAGGGTCCAAAATGACCAAAATTGCACCCCCGGCCCTTTTATCCCCAAAAGGGTCCAAAATGACCAAAATTGCACTCCCGGCCCTTTTATAACAAAATGGGTCCAAAATTACCAAAATTGCACCCCCGGCCCTTTTATAACAAAAATGGGTCCAAAATGACCAAAATTGCACCCCCGGCCCTTTTATCGCAAAATGGGTCCAAAATGACCAAAATTGCACCCCCGGCCCTTTTATCCCAAAATGGGTCCAAATGACCAAAATTGCACCCCCGGCCCTTTTATCCCAAAATGGGTCCAAAATGACCAAAATTGCACCCCCGGCCCTTTTATCCCAAAAAGGGTCCAAAATGACCAAAATTGCACCCCCGGCCCTTTTATCCCAAAAAGGGTCCAAAATGACCAAAATTGCACCCCCGGCCCTTTTATCCCCAAAAGGGTCCAAAATGACCAAAATTGCACCCCCGGCCCTTTTATAACAAAATGGGTCCAAAATTACCAAAATTGCACTCCCGGCCCTTTTATCCCTAAATGGGTCCAAAATGACCAAAATTGCACCCCCGGCCCTTTTATCCCAAAATGGGTCCAAAATGGGTCCAAAATGGGTCCAAAATGACCAAAATTGCACTCCCGGCCCTTTTATCCCTAAATGGGTCCAAAATGACCAAAATTGCACCCCCGGACCTTTTATTCCAAAATGACCAAAATTGCACCCCCGGCCCTTTTATCCCAAAATGGGTCCAAAATGACACAAAATTGCACCCCCGGCCCTTTTATTCCAAAATGGGTCCAAAATGACACAAAATCGCACCCCAGCCCTTTTATTCCAAAATGGGTCCAATATGACACAAAATCGCACCCCCTGCCCTTTTATTCCAAAATGGGTCCAAAATGACCAAAATTGCACCCCCGGCCCTTTTATCCCAAAATGGGTCCAAAATGACCAAAATTGCACCCGGCCCTTTTATCCCAAAATGGGTCCAAAATGACCAAAATTGCACCCCCGGCCCTTTTATCCCAAAATGGGTCCAAAATGACCAAAATTGCACCCCCGGCCCTTTTATCCCAAAATGACCAAATTGCACCCCCGGCCCTTTTATCCCAAAATGGGTCCAAAATGACCAAAATTGCACCCCCGGCCCTTGTATAACAAAATGGGTCCAAAATGACAGAAAATTGCACCCCCGGCCCTTTAATCCCAAAAAGGGTCCAAAATGACCAAAATTGCACCCCGGCCCTTTTATCCCAAAAAGGGTCCAAAATGACCAAAATTGCACCCCGGCCCTTTTATCCCAAAATGGGTCCAAAATGACCAAAATTGCACCCCCGGCCCTTTTATCCAAAATAGGGTCCAAAATGACCAAAATTGCACCCCCGGCCCTTTTATCCCAAAAATGGGTCCAAAATGACACAAAATCGCACCCCCGGCCCTTTTATTAAAAAATGGGTCCAAAAATGAACAAAATTGCACTCCCGGCCCTTTTATCCCTAAATGGGTCCAAAATGACCAAAATTGCACCCCGGCCCTTTTATCCCAAAATGGGTCCAAAATTGCACCCCCGGCCCTTTTATCCAAAATGGGTCCAAAATGACACAAAATCGCACCCCCGGCCCTTTTATCCCTAAATGGGTCCAAAATGACCAAAATTGCACCCCCGGCCCTTTTACCCCAAAATGGGTAAAAAAGGACACAAAATTGCACCCCCTGCCTTTTTACCTCAAAATGGGTCCAAATGACACAAAATCGCACCCCCGGCCCTTTTATTCCAAAATGGGTCCAAAATGACCAAAATTGCACCCCCGGCCCTTTTATTCCATAAATGGGTCCAAAATGACACAAAATCGCACCCCCGGCCCTTTTATTCCAAAATGACCAAAATTGCACCCCCGGCCCTTTTATCCCAAATAGGGTCCGAAATGACCAAAATTGCACCCCCGGCCCTTTTATCCCAAAATGGGTCCGAAATGACCAAAATTGCACCCCCGGCCCTTTTATCCCAAAATGGGTCCAAAATGACACAAAATTGCACCCCCGGCCCTTTTATCCCAAAATGGGTCCAAAATGACACAAAATCGCACCCCCAGCCCTTTTATCCCAAAATGGGTCCAAAATGACCAAAATTGCACCCCCGGCCCTTTTATCCCAAAATGGGTCCAAAATGACCAAAATTGCACCCCCGGCCCTTTTATCCCAAAATGGGTCCAAAATGACCAAAATTGCACCCCCGGCCCTTTTATCCCAAAATGGGTCCAAAATGACCAAAATTGCACCCCCGGCCCTTTTATCCCAAAATGATCAAAATTGCACCTCCGGCCCTTTTATCCCAAAATGACCAAAATTGCACCCCCGGCCCTTGTATAACAAAATGGGTCCAAAATGACAGAAAATTGCACCCCCGGCCCTTTTATCCCAAAAAGGGTCCAAAATGACCAAAATTGCACCCCCGGCCCTTTTATCCCAAAAAGGGTCCAAAATGACCAAAATTGCACCCCCGGCCCTTTTATCCCAAAATGGGTCCAAAATGACCAAAAATTGCACCCCCGGCCCTTTACCTCAAAATGGGCCCAAAATGACCAAAATCGCACCCCCGGCCCTTTTATCCCAAAATGGGTTCAAAATGACCAAAATTGCACCCCCGGCTCTTTTACCCCAAAATGGGTCCAAAATGACACAAAATTGCACCCCCGGCCCTTTTACCTCAAAAAGGGTCCAAAATGACCAAAATTACACCCCCGGCCCTTTTATCCCAAAATGGGTCCAAAATGACCAAAATTGCACCCCCGGCCCTTTTATAACAAAATGGGTCCAAAATGACCAAAATTGCACCCCCGGCCCTTTTATCCCAAAATGGGTCCAAAATGACCAAAATTGCACCCCCGGCCCTTTTATCCCAAAATGGGTCCAAAATGACCAAAATTGCACCCCCGGCCCTTTTATCCCAAAATGGGTCCAAAATGACCAAAATTGCACCCCCGGCCCTTTTATCCCAAAAAGGGTCCAAAATGACCAAAATTGCACCCCCGGCCCTTTTATCCCAAAAAGGGGTCCAAAATGACCAAAATTGCACTCCCGGCCCTTTTATCCCTAAATGGGTCCAAAATGACCAAAATTGCACCCCCGGCCCTTTTATCCCAAAATGGGTCCAAAATGGGTCCAAAATGACCAAAATTGCACTCCCGGCCCTTTTATCCCTAAATGGGTCCAAAATGACCAAAATTGCACCCCCGGACCTTTTATTCCAAAATGACCAAAATTGCACCCCCGGCCCTTTTATCCCAAAAGGGGTCCAATATGACACAAAATCGCACCCCCTGCCCTTTTATTCCAAAATGGGTCCAAAATGACCAAAATTGCACCCCCGACCCTTTTACCCCAAAATGGGTCCAAAATGACCAAAATTGCACCCCCGGCCCTTTTATCCCAAAATGGGTCCAATATGACACAAAATCGCACCCCCTGGCCCTTTTATTCCAAAATAGGTCCAAAATGACCAAAATTGCACCCCCGGCCCTTTTATCCAAAATAGGGTCCAAAATGACCAAAATTGCACCCCCGGCCCTTTTATTAAAAAATGGGTCCAAAATGACACAAAATTGCACCCCCGGCCCTTTTATCCAAAATAGGGTCCAAAATGGGTCCAAAATTGCACCCCCGGCCCTTTTATCCCAAAATGGGTCCAAAATGACACAAAATCGCACCCCCGGCCCTTTTATTCCAAAATGGGTCCAAAATGACCAAAATTGCACCCCCGGCCCTTTTATAACAAAATGGGTCCAAAATGACCAAAATTGCACCCCCGGCCCTTTTATTCCATAATGGGTCCAAAATGACACAAAATCGCACCCCCGGCCCTTTATTCCAAAATGACCAAAATTGCACCCCCGGCCCTTTTATCCCAAAATGGGTCCAAAATGACACAAAATTGCACCCCCGGCCCTTTTATCCCAAAATGGGTCCAAAATGACACAAAATTGCACCCCCGGCCCTTTTATCCCAAAATGGGTCCAAAATGACACAAAATCGCACCCCCGGCCCTTTTATTCCAAAATGGGTCCAATATGACACAAAATCGCACCCCCTGCCCTTTTATTCCAAAATGGGTCCAAAATGACCAAAATTGCACCCCCGGCCCTTTTATCCCAAAATGGGTCCAAAATGACCAAAATTGCACCCCCGGCCCTTTTATCCCAAAATGGGTCCAAAATGACCAAAATTGCACCCCCGGCCCTTTTATCCCAAAATGGGTCCAAAATGACCAAAATTGCACCCCGGCCCTTTTATCCCAAAATGACCAAAATTGCACCCCCGGCCCTTTTATCCAAAATAGGGTCCAAAATGACCAAAATTGCACCCCCGGGCCCTTTTATCCCAAAATGGGTCCAAAATGACCAAAATTGCACCCCCGGCCCTTTTATCCCAAAATGGGTCCAAAATGACACAAAATTGCACCCCCGGCCCTTTTATCCCAAAATGGGTCCAAAATGACCAAAATTGCACCCCCGGCCCTTTTATCCCAAAATGATCAAAATTGCACCTCCGGCCCTTTTATCCCAAATGACCAAAATTGCACCCCCGGCCCTTGTATAACAAAATGGGTCCAAAATGACAGAAAATTGCACCCCCGGCCCTTGTATAACAAAATGGGTCCAAAATGACCAAAATTGCACCCCCGGCCCTTTTATCCCAAAAAGGGTCCAAAATGACCAAAATTGCCCCCCGGCCCTTTTATCCCAAAATGGGTCCAAAATGACCAAAATTGCACCCCCGGCCCTTTTACCCCAAAATGACACAAAATTGCACCCCCGGCCCCTTTACCTCAAAATGGGCCCAAAATGACCAAAATTGCACCCCCGGCCCTTTTATAACAAAATGGGTCCAAAATGACCAAAATTGCACCCCCGGCCCTTTTATCCCAAAATGGGTCCAAAATGACCAAAATTGCACCCCCGGCCCTTTTATCCCAAAATGGGTCCAAAATGACCAAAATTGCACCCCCGGCCCCTTTTACCCCAAAATGGGTCCAAATGACCAAAAATTGCACCCCCGGCCCTTTTACCCCAAAATGGGTCCAAAATGACACAAAATTGCACCCCCGGTCCTTTTTATAACAAAATGGGTCCAAAATGACAGAAAATTGCACCCCCGGCCCTGACTCTGGGTGATGCCATCAGCCGAATTTTTCTGCCCTGTTTAAAAGGGGCGTTTAATTACAATTTTTGATGCAATGCTTTGCAGCAGGGCTAATTCCTGCAATAAAACTAGAGTATATGGCAGAGGTTGCAATGTGGTGGCACCAGCACCAGTGCCTAAGCCCAATTTTTCTGCCCCTGTTTAACAGGGACATGTAATTACAATTCTTGATATAATATTTCACAGGAGGGCCCCTTCCTGTGCCCACCCAGAGTAACTGTGAGGACTTATAGTGTTGTGGCACCAGCACCACAACCACCAAAGGTCAATTTTTCTACCACTGTTGAACAATGGCATGTAATTACAATTCTTGATATAATCGTTCACAGCAGGGCGCTCCAGCGCCCACCAAGAGTCACTTTGAGGGCTTACAATGTTGTGGCAAAACCAACACCTTGTTCCGCCATTTCTGCAGAGCATATAGGGCAGGCCCCTACTTTCAAACATCCAACTTACAAACATCTCCTACTTGCAAACGCAAGGAGACAGCAGCAAGTGAGATGAAAAAAGATGGACGACAAAACAAATTATACAGGGGTGATAACCCTTACCTATGTTTTCCAAAAAGCTTAAAAATAGTTTTTTTGACTGGAGCTACACTTTAAAAATGTACCGGTTAAAAAAAAACAGATTCAACTTAACACAACAAACCTACACAGTCCCTGTCTTGTTTGCACCGCCTGTATACTGCTGTTCTGAGTATATAGGGCCTGGGGGCCACACGCATTTCCTTTTTTTAATATGGGTACAGGGTTCCCCTTAATATGCGTACAAGACCCAAATAGGCTGGTAATGGGCAGGGAGGGCTACCCATGCCATGTTTCTCAATGATTTTCAACCATATTGCAGGAACCAGATATAACATTAAAACCGCAAGCAGTTTTAAATGGTGTTATTTCCGTTTAATGTCATTTTGTGCAGGGACTGTTCTAAACATGGGAAACACGTGGCACTTCACAGACACCCCCCAGGCACCATATTTAAAGGAATATTTCACATTTTTTTCACTTTAATCGTCATTAAAATCAGTGCTTCCGCCAAAACGGCCATTTTTAAAAACATCTTAGGCATTGACCCATGTCCCCTGGGGCAGGAGCCATGCCCCCAAACCCTTTTTAGGACAGTATCTTGCATATTAGCCGTTAAAATTAGCACTTTCCATTTCGAACGTTCGTGTCCCATAGACTTCAATGGGGTTCTAACGTTCGTACGAATTTGGGGTCCGTTCGAAAGTTCTGGTGCGAACCGAACCGGGGGTGTTCGGCTCATCCCTAGTCCCAACCAATGCTCACCTGTGTAAATAAAAAAATAAAAAACGATTAACTCTGCTTTACAATATACATAGGTAATAAAAAAAAATTGATTGCAAATAATTTCCAACAGAAAAAAAGACAAATATTTTTTTACATAGTGCTTTATTGCCGTTTGTCCTATTGCAGATTTTTCTTCACTTCCCATGACAGTAAGTGGAGGAAATCTCTCTAACACACCCTTTGATAGCAGTTAAAACCCAACAGAGCTGCTAATCCTTCCACACCGGATGGGAAGGATTAGGAACCTTTGGTCGGGGGGGATGGGTGCAAACACAACCAACTAAACTTTTTATCGCAAGGATAGATTTCTGTAGACAAGAGAGTCTACCTCACAGAGTGTGCCATGATCCCCATGCTGATTGGTGGGCATGGTGAAAGTTGGATGTTCTTAACGGGCATGGTCTATTGGAAGACAACTTTGTAAATTTTCTAGACATGTGCGGTTCGTTTCGTACGAATCGAAAATTCCTACGGATTTCCAAAAATTCGTACATTGGGAAGCATTCAAAATGCGAATTTCTATGCTTCCGAATTGTATACGAAATACGAAATTTCGTTGACGAATTTTAGGATCCAAATTCCGTTACAATGGAAACGTGAATGGTGTTTTGTTGACCAATTACCTTTTTTAATATGGGAGTGGGAGACTGGCACTGGTAGTCGATGGGAGATTCAGAATTGGACAAAATAAGAAAGTTTGTTAATTACAATTATTCGTTATGATGAAGTTAAAAACCCAGGAAGTCAGCACAGCACAGGGAAGGTGGGAACCCCTAATAATGGGCACAGCAGGTGTGCAGACCCAGAAACCCAGCACAGGGATGGTGGGATCCCCTAATAATGGGCACAGCAGGTGTGCAGACCCCGGTACTCAGCACAGGCATGGTGGGAACCCCTCATGTGCACAGCAGGTGTACAGACCCGAGAACTCAGCACAGGGATGGTGGGAACCCCTCATAATGGGCACAGCAGGTGTACAGACCCGGGAACTCAGCACAGGGATGGTGGGAACCCCTCATAATGGGCACAGCAGGTGTACAGACCCGAGAACTCAGCACAGGGATGGTGGGAACCCCTCATAATGGGCACAGCAGGTGTACAGACCCGGGAACTCAGCACAGGGATGGTGGGAACCCTCCTAATGGGCACAGCAGGTGTACAGACCCGGGAACTCAGCACAGGGATGGTGGGAACCCCTCATAATGAGCCGACGACTGCCATATTGAGAATGATATTTCGTTTTTTAAGTTGATCATAACGAACGTTCGTAATTGTTACAAAAAGTTAACGAACCTAACGCAAATTCGTATTTTGAACTAATCCAAATTTAATTTCGGACACGAATTACAAAATACAAATTAACAGCTAATGTGAAACAGAACAAAACGAAACAATTTTCTTGACGGCGCACATGTCTAACATTTTCCAGCATTAGCTTTCCTTTTGAAAAAAAAAAAAAACATCCCAGAGCTGCAAAGGAAATCAGTGCTGTATTTGCCGGGTGTTGTGATTAACCACTTGAGATCCGCGCTATTGCCAAATGACGGCATTAGCGCGGACCTACATTTCCGGGACTACGTCTATTGACGTCGTCCCGGTTACGAGCGGCCTGCGCGCCCCCTGAGGGGCGCACGCGGCGCGCTCTGTGATCGGCGAGTCTATGAGACTCGCCTGATCACCGATCCGTGCAAGGGGTCGATCCCGACCCCTTATCACGTGATCAGCTGTCAGCCAATGACAGCTGATCATGTGATAGAACGGAGCCGGTAATCGGCTATTATTCCTCCTCGCGCTGACAGCGCGAGGAGAAAAAAAAAAGCCGATCACCGGCGGCCGTGATCGGGACATCAGTCCCGATCACGGCCATCAATACAAGGGACCACCTGCCACCTGCCAGTGCCCACCTGCCTCCCGCAGTGCCATCCTGAAGTAAAATAAAAAGCAAAAGTGCCCCCGTCAGTGCCCATAGTGCCCACAGTGCCACCCCACAGTGCCACCCAATCTGCCTCAAAGGTGCTGCACCCCAGTGCCGCCCATCAGTGCCCAGCAGTGCCACCTATCAGTGCCCATCAGTCCCATCTATCTGTGGTACCTATCAGTGCCCATCTGTGCCACCCATCTGTGCCACCCATCCGTGCCATCTTATCTGTGCCCATCTGTGCCCATCAGTGCCGCCTTATCTGTGCCCATCGGTGCCGCCTTATCTGTGCCTATTAGTGCCGCCTTAACTATGCCCATCAGTGCCCACCAATGCAGCCCATCAGTGCCCACCAATGCAGCCCATCAGTGCCCACCAATGCAGCCTATCAGTGCCGCCTAATCAACGCACTTCAATGAAGGAGAAAAATGACCCGTTTGCAAAATTTTATAACAAACTATTAAAACATGATTTTTTTTTTTTTTTTTTTGCATCTTTTTTTGTTTGTTTAGCAAAAAATAAAACTCCGAGCTGTAACTAAATACCACCAAAAGAAAGCTAGCTCTATTTGTGGGAAAAAAATGATAAAAATTTCATTTGGGTACAGTGTTGTATGACCGCGCAATTGTCATTCAAAGTGCATCAGCGCTGAAAGCTGAAAATTGGTCTGGGACTGAGGGGGGTTTAAGTGCCCAGTAAGCAAGTGGTTAAAGTCTGAATGGGGAGCAGGTAGCTATATAATGCCCAGCATGTGTTCCTGCAGATCAAGCTCCAATTATCTGCCTGAATGGTGAAGTATCTACACCTGGGGCCACCAGCCCAACATACACTTTATTACCAAAAGTATTGGGACATCTGCTTTTACATGCACATGAACTTTACTGGCATCCCAGTCTTCGTCTGTAAGGTTCAGTATTGAGTTGACCCACCCTTTTTCAGTTACAGTATAATAGCTTCAATTCTTCTGGGAAGACTGTCCATAAGGTTTAGGAGTGTGTCTATGGGAATGTTTGACCATTCTTCCAGAAGTGCATTTGTGAGGTCAGGCTCACAGTCTCCGCTCTAATTCATCCCAAAGGTGTTTTATTGGATTGAGATCAGGACTCAGTGCAGGGCAGTCAAGTTCCTCCACCCCAAACTCGCTCATCCATGTCTTTATGGACCTTGGCCCCTTCATGTTGGAACAGGAAGGGGCCATCCCCAAAACTGTTTCCCACAAAATTGGGAGCATGAAATTGTCCAAAATGTCTTGGTATGATGATGCCTTAAGAGTTCCCTTCACTGGAACTAAGGGGACAAGCCCAACCCCTGAAAAATAACCCCACGCCATAATCCCCCCTCCACCAAATGATTTGGACCAGTGCACAAAGCAAGTGTGCAATAAACATCTTATCAGTTGTAGCCCGGGGGGTAAATGCCCCCACAGCCCAATCTTCCCCTGTACCCCACACCATCTAAAACGAACAAAAAAAGTTTCCTTTAGCTACAATTATATAGGCGTCTCTGGTGAATGTTTACCCTTGACCTTTCCAAATCCATCTTCATAGTTGCTCCACATTTCCTTGAAATATACTCCATCTAACCCATTACGAAGCTGTATACGAGTCCAACCTCCGCTCCGTTTTATTTCACAGTACACCTGCAGGGGGAGCACAAAGTCTCATAACAGAGTCTTAATTGTATTATAAACCAGTTCACATAGTAAAGAAAAGGAACATAAAATATGTTTTAAATATACAGTATATGTAAAGACTTGCTGCACATACTCCCCAGTCTCTTGATCCTTTAAAGTCTCTTTTTTGTCCTCTCTTCTCTTATATCTTCTTTACTTTCCTCCACCCATAAATCTCTTCCTTCCTTCCTCCCTCCCTCCCTCCCCAGAAATCAGTGGTAGCATCACAGGGTCTTAATGGTGTCATAAAGCAGCCCATGTAGAATAGAAAAGGTACAGAATTTTTTTGTTGTTTAAATATATGTAACAAGTTGCTAAACGTTCTCCTCCAAGTTTTCTTGATCCCATTGCTCTCTTTTGCCCTATATCTCTTCACTTACCCCCCCCCCCCCCCCAATACATTTCCAGACACTCAAACAATCTTTCCTGGCACCAACATGGCAGCATACATGTGGTAGTAGCCATGCCTATGTCCACTCAGAGGACCAGTGCAAAGCTATAAAGAGTTAATGCCCAATCGCCTTGTGGTTCCCAAGGTTAATTCTAAGGGCCCACTTATATGGCTGGGCTGCAGCCAATGAAAGTAATTGCGGCGCATTCAACCAGCAACATCTGAACATCGCGGGCGCCTTACTCAGCCAACACAATAGGCAGGACAGCCAATCAGGTTCTCTTATGTCGCGTGTCGAAAATTGTATCAAATGCTTCCCTTGATTTTCAATCCTGGCACCAATCAATGTCAGCATACTGAATCCACCCATTTTGTTCCCAGTGATGTACGGGGAATGGGCTGTTGTGTGGGCGTTAACTCTGTATAGCTTTGCACTGATCATGTGGCTGGATGTAGGTGGGGCTACTAGCACATGTATGCTGCCATGGATTGGCGCAAGGAAAGGAAAATTACGGTAAGTATTTGATACAATTTTCCCTTTTTGTTTTTTGTTGTCTTACCTGAAAAGGTTCATCAGATCCATCTGGTTGGTTTATATACACTCCACTAGCTGCTTTCTTGTTTTGCTGCCATATATCAGAGCAGTCAAGTCCTACAAAGCAAGGTAATATGTTAAAGTGGGAGTCCGCCGGGAGTCCGCCGTTTTTTTTTTTTTTTTTTAAAGCCAGCAGCTACAAATACTGCAGCTGCTGACTTTTAAAATAATGACACTTACCCGCCCAGCGCGCCCGCGATGTCGGCACCCGAAGCCGATCTCTCGATCGTCTCTCGGGTGCTGCCACCGCCATCTTGGGTATGGGAATCAGGAAGTGGAGCCTTTCGGCTTAATTTCCTGGTTCCCTACTGCGCATTCGCCAGTCGCGCTGCGCAATAAGGATGGTCCCCGCTGTCTCTGGGATCCGTGTGTTTCTTCGGAAAGGGGCGTAGATTCTGCGGAAAAGGGGCGTACCTTCTGCAGAATCTACGCCAGAAGTGGGTGCAGATACCTGTACTGTAAAGGTACCTGCACCCCCCTCCCCCCCTGAAAGGTGCCAATTGTGGCGCCGGAGGGGGGGAGGGTTCCAATGAGCGGAAGGTCCACTTTAGTGTGGACCTCCGCTTTAAGTCTAACCATAGTTGCATTTCAGCTACAAACTAACCAACGAAATCTTAAAAATCTGAGAAAAAGGCAACGGCAAAGTCCTTAATATACGCATGCAAATTTTTCCAATTTTCAAAGGATTGATACCATTTATGTATTACTGGGGTTAGAACTGGATACAGGCTTATCGGGCAGATTAGACGGGATCATAGTTAGAGGGTCAGCACGGAAATCGAGGTGGTGGTGATATACAACTTGGACTGGTGGATTAGCCGTTGGCAGTTGGTGGATCGGAGCGGAACTACAGGATGGGATGCATTAATGTGGATTGAGAACTGGAGTCATAGGCGGTGAGACCTTTTTGAACTGTCCACAGTTTCTCCCCTCCATACCCATCCTTCACAGGGAATCTATCCATAGTCTTAAGATCCACCAAACATCAGCCCAGCCACCTCACCTGAGGAGCGATAGTCTGTCTATCTTCCCTTTTGGAAGAGGATTTATTTTTGTCTCTGGACTGGCCTTATACCCCAGAACCATCCAGGGAGGATTGCAGACAACTCCTCTTATCGGCAGACCCTTCCCGGCACACAGCCATAGTTTATGTATCATGCTGCTCCTGAAGAACTGAGTTTGGCAGTTTATGAAGTACATAGGAGGGAGTGGACAAACACTCAGCTGTCAAGCCCAGTTCACATATTTTTTACACTTTTTTTTGGGTGAATGGATAGGGGTACAATATACCCCATACTCATTCACATAGGGTGGAGGGCCGGGATCTGAAGGCCTCCTTGCAAAAAGGGTCCATAATGACCAAAATTGAACCCCCGGCCCTTTTATCCCAAAAAGGGTCCAAAATGACCAAAATTGTACCCCCGGTCCTTTCATCCCAAAATGGGTCCAAAATGACCAAAATTGCACCCCTGACCCTTTTATCCCAAAAAGGGTCCAAAATGACCAAATTGCACCCCCGGCCCTTTTATCCCAAAATGGGTCCAAAATGACACAAAATCGCACCCCCGGCCCTTTTATTAAAAAATGGGTCCAAAATGACCAAAATTGCACTCCCGGCCCTTTTATCCCTAAATGGGTCCAAAATGACCAAAATTGCACCCCGGCTCTTTTATCCCAAAATGGGTCCAAAATTGCACCCCCGGCCCTTTTATTCCAAAATGGGTCCAAAATGACCAAAATTGCAATCCCGGCCTTTTTATTCCAAAATGGGTCCAAAATGACCAAAATTGCACCCCCGGCCCTTTTATAACAAAATGGGTCCAAAATGACTAAAATTGAACCCCCGGCCCTTTTATCCCAAAAAGGGTCCAAAATGACCAAAATTGTACCCCCGGTCCTTTCATCCCAAAATGGGTCCAAAATGACCAAAATTGCACCCTCGGCCCTTTTATCCCAAAATAAGTCCAAAATGACCAAAATTGCACCCCCGGCCCTTGTATAACAAAATGGGTCCAAAATGACAGAAAATTGCACCCCCGGCCCTTTCATCCCAAAAAGGGTCCAAAATGACCAAAATTGCACCCCCGGCCCTTTCATCCCAAAAAGGGTCCAAAATGACCAAAATTGCACCCCCGGCCCTTTTATCCCAAAAAGGGTCCAAAATGACCAAAATTGCACTCCCGGCCCTTTTATCCCCAAAAGGGTCCAAAATGACCAAAATTGCACTCCCGGCCCTTTTATAACAAAATGGGTCCAAAATTACCAAAATTGCACCCCCGGCCCTTTTATAACAAAATGACAGAAAATTGCACCCCCGGCCCTTTTATCCCAAAATGGGTCCAAAATGACCAAAATTGCACCCCCGACCCTTTTATCCCAAAATGGGTCCAAAATGACCAAAATTGCACCCCCGGCCCTTTTATCCCAAAATGGGTCCAAAATGACCAAAATTGCACCCCCGGCCCTTTTATCCCCAAAAGGGTCCAAAATGACCAAAATTGCACCCCCGGCCCTTTTATCCCTAAATGGGTCCAAAATGACCAAAATTGCACCCCCGGCCCTTTTATCCCAAAATGGGTCCAAAATGGGTCCAAAATGGGTCCAAAATGACCAAAATTGCACTCCCGGCCCTTTTATCCCTAAATGGGTCCAAAATGACCAAAATTGCACCCCCGGACCTTTTATTCCAAAATGACCAAAATTGCACCCCCGGCCCTTTTATCCCAAAATGGGTCCAATATGACACAAAATCGCACCCCCTGCCCTTTTATTCCAAAATGGGTCCAAAATGACCAAAATTGCACCCCCGACCCTTTTACCCCAAAATGGGTCCAAAATGACCAAAATTGCACCCCCGGCCCTTTTATCCCAAAATGGGTCCAATATGACACAAAATCGCACCCCCTGGCCCTTTTATTCCAAAATGGGTCCAAAATGACCAAAATTGCACCCCCGGCCCTTTTATCCCAAAATGGGTCCAAAATGACACAAAATCGCACCCCCGGCCTTTTTATTAAAAAATGGGTCCAAAATGACATAAAATTGCACCCCCGGCCCTTTTATCCAAAATAGGGTCCAAAATGGGTCCAAAATTGCACCCCCGGCCCTTTTTATCCCAAAATGGGTCCAAAATGACACAAAATCGCACCCCCGGCCCTTTTATTCCAAAATGGGTCCAAAATGACCAAAATTGCACCCCCGGCCCTTTTATAACAAAATGGGTCCAAAATGACCAAAATTGCACCCCCGGCCCTTTTATTCCATAATGGGTCCAAAATGACACAAAATCGCACCCCCGGCCCTTTTATTCCAAAATGACCAAAATTGCACCCCCGGCCCTTTTATCCCAAATAGGGTCCGAAATGACCAAAATTGCACCCCCGGCCCTTTTATCCCAAAATGGGTCCAAAATGACACAAAATTGCACCCCCGGCCCTTTTATCCCAAAATGGGTCCAAAATGACACAAAATTGCACCCCCGGCCCCTTTATCCCAAAATGGGTCCAAAATGACACAAAATCGCACCCCCAGCCCTTTTATTCCAAAATGGGTCCAATATGACACAAAATCGCACCCCCTGCCCTTTTATTCCAAAATGGGTCCAAAATGACCAAAATTGCACCCCCGGCCCTTTTATCCCAAAATGGGTCCAAAATGACCAAAATTGCACCCCCGGCCCTTTTATCCCAAAATGGGTCCAAAATGACCAAAATTGCACCCCCGGCCCTTTTATCCCAAAATGGGTCCAAAATGACCAAAATTGCACCCCCGGCCCTTTTATCCCAAAATGGGTCCAAAATGACACAAAATTGCACCCCCGGCCCTTTTATCCCAAAATGGGTCCAAAATGACACAAAATTGCACCCCCGGCCCCTTTATCCCAAAATGGGTCCAAAATGACACAAAATCGCACCCCCAGCCCTTTTATTCCAAAATGGGTCCAATATGACACAAAATCGCACCCCCTGCCCTTTTATTCCAAAATGGGTCCAAAATGACCAAAATTGCACCCCCGGCCCTTTTATCCCAAAATGGGTCCAAAATGACCAAAATTGCACCCCCGGCCCTTTTATCCCAAAAAGGGTCCAAAATGACCAAAATTGCACTCCCGGCCCTTTTATCCCCAAAAGGGTCCAAAATGACCAAAATTGCACTCCCGGCCCTTTTATAACAAAATGGGTCCAAAATTACCAAAATTGCACCCCCGGCCCTTTTATAACAAAATGACAGAAAATTGCACCCCCGGCCCTTTTATCCCAAAATGGGTCCAAAATGACCAAAATTGCACCCCCGACCCTTTTATCCCAAAATGGGTCCAAAATGACCAAAATTGCACCCCCGGCCCTTTTATCCCAAAATGGGTCCAAAATGACCAAAATTGCACCCCCGGCCCTTTTATCCCCAAAAGGGTCCAAAATGACCAAAATTGCACCCCCGGCCCTTTTATCCCTAAATGGGTCCAAAATGACCAAAATTGCACCCCCGGCCCTTTTATCCCAAAATGGGTCCAAAATGGGTCCAAAATGGGTCCAAAATGACCAAAATTGCACTCCCGGCCCTTTTATCCCTAAATGGGTCCAAAATGACCAAAATTGCACCCCCGGACCTTTTATTCCAAAATGACCAAAATTGCACCCCCGGCCCTTTTATCCCAAAATGGGTCCAATATGACACAAAATCGCACCCCCTGCCCTTTTATTCCAAAATGGGTCCAAAATGACCAAAATTGCACCCCCGACCCTTTTACCCCAAAATGGGTCCAAAATGACCAAAATTGCACCCCCGGCCCTTTTATCCCAAAATGGGTCCAATATGACACAAAATCGCACCCCCTGGCCCTTTTATTCCAAAATGGGTCCAAAATGACCAAAATTGCACCCCCGGCCCTTTTATCCCAAAATGGGTCCAAAATGACACAAAATCGCACCCCCGGCCTTTTTATTAAAAAATGGGTCCAAAATGACATAAAATTGCACCCCCGGCCCTTTTATCCAAAATAGGGTCCAAAATGGGTCCAAAATTGCACCCCCGGCCCTTTTTATCCCAAAATGGGTCCAAAATGACACAAAATCGCACCCCCGGCCCTTTTATTCCAAAATGGGTCCAAAATGACCAAAATTGCACCCCCGGCCCTTTTATAACAAAATGGGTCCAAAATGACCAAAATTGCACCCCCGGCCCTTTTATTCCATAATGGGTCCAAAATGACACAAAATCGCACCCCCGGCCCTTTTATTCCAAAATGACCAAAATTGCACCCCCGGCCCTTTTATCCCAAATAGGGTCCGAAATGACCAAAATTGCACCCCCGGCCCTTTTATCCCAAAATGGGTCCAAAATGACACAAAATTGCACCCCCGGCCCTTTTATCCCAAAATGGGTCCAAAATGACACAAAATTGCACCCCCGGCCCCTTTATCCCAAAATGGGTCCAAAATGACACAAAATCGCACCCCCAGCCCTTTTATTCCAAAATGGGTCCAATATGACACAAAATCGCACCCCCTGCCCTTTTATTCCAAAATGGGTCCAAAATGACCAAAATTGCACCCCCGGCCCTTTTATCCCAAAATGGGTCCAAAATGACCAAAATTGCACCCCCGGCCCTTTTATCCCAAAATGGGTCCAAAATGACCAAAATTGCACCCCCGGCCCTTTTATCCCAAAATGGGTCCAAAATGACCAAAATTGCACCCCCGGCCCTTTTATCCCAAAATGATCAAAATTGCACCCCCGGCCCTTTTATCCCAAAATGGGTCCAAAATGACCAAAATTGCACCCCCGGCCCTTGTATAACAAAATGGGTCCAAAATGACAGAAAATTGCACCCCCGGCCCTTTTATCCCAAAAAGGGTCCAAAATGACCAAAATTGCACCCCGGCCCTTTTATCCCAAAATGGGTCCAAAATGACCAAAATTGCACCCCCGGCCCTTTTATCCCAAAATGGGTCCAAAATGACACAAAATCGCACCCCCGGCCCTTTTATCCCTAAATGGGTCCAAAATGACCAAAATTGCACCCCCGGCCCTTTTACCCCAAAATGGGTAAAAAAGGACACAAAATTGCACCCCCTGCCTTTTTACCTCAAAATGGGTCCAAATGACACAAAATCGCACCCCCGGCCCTTTTATTCCAAAATGGGTCCAAAATGACCAAAATCGCACCCCCGGCCCTTTTATTCCAAAATGACCAAAATTGCACCCCCGGCCCTTTTATCCCAAATAGGGTCCGAAATGACCAAAATTGCACCCCCGGCCCTTTTATCCCAAAATGGGTCCAAAATGACCAAAATTGCACCCCCGGCCCTTTTATCCCAAAATGG
Organism: Lithobates pipiens; assembly: GCA_037367395.1. Classification (NCBI taxonomy): domain Eukaryota; kingdom Metazoa; phylum Chordata; class Amphibia; order Anura; family Ranidae; genus Lithobates; species Lithobates pipiens. The sequence continues at coordinate 617,886 of JAZDVW010001914.1, read as the reverse complement.
GTCCAAAATGACCAAAATTGCACCCCCGGCCCTTTTATCCCAAAATGTGTCCAAAATGACCAAAATTGCACCCCCGGCCCTTTTATCCCAAAATGATCAAAATTGCACCTCCGGCCCTTTTATCCCAAAATGGGTCCAAAATGACCAAAATTGCACCCCTGGCCCTTGTATAACAAAATGGGTCCAAAATGACAGAAAATTGCACCCCCGGCCCTTTTATCCCAAAAAGGGTCCAAAATGACCAAAATTGCACCCCCGGCCCTTTTATCCCAAAATGGGTCCAAAATGACCAAAATTGCACCCCCGGCCCCTTTACCTCAAAATGGGCCCAAAATGACCAAAATCGCACCCCCGGCCCTTTTATCCCAAAATGGGTTCAAAATGACCAAAATTGCACCCCCGGCTCTTTTACCCCAAAATGGGTCCAAAATGACACAAAATTGCACCCCCGGCCCTTTTACCTCAAAAAGGGTCCAAAATGACCAAAATTACACCCCCGGCCCTTTTATCCCAAAATGGGTCCAAAATGACCAAAATTGCACCCCCCACCCTTTTATCCCAAAATGAGTCCAAAATGACCAAAATTGCACCCCCGGTCCTTTTATCCCTAAATGGGTCCAAAATGACCAAAATTGCACCCCTGGCCCTTTTATCCCTAAATGGGTCCAAAATGACCAAAATTGCACCCCCGGCCCTTTTATCCCTAAATGGGTCCAAAATCACCAAAATTGCACCCCCGGCCCTTTTACCCCAAAATGGGTCCAAAATGACCAAAATTGCACCCCCGGCCCTTTTACCCCAAAATGGGTCCAAAATGACCAAAATTGCACCCCCGGCCCTTTTATCCCTAAATGGGTCCAAAATGACCAAAATTGCACCCCCGGCCCTTTTATCCCTAAATGGGTCCAAAATGACAAATTGCACCCCCGGCCCTTTTACCCCAAAATGGGTCCAAAATGACAAATTGCACCCCCGGCCCTTTTATCCCAAAATGACCAAAATTGCACCCCCGGCCCTTTTATCCCAAAATGGGTCCAAAATGACCAAAATTGCACCCCCGGCCCTTTTATCCCAAAATGGGTCCAAAATGACCAAAATTGCACCCCCGGCCCTTTTATCCCAAAATGGGTCCAAAATGACCAAAATTGCACCCCCGGCCCTTTTATCCCAAAATGGGTCCAAAATGACCAAAATTGCACCCCCGGCCCTTTTATCCCAAAATGGGTCCAAAATGACCAAAATTGCACCCCCGGGCCTTTTATCCCAAAATGATCAAAATTGCACCTCCTGCCCTTTTATCCCAAAATGGGTCCAAAATGACCAAAATTGCACCCCCGGCCCTTGTATAACAAAATGGGTCCAAAATGACAGAAAATTGCACCCCCGGCCCTTTTATCCCAAAATGGGTCCAAAATGACCAAAATTGCACCCCCGGCCCTTGTATAACAAAATGGGTCCAAAATGACAGAAAATTGCACCCCCGGCCCTTTTATCCCAAAATGGGTCCAAAATGACCAAAATTGCACTCCCGGCCCTTTTTATCCCAAAATGATCAAAATTGCACCTCCTGCCCTTTTATCCCAAAATGGGTCCAAAATGACCAAAATTGCACCCCCGGCCCTTGTATAACAAAATGGGTCCAAAATGACAGAAAATTGCACCCCCGGCCCTTTTATCCCAAAATGGGTCCAAAATGACCAAAATTGCACCCCCGGCCCTTGTATAACAAAATGGGTCCAAAATGACAGAAAATTGCACCCCCGGCCCTTTTATCCCAAAATGGGTCCAAAATGACCAAAATTGCACCCCCGGCCCTTGTATAACAAAATGGGTCCAAAATGACAGAAAATTGCACCCCCGGCCCTTTTATCCCAAAATGGGTCCAAAATGACCAAAATTGCACCCCCGGCCCTTTTACCCCAAAATGACACAAAATTGCACCCCCGGCCCCTTTACCTCAAAATGGGCCCAAAATGACCAAAATCACCCCCCCGGCCCTTTTATCCCAAAATGGGTTCAAAATGACCAAAATTGCACCCCCGGCCCTTTTACCCCAAAATGGGTCCAAAATGACACAAAATTGCACCCCCGGCCCTTTTATCCCAAAATGGGTCCAAAATGACCAAAATTACACCCCCGGCCCTTTTATCCCAAAATGGGTCCAAAATGACCAAAATTGCACCCCCGGCCCTTTTATCCCAAAATGGGTCCAAAATGACAAATTGCACCCCTGGCCCTTTTATCCCAAAATGGGTCCAAAATGACCAAAATTGCACCCCCAGCCCTTTTATCCCAAAATGGGTCCAAAATGACCAAAATTGCACCCCCGGCCCTTTTATCCCTAAATGGGTCCAAAATGACCAAAATTGCACCCCCAGACCTTTTACCCCAAAATGGGTCCAAAATGACCAAAATTGCACCCCCGGCCCTTTTATCCCAAAATGGGTCCAAAATGACCAAAATTGCACCCCCGGCCCTTTTACCCCAAAATGGGTCCAAAATGACCAAAATTGCACCCCCGGCCCTTTTATCCCTAAATGGGTCCAAAATGACCAAAATTGCACCCCCGGCCCTTTTATCCCTAAATGGGTCCAAAATGACCAAAATTGCACCCCCGGCCCTTTTACCCCAAAATGGGTCCAAAATGACCAAAATTGCACCCCCGGCCCTTTTACCCCAAAATGGGTCCAAAATGACACAAAATTGCACCCCCGGTCCTTTTATAACAAAATGGGTCCAAAATGACAGAAAATTGCACCCCCGGCCCTGACTCTGGGTGATGCCATCAGCCGAATTTTTCTGCCCCTGTTTAAAAGGGGCGTTTAATTACAATTTTTGATGCAATGCTTTGCAGCAGGGCTAATTCCTGCAATAAAACTAGAGTATATGGCAGAGGTTGCAGTGTCGTGGCACCAGCACCAGTGCCTAAGGCCCAATTTTTCTGCCCCTGTTTAACAGGGACATGTAATTACAATTCTTGATATAATATTTCACAGGAGGGCCCCTTCCTGTGCCCACCCAGAGTAACTGTGAGGACTTATAGTGTTGTGGCACCAGCACCACAACCACCAAAGGTCAATTTTTCTACCACTGTTGAACAATGGCATGTAATTACAATTCTTGATATAATCGTTCACAGCAGGGCGCTCCAGCGCCCACCAAGAGTCACTTTGAGGGCTTACAATGTTGTGGCAAAACCAACACCTTGTTCCGCCATTTCTGCAGAGCATATAGGGCAGGCCCCTACTTTCAAACATCCAACTTACAAACATCTCCTACTTGCAAACGCAAGGAGACAGCAGCAAGTGAGATGAAAAAAGATGGACGACAAAACAAATTATACAGGGGTGATAACCCTTCCCTATGTTTTCCAAAAAGCTTAAAAATAGTTTTTTTGACTGGAGCTACACTTTAAAAATGTACCAGTTGAAAATTACAAACAGATTCAACTTAACACAACAAACCTACACAGTCCCAGTCTTGTTTGCACCGCCTGTATACTGCTGTTCTGAGTATATAGGGCCTGGGGGCCACACGCATTTCCTTTTTTTAATATGGGTACAGAGTTCCCCTTAATATGCGTACAAGACCCAAATAGGCTGGTAATGGGCAGGGAGGGCTACCCATGCCATGTTTCTCAATGATTTTCAACCATATTGCAGGAACCAGATATAACATTAAAACCGCAAGCAGTTTTAAATGGTGTTATTTCCGTTTAATGTCATTTTGTGCAGGAACTGTTCTAAACATGGGAAACACGTGGCACTTCACAGGCATACTACAGACACCCCCCAGGCACCATATTTAAAGGAATATTTCACATTTTTTTCACTTTAATCGTCATTAAAATCAGTGCTTCCGCCAAAACGGCCATTTTTAAAAACATCTTAGGCATTGACCCATGTCCCCTGGGGCAGGAGCCAGGCCCCCAAACCCTTTTTAGGACAGTATCTTGCATATTAGCCGTTAAAATTAGCACTTTCCATTTCGAACGTTCGAGTCCCATAGACTTCAATGGGGTTCTAACGTTCGTACGAATTTGGGGTCCGTTCGAAAGTTCTGGTGCGAACCGAACCGGGGGGTGTTCGGCTCATCCCTAGTCCCAACCAATGCTCACCTGTGTAAATAAAAAAATAAAAAACGATTAACTCTGCTTTACAATATACATAGGTAATAAAAAAAAATTGATTGCAAATAATTTCCAACAGAAAAAAAGACAAATATTTTTTTACATAGTGCTTTATTGCCGTTTGTCCCTATTGCAGATTTTTCTTCACTTCCCATGACAGTAAGTGGAGGAAATCTCTCTAACACACCCTTTGATAGCAGTTAAAACCCAACAGAGCTGCTAATCCTTCCACACCGGATGGGAAGGATTAGGAACCTTTGGTCGGGGGGGATGGGTGCAAACACAACCAACTAAACTTTTTATCGCAAGGATAGATTTCTGTAGACAAGAGAGTCTACCTCACAGAGTGTGCCATGATCCCCATGCTGATTGGTGGGCATGGTGAAAGTTGGATGTTCTTAACGGGCATGGTCTATTGGAAGACAACTTTGTAAATTTTCTAGACATGTGCGGTTCGTTTCGTACGAATCGAAAATTCCTACGGATTTCCAAAAATTCGTACATTGGGAAGCATTCAAAATGCGAATTTCTATGCTTCCGAATTGTATACGAAATACGAAATTTCGTTGACGAATTTTAGGATCCAAATTCCGTTACAATGGAAACGTGAATGGTGTTTTGTTGACCAATTACCTTTTTTAATATGGGAGTGGGAGACTGGCACTGGTAGTCGATGGGAGATTCAGAATTGGACAAAATAAGAAAGTTTGTTAATTACAATTATTCGTTATGATGAAGTTAAAAACCCAGGAAGTCAGCACAGCACAGGGAAGGTGGGAACCCCTAATAATGGGCACAGCAGGTGTGCAGACCCAGAAACCCAGCACAGGGATGGTGGGATCCCCTAATAATGGGCACAGCAGGTGTGCAGACCCCGGTACTCAGCACAGGCATGGTGGGAACCCCTCATGTGCACAGCAGGTGTACAGACCCGAGAACTCAGCACAGGGATGGTGGGAACCCCTCATAATGGGCACAGCAGGTGTACAGACCCGGGAACTCAGCACAGGGATGGTGGGAACCCCTCATAATGGGCACAGCAGGTGTACAGACCCGGGAACTCAGCACAGGGATGGTGGGAACCCCTCATAATGGGCACAGCAGGTGTACAGACCCGAGAACTCAGCACAGGGATGGTGGGAACCCCTCATAATGGGCACAGCAGGTGTACAGACCCGGGAACTCAGCACAGGGATGGTGGGAAGCCCACCTAATGGGCACAGCAGGTGTACAGACCTGGGAACTCAGCACAGGGATGGTGGGAACCCCTCATAATGAGCCGACGACTGCCACATTGAGAATGATATTTCGTTTTTTAAGTTGATCATAACGAACGTTCGTAATTGTTACAAAAAGTTAACGAACCTAACGCAAATTCGTATTTTGAACTAATCCAAATTTAATTTCGGACACGAATTACAAAATACAAATTAACAGCTAATGTGAAACAGAACAAAACGAAACAATTTTCTTGACGGCGCACATGTCTAACATTTTCCAGCATTAGCTTTCCTTTTGAAAAAAAAAAAAAAAAAAACATCCCAGAGCTGCAAAGGAAATCAGTGCTGTATTTGCCGGGTGTTGTGATTAACCACTTGAGATCCGCGCTATTGCCAAATGACGGCATTAGCGCGGACCTACATTTCCGGGACTACGTCTATTGACGTCGTCCCGGTTACGAGCGGCCTGCGCGCCCCCTGAGGGGCGCACGCGGCGCGCTCTGTGATCGGCGAGTCTATGAGACTCGCCTGATCACCGATCCGTGCAAGGGGTCGATCCCGACCCCTTATCACGTGATCAGCTGTCAGCCAATGACAGCTGATCATGTGATAGAACGGAGCCGGTAATCGGCTATTATTCCTCCTCGCGCTGACAGCGCGAGGAGAAAAAAAAAAAGCCGATCACCGGCGGCCGTGATCGGGACATCAGTCCCGATCACGGCCATCAATACAAGGGACCACCTGCCACCTGCCAGTGCCCACCTGCCTCCCGCAGTGCCATCCTGAAGTAAAATAAAAAGCAAAAGTGCCCCCCGTCAGTGCCCATAGTGCCCACAGTGCCACCCCACAGTGCCACCCAATCTGCCTCAAAGGTGCTGCACCCCAGTGCCGCCTATCAGTGCCCATCAGTCCCATCTATCTGTGGTACCTATCAGTGCCCATCCGTGCCACCCATCCGTGCCACTTATCTGTGCCACCCATCCGTGCCATCTTATCTGTGCCCATCTTTGCCCATCAGTGCCGCCTTATCTGTGCCCATCGGTGCCGCCTTATCTGTGCCTATTAGTGCCGCCTTAACTATGCCCATCAGTGCCCACCAATGCAGCCCATCAGTGCCCACCAATGCAGCCCATCAGTGCCCACCAATGCAGCCTATCAGTGCCGCCTAATCAACGCACTTCAATGAAGGAGAAAAATGACCCGTTTGCAAAATTTTATAACAAACTATTAACCACTTGACCACTGGGCACTTAAACACCCTTAATAACCAGACCAATTTTCAGCTTTCGGTGCTCTCGCATTTTGAATGACAATTACTCAGTCATGCAACACTGGACCTATATGAAATTTTTGTCCTTTTTTTCACACAAATAGAGCTTTCTTTTGGTGGTATTTAATCACCGCTGGGTTTTTTTTTTTTTGTGCTATAAAAGAAAAAATACCGAAAATTCTGTAAAAAAACGAATTTTTCTTTGTTTCTGTTAGAAAATTTAGCAGATTAGAAATTTTTTCTTCATAAATTTTGGCCAAAATTTATACTACTACATATCTTTGGTAAAAATAAGTACAAATTGGTGGATATTATTTGGTCTTTGTGAAAGTTATAGAGTCCACAAGCTATGGTGCCAATATCTGAAAATTGATCACACCTGAAGTACTGACGGCCTATTTCAATTCTTGAGACCCTAACATGCCAGAAAAGTACAAATACCCCCCAAATTACCCCTTTTTGGAAAGAAGACATTCCAAGGTATTTAGTAAGAGGCATGATGAGTTTTTTGAAGTTGTCATTTTTTCCCACAATTCTTTGCAAAATCAAGATTCTTTTTACTTTTTTTTTTTTTTTTCACAAAATTGTCATATTATCAGGTTATTTCTCACACACAGCATATGCATACCACAAATTACACCCCAAAACACATTCTGCTATTACTCCCGAGTATGGTGATACCACATGTGTGAGACTTTTACACAGCGTGGCCACATACAGAGGCCCAACATGCAGGGAGCGCCATCAGGCGTTCTGGAGCACCCAGGACAATTCTGACATTTCTCTCCTACATGTAAAAATCATCATTTATTTGCTAGAAAATTACATAGAACTCCAAAACATTATATATGTTTTTTTAGCAAACACCCTGGAGAATACAATGGTGGTCTTTGCAACTTTTTATCTCGCACGGTATTTGCGCAGTAATTTTTCGAATGCTTTTTTTTGGAAAAAAAACTGTTTTGTGCTTAAAAAAAAAAAAAACACAGTAAAGTTAGCCCAATTTTTGCATAATGTGAAAGATGAAGTTACGCTGAGTAAATAGATACCTAATATGTCACTCTTCAAAATTGCACACGCTCGTGGAATGGCGGCAAACGTCGCTACTTAAAAATCCCCATAGGCGACGATTTACATTTTTTTTACTGGTTATATGTTTTGAGTTACAGAGGAGGTCTAGGGCTAGAATTATTTCTCTCGCTCTAACGTTCGCAGCGATACCTCACATGTGTGGTTTGAACACCGTTTTCATATGTGGGCGGGACTTACGCATGCGTTCGCTTCTGCATGCGAGCACATGGGGACAGGGGCGCTTTAAAAAAAACATTTTTTTTTTATCGTTCATTTTACTTTATTTATTTTAGTTTGACATTTTTTTCCCCAAAAATAATTTTTTTGATCACTTTTATTCCTATTACAAGGAATGTAAACATCCCTTGTAATAGGAATATGGCATGACAGGTCCTCTTTACAGTGAGATGTGGGGTCAATAAGACCCACATCTCACCTCTAAGCTGGGAAGCCTGAAAAAAAAAAAAAGATTCTGGCTTTGATCGTATTAGCGATTCGGTAGAAGCACCGGAGGGCGGAGGGCGGCGGGAGATGTCTATGGCTGGGTATTGCAGGGTATCACCGACTATGGCTGGGTATCTCAGAGCATGGTGTTGCAGAGTACTGCGTTGCAGAGCATTGCAGGGTATTGGCGGGTGTTGCAGAGCATTGCAGAGTGTTGCAGGGTATTGGCGGGTGTTGCAGAGCATTGCAGAGTGTTGCAGGGTATCGGCGGGGGTTGCAGAGCATTGCAGAGTGTTGCAGGGTATCGGCGGGGGTTGCAGAGCATTGCAGAGTGTTGCAGGGTATCGGCGGGGGTTGCAGAGCATTGCAGAGTGTTGCAGGGTATCGGCGGGGGTTGCAGAGCATTGCAGAGTGTTGCAGGGTATTGGCGGGTGTTGCGGAGTGTTGCAGGGCATTGCGGAGTGTTGCAGGGCATTGCGGAGTGTTGCAGGGCATTGCGGAGTGTTGCAGGGCATTGCGGAGTGTTGCAGGGCATTGCGGAGTGTTGCAGGGCATTGCGGAGTATTTGCAGGGCAATGCAGAGTATTTGCAGGGCAATGCAGAGTATTTGCAGGGCAATGCAGAGTATTTGCAGGGCAATGCAGAGTATTTGCAGGGCAATGCAGAGTATTTGCAGGGCAATGCAGAGTAATGCAGAGATTTGAGGGGTTAATTTTCGGTGAGCAGCGATGTGGGCACTGCAGATGCAGCCCACATCGCTGCTGACACCGATCTCTTCCCCCTCCGCTGTACCGATCGGTACAGAGAGGGGGAGGGAGGAACCGGCGTCATAACATGACGCCGGCTTGTTTACAAGTGATCACTCCGTCATTTGACGGAGCGATCACGTGGTAAACGGCCGCGATGAGCGGCCGTTTACCGTGATTCGTGATGCGCCGGGTCCACTGGACCCAGCGGTCACGGATGCTCTCGTGTGCGCGCCCCAGGGGGCGCGCGAGAGCAGAATTCTAGGAGGCCGTTAATTAACGGCCTCTTAGAGTTAAACAACCGCCCTGATGCCGTTAATCGGCAATGGGCGGTTGTTAAGTGGTTAAAACATGATTTTTTTTTTTTTTTTTTTTGCATCTTTTTTTGTTTGTTTAGCAAAAAATAAAACTCCGAGCTGTAACTAAATACCACCAAAAGAAAGCTCTATTTGTGGGAAAAAAATGATAAAAATTTCATTTGGGTACAGTGTTGTATGACCGCGCAATTGTCATTCAAAGTGCATCAGCGCTGAAAGCTGAAAATTGGTCTGGGACTGAGGGGGGTTTAAGTGCCCAGTAAGCAAGTGGTTAAAGTCTGAATGGGGAGCAGGTAGCTATATAATGCCCAGCATGTGTTCCTGCAGATCAAGCTCCAATTATCTGCCTGAATGGTGAAGTATCTACACCTGGGGCCACCAGCCCAACATACACTTTATTACCAAAAGTATTGGGACATCTGCTTTTACATGCACATGAACTTTACTGGCGTCCCAGTCTTCGTCTGTAAGGTTCAGTATTGAGTTGACCCACCCTTTTTCAGTTACAGTATAATAGCTTCAATTCTTCTGGGAAGACTGTCCATAAGGTTTAGGAGTGTGTCTATGGGAATGTTTGACCATTCTTCCAGAAGTGCATTTGTGAGGTCAGGCTCACAGTCTCCGCTCTAATTCATCCCAAAGGTGTTTTATTGGATTGAGATCAGGACTCAGTGCAGGGCAGTCAAGTTCCTCCACCCCAAACTCGCTCATCCATGTCTTTATGGACCTTGGCCCCTTCATGTTGGAACAGGAAGGGGCCATCCCCAAACTGTTCCCACAAAATTGGGAGCATGAAATTGTCCAAAATGTCTTGGTATGATGATGCCTTAAGAGTTCCCTTCACTGGAACTAAGGGGACAAGCCCAACCCCTGAAAAATAACCCCACGCCATAATCCCCCCTCCACCAAATGAATTGGACCAGTGCACAAAGCAAGTGTGCAATAAACATCTTATCAGTTGTAGCCCGGGGGGTAAATGCCCCCACAGCCCAATCTTCCCCTGTACCCCACACCATCTAAAACGAACAAAAAAAGTTTCCTTTACCTACAATTATATAGGCGTCTCTGGTGAATGTTTACCCTTGACCTTTCCAAATCCATCTTCATAGTTGCTCCACATTTCCTTGAAATATACTCCATCTAACCCATTACGAAGCTGTATACGAGTCCAACCTCCGCTCCGTTTTATTTCACAGTACACCTGCAGGGGGAGCACAAAGTCTCATAACAGAGTCTTAATTGTATTATAAACCAGTTCACATAGTAAAGAAAAGGAACATAAAATATGTTTTAAATATACAGTATATGTAAAGACTTGCTGCACATACTCCCCAGTCTCTTGATCCTTTAAAGTCTCTTTTTTGTCCTCTCTTCTCTTATATCTTCTTTACTTTCCTCCACCCATAAATCTCTTCCTTCCTTCCTCCCTCCCTCCCTCCCCAGAAATCAGTGGTAGCATCACAGGGTCTTAATGGTGTCATAAAGCAGCCCATGTAGAATAGAAAAGGTACAGAATTTTTTTGTTGTTTAAATATATGTAACAAGTTGCTAAACGTTCTCCTCCAAGTTTTCTTGATCCCATTGCTCTCTTTTGCCCTATATCTCTTCACTTACCCCCCCCCCCCCCCCAATACATTTCCAGACACTCAAACAATCTTTCCTGGCACCAACATGGCAGCATACATGTGGTAGTAGCCATGCCTATGTCCACTCAGAGGACCAGTGCAAAGCTATAAAGAGTTAATGCCCAATCGCCTTGTGGTTCCCAAGGTTAATTCTAAGGGCCCACTTATATGGCTGGGCTGCAGCCAATGAAAGTATTTGCGGCGCATTCAACCAGCAACATCTGAACATCGCGGGCGCCTTACTCAGCCAACACAATAGGCAGGACAGCCAATCAGGTTCTCTTATGTCGCGTGTCGAAAATTGTATCAAATGCTTCCCTTGATTTTCAATCCTGGCACCAATCAATGTCAGCATACTGAATCCACCCATTTTGTTCCCAGTGATGTACGGGGAATGGGCTGTTGTGTGGGCGTTAACTCTGTATAGCTTTGCACTGATCATGTGGCTGGATGTAGGTGGGGCTACTAGCACATGTATGCTGCCATGGATTGGCGCAAGGAAAGGAAAATTACGGTAAGTATTTGATACAATTTTCCCTTTTTGTTTTTTGTTGTCTTACCTGAAAAGGTTCATCAGATCCATCTGGTTGGTTTATATACACTCCACTAGCTGCTTTCTTGTTTTGCTGCCATATATCAGAGCAGTCAAGTCCTACAAAGCAAGGTAATATGTTAAAGTGGGAGTCCGCCGGGAGTCCGCCGTTTTTTTTTTTTTTTTTAAAGCCAGCAGCTACAAATACTGCAGCTGCTGACTTTTAAAATGACACTTACCCGCCCAGCGCGCCCGCGATGTCGGCACCCGAAGCCGATCTCTCGATCGTCTCTCGGGTGCTGCCGCCGCCATCTTGGGTATGGGAATCAGGAAGTGGAGCCTTTCGGCTTAATTTCCTGGTTCCCTACTGCGCATTCGCCAGTCGCGCTGCGCAATAAGGATGGTCCCCGCTGTCTCTGGGATCCGTGTCCTTCTTCGGAAAGGGGCGTAGATTCTGCGGAAAGGGGCGTACCTTCTGCAGAATCTACGCCAGAAGTGGGTGCAGATACCTGTACTGTAAAGGTACCTGCACCCCCCTCCCCCCCTGAAAGGTGCCAATTGTGGCGCCGGAGGGGGGGAGGGTTCCAATGAGCGGAAGGTCCACTTTAGTGTGGACCTCCGCTTTAAGTCTAACCATAGTTGCATTTCAGCTACAAACTAACCAACGAAATCTTAAAAATCTGAGAAAAAGGCAACGGCAAAGTCCTTAATATACGCATGCAAATTTTTCCAATTTTCAAAGGATTGATACCATTTATGTATTACTGGGGTTAGAACTGGATACAGGCTTATCGGGCAGATTAGACGGGATCATAGTTAGAGGGTCAGCACGGAAATCGAGGTGGTGGTGATATACAACTTGGACTGGTGGATTAGCCGTTGGCAGTTGGTGGATCGGAGCGGAACTACAGGATGGGATGCATTAATGTGGATTGAGAACTGGAGTCATAGGCGGTGAGACCTTTTTGAACTGTCCACAGTTTCTCCCCTCCATACCCATCCTTCACAGGGGAATCTATCCATAGTCTTAAGATCCACCAAACATCAGCCCAGCCACCTCACCTGAGGAGCGATAGTCTGTCTATCTTCCCTTTTGGAAGAGGATTTATTTTTGTCTCTGGACTGGCCTTATACCCCAGAACCATCCAGGGAGGATTGCAGACAACTCCTCTTATCGGCAGACCCTTCCCGGCACACAGCCATAGTTTATGTATCATGCTGCTCCTGAAGAACTGAGTTTGGCAGTTTATGAAGTACATAGGAGGGAGTGGACAAACACTCAGCTGTCAAGCCCAGTTCACATATTTTTTACACTTTTTTTTGGGTGAATGGATAGGGGTACAATATACCCCATACTCATTCACATAGGGTGGAGGGCCGGGATCTGAAGGCCTCCTTGTTAAAGGGGGCTTCCAAATTCCCATAAGCCCCTTGCCCGCAGACCCCTGACAACCACCGGCCAGGGTTGTCGGGAAGAGGCCCTTGTTCCCATCAACATGGGGACCCTGATGTAAGGGGAAGCTCTCTGGGGATCCTGATGTAAGGGGGGCTCTATGGGGACCCTGATGTAAGGGGGGCTCTATGGGGACCCTGATGTAAGGGGGGGCTCTCTGGGAGACCCTGATGTAAGAGGTGGGCTCTCTGGGAGACCCTGATGTAAGAGGTGGTCTCTCTGGGGACCCTGATGTAAGAGGTGGTCTCTCTGGGGACCCTGATGTAAGAGGTGGTCTCTCTGGGGACCCTGATGTAAGAGGTGGTCTCTCTGGGGACCCTGATGTAAGAGGTGGTCTCTCTGGGGACCCTGATGTAAGAGGTGGTCTCTCTGGGGACCCTGATGTAAGAGGTGGTCTCTCTGGGGACCCTGATGTAAGGGGTGGGCTCTCTGGGGACCCTGATGTAAGGGGTGGGCTCTCTGGGGACCCGGATGTAGAGGGAGATCTCTGGGGACCCTGATGTAAAGGGGGCTCTCTGGGGACCCTAATGTAAAGGAAGGCTTTCTGGGGATCCTTATGTAAGGGGTGAGCTCTCCGGGGACCCTGATGTAAGGGGTGGGCTCTCCGGGGACCCTGATGTAAGGGTGGGCCCTCCGGGACCCTGATGTAGGAAGTGGGCTCTCCGGGGACCCTGATGTAGGGGGAGCTCTCTGGGGATCCTGATGTAGGGGGAGCTCTCTGGGGATCCTGATGTAGTGGGAGCTCTCTGAGGACCCTGATGTAGTGGGGGCTCTCTGGGGACCCTGATGTAGGGGGAGCTCTCTGGGGATCCTGATGTAAGCGGCTCTCCAGGGACCCTGATGTAGGGGGAGCTCTCTGGGGACCCTGATGTAAGGGGTGGGCTCTCTGGGGACCCGGATGTAGAGGGAGATCTCTGGGGACCCTAATGTAAAGGAAGGCTTTCTGGGGATCCTTATGTAAGGGGTGAGCTCTCCGGGGACCCTGATGTAAGGGGTGGGCTCTCCGGGGACCCTGATGTAAGGGTGGGCCCTCCGGGACCCTGATGTAGGAAGTGGGCTCTCCGGGGACCCTGATGTAGGGGGAGCTCTCTGGGGATCCTGATGTAGGGGGAGCTCTCTGGGGATCCTGATGTAGTGGGAGCTCTCTGAGGACCCTGATGTAGTGGGGGCTCTCTGGGGACCCTGATGTAGGGGGAGCTCTCTGGGGATCCTGATGTAAGCGGCTCTCCAGGGACCCTGATGTAGGGGGAGCTCTCTGGGGACCCTGATGTAAGGGGTGGGCTCTCTGGGGACCCGGATGTAGAGGGAGATCTCTGGGGACCCTGATGTAAAGGGGGCTCTCTGGGGACCCTAATGTAAAGGAAGGCTTTCTGGGGATCCTTATGTAAGGGGTGAGCTCTCCGGGGACCCTGATGTAAGGGGTGGGCTCTCCGGGGACCCTGATGTAAGGGTGGGCCCTCCGGGACCCTGATGTAGGAAGTGGGCTCTCCGGGGACCCTGATGTAGGGGGAGCTCTCTGGGGATCCTGATGTAGGGGGAGCTCTCTGGGGATCCTGATGTAGTGGGAGCTCTCTGAGGACCCTGATGTAGTGGGGGCTCTCTGGGGACCCTGATGTAGGGGGAGCTCTCTGGGGATCCTGATGTAAGCGGCTCTCCAGGGACCCTGATGTAGGGGGAGCTCTCTGGGGACCCTGATGGAAGTGGGCTCTCCGGGGATCCTGATGTAAGTGGGCTCTCCGGGGATCCTGATGTAGGGGGGACTCTCTGGGGGCCCTGATGTAAGGGGAGGCCCGCTGGGGACCCTGATGCAATGAGGGGGGCTCTGGGGATCTGCACTCAGATATGTAACGATTTATATATATATATATATATATTACACACCAAGCATATGACTTTCTTTACTTGCTACACTACTATGGGCTCTAGCCTGAGAACTTTTGTAGACCTAGCAACGGCCTTGGTGGGGGCCCTTCATGGTTTCTTGCACCGGGGCCCTGAAGATTCTAGTTACGCCTCTGCTGGTAGGTTTATATTTAGCTGTCTATATACACATCCCTCTAAGCAAAGCCAAAAGCTGGCAGAAGTCCTTCTTCAACATGATTTAATAGACGCATAGAGAGGAGCCGAATAATTTTTTTGAAATACCACATCCCTTCAAGACTGCCTATGCTGATGCTGAGTGACTGTCCTGTTATGTTGATTGTCTATCCTCTTCCTCCTCCGCTGATATGTTGGAAGAACATTTTTGGTTCTGGGTGATGCCAGCAGCCCAATTTTTCTGCCCCTGTTTAACAGGGGCGTTTAAATACAATTTTTGATGCAATGCTTTGCAGCAGGGCTAATTCCTGCAATAAAATTAGAGTATATGGCAGAGGTTGCAATGTGGTGGCACCAGCACCAGTGCCTAAGGCCCAATTTTTCTGCCCCTGTTTAACAGGGACATGTAATTACAATTCTTGATATAATATTTCACAGGAGGGCCCCTTCCTGTGCCCACCCAGAGTAACTGTGAGGACTTATAGTGTTGTGGCACCAGCACCACAACCACCAAAGGTCAATTTTTCTACCACTGTTGAACAATGGCATGTAATTACAATTCTTGATATAATCGTTCACAGCAGGGCGCTCCAGCGCCCACCAAGAGTCACTTTGAGGGCTTACAATGTTGTGGCAAAACCAACACCTTGTTCCGCCATTTCTGCAGAGCATATAGGGCAGGCCCCTACTTTCAAACATCCAACTTACAAACATCTCCTACTTGCAAACGCAAGGAGACAGCAGCAAGTGAGATGAAAAAAAGATGGACGACAAAACAAATTATACAGGGGTGATAACCCTTCCCTATGTTTTCCAAAAAGCTTAAAAATAGTTTTTTTGACTGGAGCTACACTTTAAAAATGTACCGGTTAAAAAAAAACAGATTCAACTTAACACAACAAACCTACACAGTCCCTGTCTTGTTTGCACCGCCTGTATACTGCTGTTCTGAGTATATAGGGCCTGGGGGCCACACGCATTTCCTTTTTTTAATATGGGTACAGGGTTCCCCTTAATATGCGTACAAGACCCAAATAGGCTGGTAATGGGCAGGGAGGGCTACCCATGCCATGTTTCTCAATGATTTTCAACCATATTGCAGGAACCAGATATAACATTAAAACCGCAAGCAGTTTTAAATGGTGTTATTTCCGTTTAATGTCATTTTGTGCAGGGACTGTTCTAAACATGGGAAACACGTGGCACTTCACAGACACCCCCCAGGCACCATATTTAAAGGAATATTTCACATTTTTTTCACTTTAATCGTCATTAAAATCAGTGCTTCCGCCAAAACGGCCATTTTTAAAAACATCTTAGGCATTGACCCATGTCCCCTGGGGCAGGAGCCATGCCCCCAAACCCTTTTTAGGACAGTATCTTGCATATTAGCCGTTAAAATTAGCACTTTCCATTTCGAACGTTCGAGTCCCATAGACTTCAATGGGGTTCTAACGTTCGTACGAATTTGGGGTCCGTTCGAAAGTTCTGGTGCGAACCGAACCGGGGGGTGTTCGGCTCATCCCTAGTCCCAACCAATGCTCACCTGTGTAAATAAAAAAATAAAAAACGATTAACTCTGCTTTACAATATACATAGGTAATAAAAAAAAATTGATTGCAAATAATTTCCAACAGAAAAAAAGACAAATATTTTTTTACATAGTGCTTTATTGCCGTTTGTCCCTATTGCAGATTTTTCTTCACTTCCCATGACAGTAAGTGGAGGAAATCTCTCTAACACACCCTTTGATAGCAGTTAAAACCCAACAGAGCTGCTAATCCTTCCACACCGGATGGGAAGGATTAGGAACCTTTGGTCGGGGGGGATGGGTGCAAACACAACCAACTAAACTTTTTATCGCAAGGATAGATTTCTGTAGACAAGAGAGTCTACCTCACAGAGTGTGCCATGATCCCCATGCTGATTGGTGGGCATGGTGAAAGTTGGATGTTCTTAACGGGCATGGTCTATTGGAAGACAACTTTGTAAATTTTCTAGACATGTGCGGTTCGTTTCGTACGAATCGAAAATTCCTACGGATTTCCAAAAATTCGTACATTGGGAAGCATTCAAAATGCGAATTTCTATGCTTCCGAATTGTATACGAAATACGAAATTTCGTTGACGAATTTTAGGATCCAAATTCCGTTACAATGGAAACGTGAATGGTGTTTTGTTGACCAATTACCTTTTTTAATATGGGAGTGGGAGACTGGCACTGGTAGTCGATGGGAGATTCAGAATTGGACAAAATAAGAAAGTTTGTTAATTACAATTATTCGTTATGATGAAGTTAAAAACCCAGGAAGTCAGCACAGCACAGGGAAGGTGGGAACCCCTAATAATGGGCACAGCAGGTGTGCAGACCCAGAAACCCAGCACAGGGATGGTGGGATCCCCTAATAATGGGCACAGCAGGTGTGCAGACCCCGGTACTCAGCACAGGCATGGTGGGAACCCCTCATGTGCACAGCAGGTGTACAGACCCGAGAACTCAGCACAGGGATGGTGGGAACCCCTCATAATGGGCACAGCAGGTGTACAGACCCGGGAACTCAGCACAGGGATGGTGGGAACCCCTCATAATGGGCACAGCAGGTGTACAGACCCGAGAACTCAGCACAGGGATGGTGGGAACCCCTCATAATGGGCACAGCAGGTGTACAGACCCGGGAACTCAGCACAGGGATGGTGGGAACCCCTCCTAATGGGCACAGCAGGTGTACAGACCCGGGAACTCAGCACAGGGATGGTGGGAACCCCTCATAATGAGCCGACGACTGCCATATTGAGAATGATATTTCGTTTTTTAAGTTGATCATAACGAACGTTCGTAATTGTTACAAAAAGTTAACGAACCTAACGCAAATTCGTATTTTGAACTAATCCAAATTTAATTTCGGACACGAATTACAAAATACAAATTAACAGCTAATGTGAAACAGAACAAAACGAAACAATTTTCTTGACGGCGCACATGTCTAACATTTTCCAGCATTAGCTTTCCTTTTGAAAAAAAAAAAAAACATCCCAGAGCTGCAAAGGAAATCAGTGCTGTATTTGCCGGGTGTTGTGATTAACCACTTGAGATCCGCGCTATTGCCAAATGACGGCATTAGCGCGGACCTACATTTCCGGGACTACGTCTATTGACGTCGTCCCGGTTACGAGCGGCCTGCGCGCCCCCTGAGGGGCGCACGCGGCGCGCTCTGTGATCGGCGAGTCTATGAGACTCGCCTGATCACCGATCCGTGCAAGGGGTCGATCCCGACCCCTTATCACGTGATCAGCTGTCAGCCAATGACAGCTGATCATGTGATAGAACGGAGCCGGTAATCGGCTATTATTCCTCCTCGCGCTGACAGCGCGAGGAGAAAAAAAAAAGGCCATCACCGGCGGCCGTGATCGGGACATCAGTCCCGATCACGGCCATCAATACAAGGGACCACCTGCCACCTGCCAGTGCCCACCTGCCTCCCGCAGTGCCATCCTGAAGTAAAATAAAAAGCAAAAGTGCCCCCCGTCAGTGCCCATAGTGCCCACAGTGCCACCCCACAGTGCCACCCAATCTGCCTCAAAGGTGCTGCACCCCAGTGCCGCCCATCAGTGCCCAGCAGTGCCACCTATCAGTGCCCATCAGTCCCATCTATCTGTGGTACCTATCAGTGCCCATCTGTGCCACCCATCCGTGCCATCTTATCTGTGCCCATCTTTGCCCATCAGTGCCGCCTTATCTGTGCCCATCGGTGCCGCCTTATCTGTGCCTATTAGTGCCGCCTTAACTATGCCCATCAGTGCCCACCAATGCAGCCCATCAGTGCCCACCAATGCAGCCCATCAGTGCCCACCAATGCAGCCTATCAGTGCCGCCTAATCAACGCACTTCAATGAAGGAGAAAAATGACCCGTTTGCAAAATTTTATAACAAACTATTAAAACATGATTTTTTTTTTTTTTTTTTTGCATCTTTTTTTGTTTGTTTAGCAAAAAATAAAACTCCGAGCTGTAACTAAATACCACCAAAAGAAAGCTCTATTTGTGGGAAAAAAATGATAAAAATTTCATTTGGGTACAGTGTTGTATGACCGCGCAATTGTCATTCAAAGTGCATCAGCGCTGAAAGCTGAAAATTGGTCTGGGACTGAGGGGGGTTTAAGTGCCCAGTAAGCAAGTGGTTAAAGTCTGAATGGGGAGCAGGTAGCTATATAATGCCCAGCATGTGTTCCTGCAGATCAAGCTCCAATTATCTGCCTGAATGGTGAAGTATCTACACCTGGGGCCACCAGCCCAACATACACTTTATTACCAAAAGTATTGGGACATCTGCTTTTACATGCACATGAACTTTACTGGCATCCCAGTCTTCGTCTGTAAGGTTCAGTATTGAGTTGACCCACCCTTTTTCAGCTACAGTATAATAGCTTCAATTCTTCTGGGAAGACTGTCCATAAGGTTTAGGAGTGTGTCTATGGGAATGTTTGACCATTCTTCCAGAAGTGCATTTGTGAGGTCAGGCTCACAGTCTCCGCTCTAATTCATCCCAAAGGTGTTTTATTGGATTGAGATCAGGACTCAGTGCAGGGCAGTCAACTTCCTCCACCCCAAACTCGCTCATCCATGTCTTTATGGACCTTGGCCCCTTCATGTTGGAACAGGAAGGGGCCATCCCCAAACTGTTCCCACAAAATTGGGAGCATGAAATTGTCCAAAATGTCTTGGTATGATGATGCCTTAAGAGTTCCCTTCACTGGAACTAAGGGGACAAGCCCAACCCCTGAAAAATAACCCCACGCCATAATCCCCCCTCCACCAAATGATTTGGACCAGTGCACAAAGCAAGTGTGCAATAAACATCTTATCAGTTGTAGCCCGGGGGGTAAATGCCCCCACAGCCCAATCTTCCCCTGTACCCCACACCATCTAAAACGAACAAAAAAAGTTTCCTTTAGCTACAATTATATAGGCGTCTCTGGTGAATGTTTACCCTTGACCTTTCCAAATCCATCTTCATAGTTGCTCCACATTTCCTTGAAATATACTCCATCTAACCCATTACGAAGCTGTATACGAGTCCAACCTCCGCTCCGTTTTATTTCACAGTACACCTGCAGGGGGAGCACAAAGTCTCATAACAGAGTCTTAATTGTATTATAAACCAGTTCACATAGTAAAGAAAAGGAACATAAAATATGTTTTAAATATACAGTATATGTAAAGACTTGCTGCACATACTCCCCAGTCTCTTGATCCTTTAAAGTCTTTTTTGTCCTCTCTTCTCTTATATCTTCTTTACTTTCCTCCACCCATAAATCTCTTCCTTCCTTCCTCCCTCCCTCCCTCCCTCCCCAGAAATCAGTGGTAGCATCACAGGGTCTTAATGGTGTCATAAAGCAGCCCATGTAGAATAGAAAAGGTACAGAATTTTTTTGTTGTTTAAATATATGTAACAAGTTGCTAAACGTTCTCCTCCAAGTTTTCTTGATCCCATTGCTCTCTTTTGCCCTATATCTCTTCACTTACCCCCCCCCCCCCCCAATACATTTCCAGACACTCAAACAATCTTTCCTGGCACCAACATGGCAGCATACATGTGGTAGTAGCCATGCCTATGTCCACTCAGAGGACCAGTGCAAAGCTATAAAGAGTTAATGCCCAATCGCCTTGTGGTTCCCAAGGTTAATTCTAAGGGCCCACTTATATGGCTGGGCTGCAGCCAATGAAAGTAATTGCGGCGCATTCAACCAGCAACATCTGAACATCGCGGGCGCCTTACTCAGCCAACACAATAGGCAGGACAGCCAATCAGGTTCTCTTATGTCGCGTGTCGAAAATTGTATCAAATGCTTCCCTTGATTTTCAATCCTGGCACCAATCAATGTCAGCATACTGAATCCACCCATTTTGTTCCCAGTGATGTACGGGGAATGGGCTGTTGTGTGGGCGTTAACTCTGTATAGCTTTGCACTGATCATGTGGCTGGATGTAGGTGGGGCTACTAGCACATGTATGCTGCCATGGATTGGCGCAAGGAAAGGAAAATTACGGTAAGTATTTGATACAATTTTCCCTTTTTTTTTTTTGTTGTCTTACCTGAAAAGGTTCATCAGATCCATCTGGTTGGTTTATATACACTCCACTAGCTGCTTTCTTGTTTTGCTGCCATATATCAGAGCAGTCAAGTCCTACAAAGCAAGGTAATATGTTAAAGTGGGAGTCCGCCGGGAGTCCGCCGTTTTTTTTTTTTTTTTTTAAAGCCAGCAGCTACAAATACTGCAGCTGCTGACTTTTAAAATAATGACACTTACCCGCCCAGCGCGCCCGCGATGTCGGCACCCGAAGCCGATCTCTCGATCGTCTCTCGGGTGCTGCCGCTGTCATCTTGGGTATGGGAATCAGGAAGTGGAGCCTTTCGGCTTAATTTCCTGGTTCCCTACTGCGCATTCGCCAGTCGCGCTGCGCAATAAGGATGGTCCCCGCTGTCTCTGGGATCCGTGTGTTTCTTCGGAAAGGGGCGTAGATTCTGCGGAAAAGGGGCGTACCTTCTGCAGAATCTACGCCAGAAGTGGGTGCAGATACCTGTACTGTAAAGGTACCTGCACCCCCCTCCCCCCCTGAAAGGTGCCAATTGTGGCGCCGGAGGGGGGGAGGGTTCCAATGAGCGGAAGGTCCACTTTAGTGTGGACCTCCGCTTTAAGTCTAACCAGAGTTGCATTTCAGCTACAAACTAACCAACGAAATCTTAAAAATCTGAGAAAAAGGCAACGGCAAAGTCCTTAATATACGCATGCAAATTTTTCCAATTTTCAAAGGATTGATACCATTTATGTATTACTGGGGTTAGAACTGGATACAGGCTTATCGGGCAGATTAGACGGGATTATAGTTAGAGGGTCAGCACGGAAATCGAGGTGGTGGTGATATACAACTTGGACTGGTGGATTAGCCGTTGGCAGTTGGTGGATCGGAGCGGAACTACAGGATGGGATGCATTAATGTGGATTGAGAACTGGAGTCATAGGCGGTGAGACCTTTTTGAACTGTCCACAGTTTCTCCCCTCCATACCCATCCTTCACAGGGAATCTATCCATAGTCTTAAGATCCACCAAACATCAGCCCAGCCACCTCACCTGAGGAGCGATAGTCTGTCTATCTTCCCTTTTGGAAGAGGATTTATTTTTGTCTCTGGACTGGCCTTATACCCCAGAACCATCCAGGGAGGATTGCAGACAACTCCTCTTATCGGCAGACCCTTCCCGGCACACAGCCATAGTTTATGTATCATGCTGCTCCTGAAGAACTGAGTTTGGCAGTTTATGAAGTACATAGGAGGGAGTGGACAAACACTCAGCTGTCAAGCCCAGTTCACATATTTTTTACACTTTTTTTTGGGTGAATGGATAGGGGTACAATATACCCCATACTCATTCACATAGGGTGGAGGGCCGGGATCTGAAGGCCTCCTTGTTAAAGGGGGCTTCCAAATTCCCATAAGCCCCTTGCCCGCAGACCCCTGACAACCACCGGCCAGGGTTGTCGGGAAGAGGCCCTTGTTCCCATCAACATGGGGACCCTGATGTAAGGGGAAGCTCTCTGGGGATCCTGATGTAAGGGGGGCTCTATGGGGACCCTGATGTAAGGGGGGCTCTATGGGGACCCTGATGTAAGGGGGGGCTCTCTGGGAGACCCTGATGTAAGAGGTGGGCTCTCTGGGAGACCCTGATGTAAGAGGTGGTCTCTCTGGGGACCCTGATGTAAGAGGTGGTCTCTCTGGGGACCCTGATGTAAGAGGTGGTCTCTCTGGGGACCCTGATGTAAGAGGTGGTCTCTCTGGGGACCCTGATGTAAGGGGTGGGCTCTCTGGGGACCCTGATGTAAGGGGTGGGCTCTCTGGGGACCCGGATGTAGAGGGAGATCTCTGGGGACCCTGATGTAAAGGGGGCTCTCTGGGGACCCTAATGTAAAGGAAGGCTTTCTGGGGATCCTTATGTAAGGGGTGAGCTCTCCGGGGACCCTGATGTAAGGGGTGGGCTCTCCGGGGACCCTGATGTAAGGGTGGGCCCTCCGGGACCCTGATGTAGGAAGTGGGCTCTCTGGGGATCCTGATGTAGGGGGAGCTCTCTGGGGATCCTGATGTAGGGGGAGCTCTCTGGGGATCCTGATGTAGTGGGGGCTCTCTGGGGACCCTGATGTAGGGGGAGCTCTCTGGGGATCCTGATGTAAGCGGCTCTCCAGGGACCCTGATGTAGGGGGAGCTCTCTGGGGACCCTGATGTAAGTGGGCTCTCCGGGGATCCTGATGTAAGTGGGCTCTCCGGGGATCCTGATGTAAGTGGGCTCTCCGGGGATCCTGATGTAAGTGGGCTCTCCGGGGATCCTGATGTAAGTGGGCTCTCCGGGGATCCTGATGTAAGTGGGCTCTCCGGGGATCCTGATGTAAGTGGGCTCTCCGGGGATCCTGATGTAAGTGGGCTCTCCGGGGATCCTGATGTAAGTGGGCTCTCCGGGGATCCTGATGTAAGTGGGCTCTCCGGGGATCCTGATGTAGGGGGGACTCTCTGGGGGCCCTGATGTAAGGGGAGGCCCGCTGGGGACCCTGATGCAATGAGGGGGGCTCTGGGGATCTGCACTCAGATATGTAACGATTTATATATATATATATATATATATATATATATATATATATATATATATATATATATATATATATATATATATATATATTACACACCAAGCATATGACTTTCTTTACTTGCTACACTACTATGGGCTCTAGCCTGAGAACTTTTGTAGACCTAGCAACGGCCTTGGTGGGGGCCCTTCATGGTTTCTTGCACCGGGGCCCTGAAGATTCTAGTTACGCCTCTGCTGGTAGGTTTATATTTAGCTGTCTATATACACATCCCTCTAAGCAAAGCCAAAAGCTGGCAGAAGTCCTTCTTCAACATGATTTAATAGACGCATAGAGAGGAGCCGAATAATTTTTTTGAAATACCACATCCCTTCAAGACTGCCTATGCTGATGCTGAGTGACTGTCCTGTTATGTTGATTGTCTATCCTCTTCCTCCTCCGCTGATATGTTGGAAGAACATTTTTGGTTCTGGGTGATGCCAGCAGCCCAATTTTTCTGCCCCTGTTTAACAGGGGCGTTTAAATACAATTTTTGATGCAATGCTTTGCAGCAGGGCTAATTCCTGCAATAAAACTAGAGTATATGGCAGAGGTTGCAATGTGGTGGCACCAGCACCAGTGCCTAAGGCCCAATTTTTCTGCCCCTGTTTAACAGGGACATGTAATTACAATTCTTGATATAATATTTCACAGGAGGGCCCCTTCCTGTGCCCACCCAGAGTAACGTTGAGGACTTATAGTGTTGTGGCACCAGCACCACAACCACCAAAGGTCAATTTTTCTACCACTGTTCAACAATGGCATGTAATTACAATTCTTGATATAATCGTTCACAACAGGGCACTCCAGCGCCCACCAAGAGTCACTTTGAGGGCTTACAATGTTGTGGCAAAACCAACACCTTGTTCCGCCATTTCTGCAGAGCATATAGGGCAGGCCCCTACTTTCAAACATCCAACTTACAAACATCTCCTACTTGCAAACGCAAGGAGACAGCAGCAAGTGAGATGAAAAAAGATGGACGACAAAACAAATTATACAGGGGTGATAACCCTTCCCTATGTTTTCCAAAAAGCTTAAAAATCGTTTTTTTGACTGGAGC
The DNA here is from genome assembly GCA_037367395.1 of Lithobates pipiens. Classification (NCBI taxonomy): domain Eukaryota; kingdom Metazoa; phylum Chordata; class Amphibia; order Anura; family Ranidae; genus Lithobates; species Lithobates pipiens. The sequence continues at coordinate 593,308 of JAZDVW010001914.1, read as the reverse complement.
TACACTTTAAAAATGTACCAGTTGAAAATTACAAACAGATTCAACTTAACACAACAAACCTACACAGTCCCTGTCTTGTTTGCACCGCCTGTATACTGCTGTTCTGAGTATATAGGGCCTGGGGGCCACACGCATTTCCTTTTTTTAATATGGGTACAGGGTTCCCCTTAATATGCGTACAAGACCCAAATAGGCTGGTAATGGGCATGGAGGGCTACCCATGCCATTTTTCTGAATGATTTTCAACCATATTGGAGGAACCAGATATAACATTAAAACCGCAAGCAGTTTTAAATGGTGTTATTTCCGTTTAATGTCATTTTCTGCAGGGACTGTTCTAAACACGGGAAACACGTGGCACTTCACAGGCATACTACAGACACCCCCCCAGGCACCATATTTAAAGGAATATTTCACTTTTTTTTTCACTTTAATCAGTGCTCCCGCCAAAACGGCCATTTTTAAAAACATTTTAGGCATTGACCCATGTCCCCTGGGGCAGGAGCCAGGTCCCCAAACCCGTTTTAGGACAGCATCTTGCATATTAGCCGTTAAAATGAGCACTTTTCATTTCGAACGTTCGAGTCCCATAGACTTCAATGGGGTTCTAACGTTCGTAACGAACGTGGGGTCCGTTCGAAAGTTCTGGTACGAACCGAACCGGGGGGTGTTCGGCTCATCCCTATCAGCCACAGTGATCTTTGGGTTCTTCTTTACCTCTCTCACCAAGCCTCTTCGCCCCCGATAGCTCAGTTTGGCCGGACGGCCAGCTCTAGGAAGGGTTTTGGTAGTCCCAAATGTCTTCCATTTAAGAATTATGGAGGCCACTGTGCTCTTAGGAACCCTAGGGCCCCTTTCACACTGGGGCGTTTTTCAGTCTACAGCTCTAAAAATAGCACCTGTATAGCGCCTGAAAAAATCTGGCCCCTTTCACGGTGCGCTAGCAGGACGGTGAAAAAAATCCTGCTAGCCGCATCTTTGGAGCGGTGAAGGAGCGGTGAATTCACCGCTCCTAAACCGCTCCTACCCATTGAAATCAATGGGGCAGCGTGGCTACCATTGCCGCTGCAGCGGCGCTTTGCGGGCAGTTTTAACCCTTTTTTGGCCACTAGGGGGGGGGTTAAAACCGCTATCGGCCGCATCAATATAATATGCAAAAATGTCAACAATTCTGTGTTTTTCTGTCAATGGTTGTAGCAAATGGCTGCAATATAACAGAGTGAAAAATTTAAGGGGGTCTGAATACTTTCCGTCCCCACTGTGTGTGTGTACACACACACACACACACACACACACACACACACACACACACACACACACACCCTTTTGCAAAAGCATCCCCCCTCCCTTGGCTTTTTACCTATTTTGTTACATTACAGCCTTTAGTTTTTTTTTTTTTTGTTTTTTTTTTTTCCATTTCTTTATTGCTTTTCATTACATCATATTATATCATATTTTACAAAATCCGAGAAACCATTCTCACCAACACTTAATATGGTACACAATGATACAAAAATATACACATATATTATGGTACGCCCTTCCCTCACTTCCCCTCCTCTCGAACCTGTTCTAAACAGACCTCCCTCTTCCCTCCTACTCCTATATCTCCAAACCGTTCTCCCGCTAAACTCCCGTTAATTCAGTATATCGAATTGTCTGCTTAAACTCGAACCAGACTCTCCATTTGTATTCAAAACCATGCATTCCCACCTCACCACTAAACCTTAGATATTCCCAATTATATATTTAATTTATTTTATTGCACCAGCTCCTTACTGTGGGGCTTTCAGGTTCCTGCCACTGTCGAGGGATTCGACTTTTAGCTGAGTTTAGTAGCTGAGGGACTAGGGTTCTCTTATATTGTTTTATTGGCATAGCGACTACGTGAAACAGGCACTCCCACGGGTCCTCTGTTATTTCTATGCCAGTTATTTATTTTATTATCTGTAAGCCCTTGTACACAAGGTCGGAAATTCTGATGGAAAATGTCCGATCGGACCGTGTTGTCGGATAATCCGACGGTGTGTGGGCTCCGTCTGACTTTTTCCGTCGGAATGTCCGACCAACAAAGTTTGAGAGCTGGATATAAAAATTTTCCGACATGATCCGATCGGACTTTGTAGAGAATTCCGATCGGACAAAGTGCCACGCATGCTCAGATCAAATTACGAGACCAAAGCTATTGGCTACTAGCCTGAACGTAGTCCTGTCGTAACGAATGAACGCCATCACTTTGCGAACGATCGGATTTTCTGACAACTTTCTCCGACCGTGTGTATGTAACACCAGTTTCGGACAAAATCCGTTGGAAGAAATCAGACGGATTTTGTGGTCGGAATGTCCAACCGTGTGTACAAGGGCTAACACCTCTCATTTTTGATTTTGTCCACCATATGTGGCCCATGGTTCCCAGTGCCTTGCACCCCAGCCAGCAGAACTGCGATACCTTTTTTGGCATTTATGTTATGTACCAACATGCCAAGCACTTATAGTTAATTTCTATAGTGTTACTGTCTATTGTCGTGGTATGTGCCAGCTTCAGCATTTTCCCAATATTTAGGTCTTGCCCTGGCGGTCCCAGTTCGTCCCTCCAATTACCTATGAATGGCGGCATTTCCCGTAGTTTCAATCCCAGCAATATTTTGTACATTTTTGAGATCCCCTTACTCGTGTCTGTGGCTGTGCATAGCCGCTCTAAGGGCCTCATGTTCTCTTCTGATCTAATTGGTTGTGGGAGGGTAGCAACAAAGTGTTTCAGCTGGGAGTACTGCCATTCATCTATTGTCAATAAATCTTTTTTTATATTTTAATTCGTATAATGTATAGATTTGACCTTTTTCCAAGATATCCTTTAATTGTGCGTTTTTCTTTTTCTTTTTTTATCCAATTACCAAACAGTCTCCCTTTCCCTGGTGGGAAGTAATTTGTGTCTCTCAGTGGAATCAAAAGTGAATCATACTCCCATTTTTCTCTTTTGTGCGTCATATCCCATTCATCCAGTGTTTTTTGAGTGATATTGTGTATATTAGAGCTCAATTCTCTTAAAGGGGTTGTAAAGGTTTGTTTTTTATTTTCTAAATAGGTTCCTTTAAGCTAGTGCATTGTTGGTTCACTTACCTTTTTCCTTCGATTTCTCATCTAAATGTTTTTTTTCTTTGTCTGAATATCTCACTTCCTATTTCTCCTCAGTAAACTTTTACACCATCATCCGAGCGGTGTTTAGTCAGCCAGAACAGCTTACTGAACAGCTTACTGAGGAGTAGTGATGGACGAACTTCCGACGGGACGTTTCGCGAACGCGAAATGCGAACGGACCCAAACGTTCGCGAAACCGACCGTTCGCCGCGGGCCCCATTGACTTCAATGGGAGGCGAACTTTGCAAACCTTCATGTCGAATTTGCGGCCACGTGGTAATTATTAGGGGGTAAAACGTAGTCCCACCATCTGGACAATGACATAATACATGTATGAGGTGAATTTGGGATCGATAACTACAAGCATTTTTATTTTATTTGGGAAATTGTTCTAACAATTCAGGACTATGGAGTTAATGAAGGCAATGGAGGAGAGGGAAGGTCAGGGACCAGGGTAGGCAAAGAAGAGGGTGCAGGAGATGATCACCAGCAGCGTGACATACCGGAATGACACATGCACCGTGATAGAGGCATCTGACAGCAGCACCGTAATACAGAGCACTGACAGCAGCACCGTGACATACAGCGCTGACAGCAGCACCGTGACATACAGCGCTGACAGCAGCACCGTGACATACAGCGCTGACAGCAGCACCGTGACATACAGCGCTGACAGCAGCACCGTGACATACAGCGCTGACAGCAGCACCGTGACATACAGCGCTGACAGCAGCACCGTGACATACAGCGCTGACAGCAGCACCGTGACATACAGCGCTGACAGCAGCACCGTGACATACAGCGCTGACAGCAGCACCGTGACATACAGCGCTGACAGCAGCACCGTGACATACAGCGCTGACAGCAGCACCGTGACATACAGCGCTGACAGCAGCACCGTGACATACAGCACTGACAGCAGCACCGTAAGCAGCCCCAGGAGGAAGTCAGCACAGCACAGGGATGGTGTGATCCCCTCATAATAAGAACCCCCAGGAGGAAGTCAGCACAGCACAGGGATAGTGTGATCCCTTCATAATAAGAACCCCCAGGAGGAAGTCAGCACAGCACAGGGATATCATAAGCAGCCCCAGTAGAAATATGACACCGCTCAACCTCTTCAAAGAGGAGGGTAGGGGCATATAGTACGGTGTGCTTTTTTGGGTCAAGGAAGTGAGCCAAATGAATTAAGAAGGTCTGTGTGCTTGATTAAAAAAATAGTTTATAGACATATACATGGTCTACTGGTCACATGTGTTGAATTCCTCCGAGATCCATGCCTCATTCATTTTTAGAAATGTGAGGTAGTTAACACTGTGGTGAGCTAGGCGAGTACGCTTATCGGTCACAATCCCCCCTGCTGCGCTGAACGTCCTTTCGGACAGGACACTGGATGAGGGGCAAGCCAACAGTTCGATTGCAAATTGGGCAAGCTCTGGCCAGAGGTCAAGCCTGCCCACCCAGTAGTCTAGGGGTTCATCACTCCTCAGAGCGTCCACATCGGCCGTTAACCCAATGTAGTCGGACACCTGACGGTCTAGGCGTTCCCTGATGCTGGATCCGGATGACACCTGTCGATGGGTCGGCTGAAAGAATGACCTCATATCCGAAGTCACCAACACATCTTCAAACCGGCCTCTTCTTGCAGGCGCTGTTGGATTGGTACCCGCAAATCCTTCTCTGGGAGTGGGAATTGCTCCTCTGCCAGCGCACGCAAAAGCAGAATGCAGCATTTCTCGAAGCAAGGCCTGGAAGTGCTGCATTCTGACAGCCCTCTGCGACGGCGGTAACATTTCCGCCATTTTGTGTTTGTACCGGGGGTCTAAGTACGTTGCCACCCAGTACTGGTCCTTGACCCTCATGCTTTTTATACGGGGGTCCCTATTAAAACACTGGAGCATGAAGGCCCCCATTTGCACTAAAGTGGAAGCGGTGTGGTGGCCTGGCTCCTGCTCATCATCCAGGATAATGTCGTCCTCTTCATTCTCCTCTCCCCATCCTCGCACAACAGGGATCCCAGAAAGGTTTAAAGCATGCTCTTCTTGCTCCTGCTCATCCGCCCCGGCACCATCCTCCTCTGACTCCTCATCAGACTCCTGTTGTTGACTTGTCTCAGATAGAGTAGCCCCCCCTGGGAATTCATCCAGCATTGCGACTTCCTCATCTTCCCGCTCCTGCTCCTCCACAGCCTGATCAATGACACGACGCAATGCACGCTCCAGAAAGAAGGCATAAGGTACCATGTCACTGATGGCGCCATGGCTGCGACTGACCAGTTTGGTGATCTCCTCAAATGGCCGCAGAAGTCTGCATGTGTCGCGCATGAGCAGCCACTGGCGCGGTGAAAAAAAACCCAGCTCCCCAGAACCGTTTCTTTCGCAGAGTTCATACAGGTAGACGTTAACTGCACGTTTCTGCTGGAGCAGCCTATCAAGCATATAGAAGGTTGAGTTCCATCGCGTCGGGCAATCGCAAATAAGACGTCTGACCGGCAGATGGTGTCGCCGCTGAATGTCAGCAAGGCGAGCCATGGCCGTGTAAGATCTTCTGAAATGGGCCGAGATTTTCCTTGCCTGCCGCAAGATGTCCTGGACCCCAGGGTATTTGACAAGGAATCGCTGCACGACCAAGTTTAAGACGTGTGCCATGCACGGCACGTGCGTGATTTTGCCCTGTTTCAATGCGCTAAGCAGATTGGCACCGTTGTCACACACCACTTTACCAACTGTCAAATTGAGCGGTGTTAGCCACTCATCTGCCTGTGAACGCAAAGCTGAAAGGAGTGCCGGGCCAGTGTGGCTCTTTGCTTCCAGGCACAACAGACGCAGCACGGCATGGCAACGTCTCACCTGGCATGTGGAATAGGTTCTGGGGAGCTTGGGCGGTGCAGTGGAAGAGACGCTAGCAGCGGAAAAGGAGGAGGCAGCTGAGGAGGAGAGGGAGGAGGATGGAGTAGGAGGAGGAGAAGAAGAGTCAGGCCTGCATGCAATCCGTGGCGGTAAAACCAAATCTACACGGGTGCCACGGGTTACATGCTTGACGGCCGTCAGAAGGTTCACCCAGTGGGCAGTAAAACTGATATACCTTCCCTGCCCGTGTTTGCTAGACCACGTGTCTGTGGTCAGATGTATCTTGGCACCGACACTGTGTGCCAGAGATACATTCACTTGCCGCTGAACATGGCCATATAGCTCTGGGATGCCCTTCTCTGAGAAATACTTCCTTCCTGGGACCTTCCATTGTGGTGTTCCAATGGCCACAAATTTGCGAAAGGCCTCCGAGTCCACCAGTTTATATGGCAGTAGTTGGCGGGCTATGAGTTCTGACAAGCCAGCCGCCAACCGTTGGGCAAGAGGGTTATCCGGCATCATCATTTTTTTACGCTCAAACATTAGGCCCACGGAAGCCTGCCTTTTTGCAGAAAAATGTGAGCTTGGCGTGATGGAAGGTGGAGTGGAGGACAATTGTGAGGAGAGAGGAGAAGGAGAAGTAGAAGACGAGGCTGGACGGTGAGAGCCTGCAGTGTGGCTTTGTGTGTTCCGTTGCTCCCACTGGGCTCGGTGATGGCTGCTCATGTGCCTTCTTAAGGCGGTCGTCCCTAGGTGAGTATTGGGCTTACCGCGACTAACGCGTTGACTGCAAAGATTGCAGATGGCAACGCTATTGTCAGCAGCGGACACGTTAAAAAAAGCCCACACTGCGGAGCCATGTGCCGGTGTCCTGGGAGCGCCAGATGTGACCGTACATGGTCGATGACTCGCTCCTGATACATTTGCAGTCTGCTTTGTCCCTGCTGTGCAATGTAAGTCATTGCTGCTTCTCCTCCCTATCTGCTGGTCCATATCTCCCTCTGAACTCCCCTCCTCTTCCTCTCTTGTGGGCACCCACGTGACATCACTAGACACGTCATCATCAACGTCACCTTCCCCACCGCTATAAGTAGAGATCTCGGAGTAGGCAGCAACACCGGGGACCAACCTCCTCCTTGGGCTGATCTGGGTACTGGCGTCAGACTGCTGAGTAGCGCTTGTTGCTACCTCCTCTTCCTGATCCAATACCAAGAGTGGCTGCGCATCAGAAATGTCCTCTTGATATGGATCGGAAAATAATTCCAGTGACTCAAGCGGAAGGTATGTGGTGGTGGTGGTGGTGGTCGTGTTGTTGGTGGTAGTGTCTTTGGGGGTGCACATAGCAGAGAGTGAAGAAGAGGGTGCAGATCGAGAGGATGAGGAGGGTGCAGAAGAGTAAGGCTGAGCGAGCCACTCAACCAAGTCTGGTGCATCCTTTAAAGTAATTGAACGCACCTTCTGCAACTTCCCACTTTGGCTCAAGCCTGTTGCTCCTGCCCTACCCCTACCACCCCTGCGGAAGGGCCTGCCTCTTCCTCTGCATGTCATTTTTTAAATGACCCTGTGACAAAACTCTTAGTCCCTATACCGCTGAAGGACTGCTGCAGTATAGGTGAGCGGTCAGCAGTGGTGCACGTCAACCCTATCTATTGTGGACCTATAGCGGTCCTTACAGAACAGCAGACTGTACCGCACTCAAGCCTATGTACCGTAGCACCCTATACCAAGTTACCAGTCCTTATAAGAACTTTTGTGGACCAAGCAGGTTGTGTATTAGTGTTTAGCAGACTGTACGTCAGTCCCTATACCGCTGAAGGACTGCTGCAGTATAGGGCAGCGGTCAGCAGTGGTGCACGTCAACCCTATCTATTGTGGACCGATAGCGGTCCTTACAGAACAGCAGACTGTACCGCACTCAAGCCTATGTACCGTAGCACCCTATACCAAGTTACCAGTCCTTATAAGAACTTTTGTGGAACAAGCAGGTTGTGTGTTAGTGATTAGCAGACTGTACGTCAGTCCCTATACCGCTGAAGGACTGCTGCAGTATAGGTGAGCGGTCAGCAGTGGTGCACGTCAACCCTATCTATTGTGGACCGATAGCGGTCCTTACAGAACAGCAGACTGTACCGCACTCAAGCCTATGTACCGTAGCACCCTATACCAAGTTACCAGTCCTTATAAGAACTTTTGTGGACCAAGCAGGTTGTGTATTAGTGTTTAGCAGACTGTACGTCAGTCCCTATACCGCTGAAGGACTGCTGCAGTATAGGGCAGCGGTCAGCAGTGGTGCACGTCAACCCTATCTATTGTGGACCGATAGCGGTCCTTACAGAACAGCAGACTGTACCGCACTCAAGCCTATGTACCGTAGCACCCTATACCAAGTTACCAGTCCTTATAAGAACTTTTGTGGAACAAGCAGGTTGTGTGTTAGTGATTAGCAGACTGTACGTCAGTCCCTATACCGCTGAAGGACTGCTGCAGTATAGGTGAGCGGTCAGCAGTGGTGCACGTCAACCCTATCTATTGTGGACCGATAGCGGTCCTTACAGAACAGCAGACTGTACCGCACTCAAGCCTATGTACCGTAGCACCCTATACCAAGTTACCAGTCCTTATAAGAACTTTTGTGGACCAAGCAGGTTGTGTATTAGTGTTTAGCAGACTGTACGTCAGTCCCTATACCGCTGAAGGACTGCTGCAGTATAGGGCAGCGGTCAGCAGTGGTGCACGTCAACCCTATCTATTGTGGACCGATAGCGGTCCTTACAGAACAGCAGACTGTACCGCACTCAAGCCTATGTACCGTAGCACCCTATACCAAGTTACCAGTCCTTATAAGAACTTTTGTGGACCAAGCAGGTTGTGTATTAGTGTTTAGCAGACTGTACGTCAGTCCCTATACCGCTGAAGGACTGCTGCAGTATAGGGCAGCGGTCAGCAGTGGTGCACGTCAACCCTATCTATTGTGGACCGATAGCGGTCCTTACAGAACAGCAGACTGTACCGCACTCAAGCCTATGTACCGTAGCACCCTATACCAAGTTACCAGTCCTTATAAGAACTTTTGTGGAACAAGCAGGTTGTGTGTTAGTGATTAGCAGACTGTACGTCAGTCCCTATACCGCTGAAGGACTGCTGCAGTATAGGGCAGCGGTCAGCAGTGGTGCACGTCAACCCTATCTATTGTGGACCGATAGCGGTCCTTACAGAACAGCAGACTGTACCGCACTCAAGCCTATGTACCGTAGCACCCTATACCAAGTTACCAGTCCTTATAAGAACTTTTGTGGAACAAGTGAGTTGTGAATGTTTAGCAGACTGCAGCAGAAGGGCAGCAGTCAAGTATAATATCCTTTCTATATTTGGAAGAAAGAATATTATACATGTACAAGCCTATTACTGTACCACTGATACCAGTCCTGAAAAGAACCTTTGTGGAACTAATAATAACAGCAAGTCTTTAAAATTACCCTCACTGCCTGACAACACTGCTTCCTTCCTGTCCCTATACAAATTGGCAAAAAAAGAGAACGATTAGTGGTTACTGGAACAGCTCTTTTGTGGACCTTGATAGTAACAGCTAATGATGATGATGATGATGATGATGATGAAAGACTAATCTGGCTGTCCCTGTAGCATACACCGTCCTTTCCCTTTCTCTAAACTAACAAAAGACACTCAGGCTGCTGCAAGAATCAGCAGCACAGCAAACCTATCAACACCTAACACCTATACCAGTCCTGAAAAGAACTTTTGTGTACCAAATAGCTAGTGGTTTATCTCTCCCTACTCCACACAGGAACCTGTCCCTATCTTAACAGAAGAAAGAATGTAAAATGGCCACCGGATCGGGTGTATTTATAGGTTAGGGGGAATGTACAAGTGTCCATGTGCTGTCATGTCTCAATTGGCTGTCCTGTATCACATGATAAACGTGTCACCAAAGGTTAAAGTTCTTGTATACATTAAACACGTAAGTCCGCCGCGGCGAACGACGGAAAAAGGCGTTCGAACGTGCGGACCGCGAATGTCGGAAATTCGCCGCGAAACGACCGCCGGGCGAACCGTTCGGCCATCACTACTGAGGAGGAACAGGAAGTGAGAAATTCAGACAAAGAAAACAAAGAAAAAAAACATTTAGAAGGGAAATCGAAGGAAAAGATAAGTGAACCAACAATGCACTAGCTTAAAGGAACCTATTTAGAAAATAAAAAAACGAACCTTTACAACCCCTTTAAGTGAACAGGTATCTATATTATTTTCCCTAATGTTGCATTACTAATCATGTTTTCCCTTTCAACCCATCTTTTTTTCTTTGTTACTTTTTACCCATTCTAACACCCGTGACATCAAAATAGCATTAAATTATTTCTTAAGGTCTGGCACCCCCAGTCCCCCCTGTCCTTTCTCCATAGTTAATACTATCAGGCTTATACAAGGCTTCTCTTTTTTTTTTTTGCCAAATCTTAAAAGTTGCATTTTTTGTGTTTTGAAATATGTTTGTGGTAGGGGAATCGGTAACATCTGCATCTTATACATGATCTTTAGTAGAATCACCATTTTAAAAATATTTATTCTGCTGGTCCTGGAGAGAAATCTTGTAATTTTGTTTAAAGTGACTTTTTTTTTTTACACCAGTAATGCCGCGTACACACGATTGGAATTCTTATCAGAAAAAGCTCTGATGGTTTTCAATACCTAGTAGCCAATAGCTTCCATCTTGTAGTTGAATCTGAGCAGGCGTGAGTTTTTGCGCGTCGGAATTGCATACACACGATCGGAATTTCCGTCAGGAAATTTGAGAACATGCTATCAAATTTTTGCCTGCGGGAATTCTGCCAGCTAAATTGCGATGGAGCCTACACACGGTCACATTTTCCGATGAAAAGCTCTCATCGGTCTTTTGCTGGCCGAAATTCCGATCGTGTGTACACGTCATTAGGGAAAAGGCACAATGAGCTAGTATGCACCGCATACTAGCTCATTATGAAATACTTGCCTTAGAACGAGGCGCCGGCATCTCACTCGGTCCACGCCGAGGGACCTGACACATTCCCTCAACGTGTCTTCCGGGTATCGCGGCTCCGGCGCTGTGAGTGGCCGGAGCCCTGGTGTCGTCACTCCCGTGCACGTGAGTGGGAGTTTTCTGCCCGGCAGGGTCTGGCGTCTGCATGACTTTCAGCCGAGAATCCCCGCAGTCACACATAAAGAAGGTCTGGAATACTGGTGACATCATTGACCTACTACCTCCACATTTTGGCAAAAACATTGTCCAGATATGGCCAAGTGGCCATATTGGGTCAGTGATGTCACTAGCATCCCCTCCCCTGTCCCCACTTGGCTGTCACGATAGCAGGCCTCAACCTATTTAAAGCGGGAGTTCCGCCATTTGTTTTTTTTTTAAAAGCCAGCAGCTACAAATACTGCAGCTGCTGACTTTTAAAATAATGACACTTACCCGCCCAGCGTGCCCGCGATGTTAGCACCCGAAGCCGATCTCTCGATCGTCTCTCGGGTGCTGCCGCCGCAATCTTGGGTATGGGAATCAGGAAGTGGAGCCTTGCGGCTTCATTTCCCGGTTCCCTACTGCGCTGCGCAATAAGGATGGTCCCCGCTGTCTCTGGGATCCGTGTGTTTCCCAGCAGGCAGCGGGGGGACCTTCGGAAAGGGGCGTAGATTCTGCGGAAAGCGGCGTAGCTTCTGTAGATATCTATGCCGGAAGTGGGTGCAGATACCTGTACTGTACAGGTACCTGCACCCCCCTCCCCCCTGAAAGGTGCCAATTGTGGCGCCGGAGGGGGGGAGGGTTCCAATGAGCGGAAGCTCCACTTTAGGGTGGAGATCCGCTTTAAGCCATGGAAGTGGGATTCCTACAGCCAAACAAAACAAAGGGGTGGGGATTATGCTGACATCACTGACCTAATTGGCACATTAATGGACAATTAATTCCACATCCACTGCTTTTTAGGCTCGTGACCTGTGACCTGTGACAGTTAAGGATGTAAAAGGGCAAAAATGCTGGTGACATCATTGACTTAAAATGGCCACACATATGATCATATTTGGACAATATATTTGAGAAAATGGGCCCATATTAAGTCAACAATGTCGCTAGAATCTTTGTTAGGTGAGGCTGTAGGGTAGGGAATTCCACACCCACAGCTTGTTGGGTTGGTGGCCTACTACCATGAGACAGTGGCACCAGAAGCTAGTGAAGATCGCTGGGGTAGTGATGAATACTACAGTGATTTCCAGTTTCCAGGGGGAATCTCACAGGTTTGGCACATACTGCACATACTTACAAACAAATGGCAGCATCCCAACCTATAACTGGCCTTTGCAACAAGGAGCACATGGAAGAGTGACACTGGTCGAAAAACAAACAAAAACTCTCCACTCACGCACTCAAAAACAAGGGGTTTGGTTGCACACGATTGCAAGCATATGTGTAAGCCGCAGTGGCCACATCATGGCACCCCAGTGTACCGCAGTCCCAACTCTATATTTCTGAGAGTCTCCCAAGTTGGAGCACATACTGCATACACTATATTACCAAAAGTATTGGGACACCGGCCTTTACACGCACATGAACTTTATTAGCATCCCAGTCTTAGTCCGTAGGGTTCAATATTGAGTTGTCCCACCCTTTGCAGCTATAACAGCTTCAACTCTTCTGGGAAGACTGTCCATAAGGTTTAGGAGTGTGTCTATGGGAATGTTTGACCATTCTTCCAGAAGTGCATTTGTGAGGTCAGGCACTAAAGTTGGAGTAGAAGGCCTGGCTCACAGTCTCCGCTCTGATTCATCCCAAAGGTGTTTTATTGGATTGAGATCAGGACTCAGTGCAGGGCAGTCAAGTTCCTCCACCCCAAACTCGCTCATCCATGTCTTTATGGACCTTGGCCCCTTCACGTTGGAACAGGAAGGGGCCATCCCCAAACTGTTCCCACAAAATTGGGAGCATGAAATTGTCCAAAATGTCTTGGTATGATGACGCCTCAAGAGTTCCCTTCACTGGAACTAAGGGGACAAGCCCAACCCCTGAAAAATATCCCCACGCCATAATCCCCCCTCCACCAAATGATTTGGACCAGTGCACAAAGCAAGTGTGCAATAAACATCTTATCAGTTGTAGCCCGGGGGGTAAATGCCCCCACAGCCCAATCTTCCCCTGTACCCCACACCATCTAAAACAAACAAAAAAAGTTTCCTTTAGCTACAATTATATAGGCGTCTCTGGTGAATGTTTACCCTTGACCTTTCCAAATCCATCTTCATAGTTGCTCCACATTTCCTTGAAATATACTCCATCTAACCCATTACGAAGCTGTATACGAGTCCAACCTCCGCTCTGTTTTATTTCACAGTACACCTGCAGGGGGAGCACAAAGTCTCATAACAGAGTCTTAATTGTATTATAAACCAGTTCACATAGTAAAGAAAAGGAACATAAAATATGTTTTAAATATACAGTATATGTAAAGACTTGCTGCACATACTCCCCAGTCTCTTGATCGTCTCTTTTTTGTCCTCTCTTCTCTTATATCTTCTTTACTTTCCTCCACCCATAAATCTCTTCCTTCCTTCCTTCCTCCATCCCCAGAAATCAGTGGTAGCATCACAGGGTCTTAATGGTGTCATAAAGCAGCCCATGTAGAATAGAAAAGGTACAGAATTTTTTTGTTTAAATATATGTAACAAGTTGCTAAACGTTCTCCTCCAAGGTTTCTTGATCCCATTGCTCTTTTGCCCTATATCTCTTCACTTACCCCCCCCCCCCCCCAATACATTTCCAGACACTCAAACAATCTTTCCTGGCACCAACATGACAGCATACATGTGGTAGTAGCCATGCCTATGTCCACTCAGAGGACCAGTGCAAAGCTATAAAGAGTTAATGCCCAATCGCCTTGTGGTTCCCAAGGTTAATTCTAAGGGCCCACTTATATGGCTGGGCTGCAGCCAATGAAAGTAATTGTGGCGCATTCAACCAGCAGCATCTGACAATCGCGGGCACCTTACTCAGCCAACACAATAGGCAGGACAGCCAATCAGGTTCTCTTATGGCGCGTTCTTTTTGTACTTCTGATGGGCTTAGTAGTCCTCACTCCCTTTCTTATGATAGGATTCATTGAAGTTTCCCACCCTGGTAGCTAGTTATTGATCTACCACATGTATGCTGCCATGTTGGTGCCAGGAAAGCGGAAAATTGTATCAAATGCTTACCTTAATTTTCAATCCTGGCACCAATCAATGTCAGCATACTGAATCCACCCATTTTGTTCCCAGTGATGTACGAGGAATGGGCTGTTGTGTGGGCGTTAACTCTTTATAGCTTTGCACTGATCATGTGGCTGGATGTAGGCGGGGCTACTACCACATGTATGCTGCCATGGATTGGCGCAAGGAAAGGAAAATTACAGTAAGTATTTGATAAAATTTTCCATTTTTGTTTTTTGTTGTCTTACCTGAAAAGGTTCATCAGATCCATCTGGTTGGATTAGATACACTCCACTAGCTGCTTTCTTGTTTTGCTGCCATATATCAGAGCAGTCAAGTCCTACAAAGCGAGGTAATATGTTAAGTCTAACCATAGTTGCAGTTCAGCTACAAACTAACCAACGTAATCTTAAAAATCTGAGAAAAAGGCAACGGCAAAGTCCTTAATATATGCATGCAAATTTTTCCAATTTGCAAGGGATTGATACAATTTATGTATTACTGGGGTTAGAACTGGATACAGGCTTATCGGGCAGATTAGACGGGATCGTAACTAGCGGGCCAGCACGGAAATCGAGGTGGTGGTGATATACAACTTGGACTGGTGGATTAGCCGTTGTCGGCAGTTGGTGGATCGGAGCGGAACTACAGGATGGGATTAATGTGGATTGAGAACTGGACGTGTGTGTCATAGGCGGTGAGACCTTTTTGAACTGTCCACAGTTTCAACCCTTCATACCCATCCTTCTCTGGGAATCTCTCCATAGTCTTAAGATCCACCAGGCATCAGTCCAGCCACCTCACCTGAGGAGCGATAGTTTGTCTATCTTCCCTTTTGGAAGAGGATTTATTTTTGTCTCTGGACTGGCCTTATACCCCAGAACCATCCAGGGAGGATTGCAGACAACTCCTCTTATCGGCAGACCCTTCCCGGCACACAGCCATAGTTTATGTATCGTGCTGCTCCTGAAGAACTGAGTTTGGCAGTTCATGAAGTACATAGGAGGGAGTGGACAGAAACACTCAGCTGTCAAGCCCATTTCACATATTTTTTACACTTTTTTTGGGTGAATGGATAGGGGTACAATGTACCCCATACTCATTCACATAGGGTGGAGGGCCGGGATTTGAAGGCCCCCTTTTTAAAGGGGGCTTCCAAATTCCCATAAGCCCCTCGCCCGCAGACCGCTGGCAACCACCGGCCAGGGTTGTCGGGAAGAGGCCCTTGTTCCCATCAACATGGGGACCCTGATGTAAGGGGAGGCTCTCTGGGGATCCTGATGTAAGGGGGGCTCTCTGGGGACCCTGATGTAAGAGGTGGTCTCTCTGGGGACCCTGATGTAAGAGGTGGTCTCTCTGGGGACCCTGATGTAAGGGGTGGGCTCTCCGGGGACCCTGATGTAAGGTGGGGCTCTCTGGGGACCCTGATGTAAGGGGGCTCTCCGGGGACCCTGATGTAGAGGGAGATCTCTGGGGACCCTGATGTAAGGGGGCTCTCCGGGGACCCTGATGTTGAGGGAGATCTCTGGGGACCCTTATGTAAGGGAGGCTTTCTGGGGACCCTTATGTAAGGGGGGCTCTCTGGGGACCCTGATGTAAGGGGTGAGCTCTCCGGGGACCCTGATGTAAGGGGTGGGCTCTCCGGGGACCCTGACGTAAGGGTGGGCCCTCTGGGACACTGATGTAGGAAGTGGGCTCTCCGAGGACCCTGATGTAGGGGGAGCTCTCTGGGGATCCTGATGTAGGGGGAGCTCTCTGAGGACCCTGATGTAGTGGGGGCTCTCTGGGGACCCTGATGTAGTGGGGGCTCTCTGGGGACCCTGATGTAGGGGGAGCTCTCTGGGGACCCTGATTTAAGGGGGCTCTCCGGGGACCCTGATGTAGGGGGAGCTCTCTGGGGACCCTGATGTAAGGGGAGGCCCGCTGGGGACCCTGATGCAATGAGGGGGGTCTGGGGACCCTGATGTAAGGGGGATCTGCACTCAGATATGTAACGAGATATATATATATATATATATATATATATATATATATATATATATATATATATATATATATATATATATACACACCAAGCATATGACTTTCTTTACTTGCTACACTACTATGGGCTCTAGCCCGAGATATTTTGTAGACCTAGCAATGGCCTTGGTGGGGGCCCTTCATGGTTTCTTGCACTGGGGCCCTGAAGATTCTAGTTACGCCTCTGATGGTAGGTTTATATTTAGCTGTCTGTATACACATCCCTCTAAGCAAAGCCAAAAGCTGGCAGAAGTCCTTCTTCAACATGATTTAATAGACGCATAGAGAGAAGCCAATCCTACTACAAGGGACTACTCTTTCTACTCTAAAGCACATAAACAATATTCGGGGATTCCTCATTCAGGTCTCTTTGACCCTGAAGAACAAACATAATGAACTTATTGTCAGCAAAAACCAAGGACTTGGTTAGTCACTCAACCCAAACAAGCGCTTGATCCTGAGCTATTGTTCTATTGTTCAAAGAGAACAAGGATGTGCCAAGCTGAACGTCAGTTTAACCAATGCGGTGGAAAAAATCTTTAAAGCGGACACATCGTAGACTGTTTATATAGAGGGATAAGCCAAGATCCTGTCTAGTGAACAAACGTAACCTTATGCCACGTACACACGATCGGAATTCTCGCTGGAAAAAGCTCTGATGGTTTTCCCGACGGAATTCGGCTCAAGCTGTCTTGCCTACACACGGTCACACCAAATTCCGATAGTTTAGAATGCGGTGACGTACAACACATACGACGGGACTAGAAAAGGGATGTTCAATAGCCAGTAGCCAATAGCTTCTGTCTTGTAGTTGAATCTGTGTTTTTTGGCGTGTCGGAATTGCATACACACGATCAGAATTTCCAATAGAAAGTTTTTCCGTCGGGAAATTAAGAACATGCTATCAATTTTTGGCTGGCGGAAATTCGGACAGCTAAATTCCGATGGAGCGTACACACAGTCGCATTTTCCGATGAAAAGCTCTCATCGGTCTTTTTCTGGCCGGAATTCCGATCGTGTGCATTAGACCTCAAATCTATGTCCTACTGAGATTTCAATGTAACCACTTTACCTACAGGCACTTCTCACATATGTGTAAAAATCTACATTTTTTTTTTTTTTTTTGCTAGAAAATTACTTAGAACCCCCAACATTATATGCGTGTTTTTTTTGCACAGGCCCCTAGAGAATAAAATGGTGGGTTTTAAAAATTTTATGTTACACAGTAATTGCTCAGCATTTTTTTTTAAACACACATTTAAAAATAAAATAAAAAATACAGTTTCCTGAATTTTAGAGAGCATAAACACAGTATAATTCTCAAGAAAGGACTTTGCTTGCTTTGGAAACCACAGCTTGGCATTGCATGCTTTTATTAAAGTAGAAGTCCACCCTAAGCCCCTGTACACACGGTCGGACATTGTGTGTGGGCTCCATCGGACTGTTTCCATCGAAAATATCCGACCGACAAATTTTAGAGCTGGGCTATAAAATTTTCCGACAGCATGATCCGATCTAACTTTGTCTGATCGTTTGTAGAGAATTCCGATCGGACAAAGTGCCACGCATGCTCAGATCAAATTACGAGACCAAAGCTATTGGCTACTAGCCTGAACGTAGTCCCGTCGTAACGAAATAACGTCATCACATTTACAAACGATCGGATATTCCGACAACTTTGTCCGACCGCGTGTATGCAACACCAGTTTCGGACAAAATCCATCGGACAAAATCTGATGGATTTTGTTGTCGGAATGTCCGGCCGTGTGTACAAGGGCTAACACTAAAATCTCTGTATCTGCAGACGTCCACAATCTAACGCTAACCTATCTATCCGTCTAATGGAATCGCTATCTCTGTTTTCTGATTAAGGCTTCAAGTAAATTCTGGATCACACTTATGGTCAGGAGACATTCCTTAACAAAGCCTATAAACACCTACGTACCAGATTAGTACATTTCTTCAAGTCTATGTCCATTGTCCACCTCACCTCTGAATTCACCTTTTTTTTTTTCGGGATGCTTTTCAATGGATTATTTCTCTAATCTCGGAGACTGCTCCTTCATTAATTACTGGCCTTAGTGTCCAGGTGAAGGATAAGCCCAGTAATTTAGGCTAAATTGATTTTGTTGAAAAAACAAAAAAAAACGCTGCTTTCACTAATACAGAAATTCTTAATTTTTTGCTTTACTTTTTGGGAAAACAATATTTTTTAACATTTATTGTATTATTTATTTAAATGGTGACTTATTTTTTTGCTTTTTTTTTTGAAAAAAAAATATTTTTTAACATTTATTTTATTATTTATTTAAATGGGGACTTTTGAAGAAATATTTTGAGTTTTTAATAATTATTTTGAATTGTTTGTTCTATTTCTTTCAGTGTGTGTTGTGAATTCTTTTTTCTAGTTTTGAATAAATATTTTTTGCTTTTTTTTGGGAAAAACAAATATTTTTTTTAACATTTATTTTATTATTTATTTAAATGGGGACTTTTGAATAAATATTTTGAGTTTTTAATAATTATTTTGAATTGTTTGGTCTATTTCTTTCAGTGTTTGTTGTGAATTCTTTTTTCTAGTTTTCTAGTTTTGAATAAATATTTTTTCCTTTTTTTTTGGAAAAAAAAATATTTTGTAACATTTATTGTATTATTTATTTAAATGGGGACTTATTTTTTTGCTTTTTTTTTGGAATTTTTTTTTTTAACATTTATTTTATTATTTATTTAAATGGGGACTTTCGAATAAATATTTTGAGTTTTTTATAATTATTTTGAATTTTTTGGTCTATTTCTTTCAGTGTTTGTTGTGAATTCTTTTTTCTAGTTTTCTAGTTTTGAATAAATATTTTTTGCTTTTTTTTATTTTTTTGGAAAAAAAAATATTTTTTAACATTTATTGTATTATTTTTTTAAATGGGGACTTAATTTTTTGCTTTTTTTAGAAAAAAAATATTTTTTAACATTTATTGTATTATTTTTTTAAATGGGGACTTAATTTTTTGCTTTTTTTAGAAAAAAAATATTTTTTAACATTTATTTTATTATTTATTTAAATGGGGACTTTTGAATAAATATTTTGAGTTTTTAATAATTATTTTGAATTGTTTGGTCTATTTCTTTCAGTGTTTGTTGTGAATTCTTTTTTCTAGTTTTCTAGTTTTGAATAAATATTTTTTGCTTTTTTTTTTTTTTTGGAAAAAAAAAATATTTTGTAACATTTATTGTATTATTTATTTAAATGGGGACTTATTTTTTTGCTTTTTTTTTGGAATTTTTTTTTTAACATTTATTTTATTATTTATTTAAATGGGGACTTTCGAATAAATATTTTGAGTTTTTTATAATTATTTTGAATTTTTTGGTCTATTTCTTTCAGTGTTTGTTGTGAATTCTTTTTTCTAGTTTTCTAGTTTTGAATAAATATTTTTTGCTTTTTTTTGGGAAAAAAAATATTTTTTAACATTTATTGTATTATTTATTTAAATGGGGGGACTTTTGAATAAATATTTTGAGTTTTTAATAATTATTTTGAATTGTTTGGTCTATTTCTTTCAGTGTTTGTTGTGAATTTTTTTTTCTAGTTTTCTAGTTTTGAATAAATATTTTGAGTTGCAAATCCGGTACTTAGCACAGGGAAAGTGGGGACCCCTCATAATGGGCAAAGTGGGTGTACAGACTCCGGTACTTAGCACAGGGATGGTGGGAACCTCTCATAATGGGCATAGCAGGTATACAGACCCAGGAACTCAGCTCAGGGACTCAGCTCAGGGATGGTGGGAACCTCTCATAATGGGCACAGCAGGTGTACAGACCCAGGAACTCAGCACAGGGATGGTGGGAACCCCTCATAATGGGCACAGCAGGTGTACAGACCCGGGAACTCGGCACAGGGATGGTGGGAAGCCCTCATAATGGGCACAGCAGGTGTACAGACCCGGGAACTCAGCACAGGGATGGTGGGAACCCCTCACTGTTTTTTTTTCCTTCTTTAGAGAAAGAGGTTGATAAGGGGCTCTTTCTGGCACAAGAACAGGTCCGGGATAGTTGAATGGAGCTTTGATGACCCTAAGCCCTTGTACACACGGTCGGACATTCCGACAACAAAATCCGTCTGATTTTTTTCAGACGGATTTTGTCCGAAAGTGGTGTTGCGTACCCACAGTCGGACAAAGTTGTCGGAAAATCCGATCGTTTGGAACGTGCTGACGTTCGTGCATTGCGACGGGACTATGTTCAGGCGAGTAGCCAATAGCTTTGGTGTCGTAATTTGATCTGAGCATGCGTGGCACTTTATCCGATCGGAATTCTCTACAAACGATCGGACTTTGTTGTCGGAAAATTTTATAGCCTAGCTCTAAAACGTTGTCGGTCGGATAGTCCGACAGAAACAGTCCAATGGAGCCCACACACGGTCGGATTATCCCACAAAACGGTCCGATAGGACATTTTCCGTCGGAATATCCAAGGGCTTAAGAGATAATTAAAGCCCATTGCACACTAAAACCGCCTTAATTTTGTCCCTTCTCCCATTGGCTCCCATGCATTTTCCACTCGCCGTCTGCCCGGCGCTTACCCTGTTTTGGTGGGGCAGCGGGTGACGGCGACGAGCGGGGTCCTTTGTGCGTCTCCTGCCGGCCTTGTGCCCTTATTGCATGGGCCGCCACTGCCTTACTACCTACTGTAGATCTTTCATACGTTGGATCCATAATCAACACATTTTTGAGTGTACTATAATGGGGGGGAGTCCCAAAGTGCCCAATATCACCCGTGCGATGCAAAGCGATGCAAAGTCAAAATGAATTTGCGAAAGTTCAGCCCTAAACTTGATAGATTTGATCAAATTCTCTTATTTCAGTTTTTCACAAACAAGACATTTTTGTTTAGAAGGAAAAATGTAAAGTTGTCCTCAAAGTCGCAAAAATAAAAGCAACATTACAATGTATTTTTGCTGTATTTTTATGTCGGTGCGACCTAAACATAAATATATTAGACATGTGCGGTTCCTTTCGTTCCGAATTAATATTCGGACAAATTTTTCGTTATTCGGAAGATTCCGATATTTCCGAATACCCGAATTACAATATAAACTAATTTTACCGAATGCCCCGAATAACGTAACGAAATTCGTCCGAATTTTGGAAATTCAAACTGATATTCGAATCGAATTTTACATTGAACTCCAGTCGAAATTCTCACTACGCATTTTGCTGCAATCAAAGACTGCGTGTGTTATCAGAGTACCATTTCCAAATAATGCTGTTTTTTGTTAAGCCAAAGGGAATTTAACCACTTAAGCCCCGAACCATTTTGCTGGCCAAAGACCAGAGCACTTTTTGCGGTTCAGCGCTGCGTCGCTTTAACTGACAATTGCGCAGTCGTGCGACGTGGCTCCCAAACAACATTGATGTCCTTTTTTTCCCCACAAATAGAGCTTTCTTTTGGTGGTATTTGATCACCTCTGCGGTTTTTATTTTTTGCACTATAAACAAAAAAAAGAGCGAAAATTTTGAAAAAAAACCACATAATTTTTTACATTTTGCTATAATAAATATCCGCCAAAAATGTATAAAAAAACGTTTTTTTCCTCAGTTTAGGCCGATGCGTATTCTTCTACATATTTTTGGTAAAAAAAAATTGCAATAAGCGATTATTGATTGGTTTGCACAAAAGTTATAGCGTTTACAAAATCTGGGTTATTTTTTTGGCATTTTTATTAATATTTTTTTTTTTAAATGGCGGCGATCAGCGATTTTTATCGTGACTGTGACATTATGGCGGACACATCGGACATTTTTGGGACCATTGTCATTTATACAGCAATCAGTGCTATACAAATTAACTGATTCCTGTGTAAATGACACTGGCAGTGAAGGGGTTAACCACTAGGGGGCAGTGTAGGGTTTAAGTGTGTCTTGGGGAGTGTTTCTAACTGTGGGGGGTGTGGCTACATGTGACACGTCACTGATCTCTGCTCCGATCACAGGGAGCAGAGATCAGTGACACTGTCATTAGACAGAATGGGAAGATGCTTGTTTACATTAGCATCCTCCCCATGACCTGCGATCCGACTCACGGAAGTCCCGGCCGGCGCGCACGTGATGGGACGGCAGCAAATTTAAAGGGACGTACCTGTACGCCCATTTGCCTGTCCGTGCCATTCTGCCGGTGTACATTGGCATGTGTCGGTCGGGAAGTGGTTAGAGAGTCATTGTAATCATTTGATTCAGATTTTTCTTTTGTTTGTTCACTTTGCTACATTCGAATTGAAAACGATATAACATTTTCGTTTCGACCCATTGGAAAATGTATCGAATTTGAACGTTTCGAATTGGAAAAAAAAAACTTTGAATTTGAAGAAAATTGGAAGATTCCAAATATGAATTGAATGAATAAACTGAATTTAAATAAAAAAAATAACTAGATTTAAAAAAAAATAAGATAAATTAAACTAAACACATGTCTAAAATATATTATTTATTATCATGTTTGGTTTTCGTTCCTTTTAACAATATTTAATTAAATCAAATTCCCCCCCAAAAAAATGTGTAAACCCAAATGTTGGAAAAACTAAATGCACACAATTATCTAAAATTAGACTAAACAATTTTATGACAGAATTGATATTTTCATGTTATATTACAGTATTATCATTTTTGGTTTTCGTTCCTTTTAACAATATTTAATTAAATCAAGTTCACAAAAAAAAAAAATGTAAACCCAAATGTTGGAAAAACTAACTGCACGCAATTATCTAAAATTAGACGATACAATTTTATGACAGAATTGATATTTTCATGTTATATTACAGTATCAGGTTTGGTTTTCGTTCCTTTTAACAATATTTAATTAAATCAAATTCCCCCCAAAAAAATATGTAAACCCAAATGTTGGAAAAACTCAATCCACACAATTATCTAAAATTATACGGTAAAATTTTACGACAGAATTTATATTTTCATGTTATTTTGCAGTATTATCAGGTTTGGTTTTCGTTCCTTTTAACAATATTTAATTAAATCAAATTCACACACAAAAAAAATGTGTAAACCCAAGTGTTGGAAAAACCAAATGCATACAATTATCTAAAATTAGACTAAACTATTTTATGACAGAATTTATATTTTCATGTTATATTACAGTATTATCATTTTTGGTTTTCGTTTCTTTTAACAATATTTAATTAAAACAAATTCACAAAAATAAATGTGTAAACTCAAATGTTGAAAAAACTAACTGCGCGCAATTATCTAAAATTAGACAATATAATTTTATGACAGAATTTATATTTTCATGTTATATTACAGTATTATCAGGTTTGGTTTTCGTTTCTTTTAACAATATTTAATTAAATCAAGTTCACAAAAAAAAAAATATGTAAACCCAAATGTTGGAAAAACTAACTGCACGCAATTATCTAAAATTAGACGATACAATTTTATGACAGAATTGATATTTTCATGTTATATTACAGTATCAGGTTTGGTTTTCGTTCCTTTTAACAATATTTAATTAAATCAAATTCCCCCCCAAAAAATGTGTAAACCCAAATGTTGGAAAAACTCAATCCACACAATTATCTAAAATTATACGACAACATTTTACGACAGAATTTATATTTTCATGTTATTTTGCAGTATTATCATGTTTGGTTTTCGTTCCTTTTAACACTATTTAATGAAATCAAATTCACACACAAACAAAATGTGTAAACCCAAGTGTTGGAAAAACAAAATGCACACAATTATCTAAAATTAGACGAAACAATCTTACAACAGACTTTATATTTTCATGTTTTATTATGTAAATTGTTCTTTACAAATAATTGTAAATTATATCAAAACATGTAGTTAACAAATAATTCCTTTCCTTATTTTTCACAGATTCTATTTGATGGATACAAAATATAAAGTTTAATAACAAAAATATTGTAAATATGTAAACTCACAGTATATAATAAAGCAATGGCAGATCAGGATTGTATTGTGCGTCGTTGTTTAATTCTTTAAACCTGATGGAAACGCAATAGAAACCTAATAATTGATAAATTCATAATTGACAAAAAAAACTCCACACATTTAGTAAAAACAGATACTGATCAGTCCATTGTTGTGAAACATTATTAAATCTAAATGCATGTGCTTATCAGATTTAAAGGTTTTCTAGCCGGACACACCAGACTCATTCAGTCACCTCGTTGGTTGTTGTTAATCTTCATTGTTAGCCTAGAGTGATATAAAAGGATGACTCTGAAAGGAGACAGAGGAGAAGGAGAAGGAGGAGGACAACTGAAAGGAACTACAATTTTTTTTTCTGGAAGGTAAGAATTTATGTGGCTGTATCTGTATATGTTGCTGTATCTGTTTATATCCTTTTAGCTCATTTTGTTAAGTTCATTGTAAAAAAATAATATTTTCTGTAAATATTTTAAAATTTTGTAACATTAAAAATTAAAGGAGAGGTAGGACCAAAGCTCTTTTGGCCTTACTTCTCTTGTGGGTCACAGGAGTGCACTTAGTTCTGCTCTCCTGTGACCCGTATTCAGCCAGTGGTGGGCTAACGTCCCCGTTGTGGACTGCCTTCACTGAGCCAGTCCCAGAATCTGGAGAGATCTTGACTTTATTGTTGGGATCCACCCAGATTGGCAGACTGGCAGCTGGCTCAGCCTCTCAGCTTGAGCCAACCGCTCCTGGACCTCCCCCGACACGGCACTCTGATGAGCGCTGGGGGGGTAGCAGAGTAGACTGACAAATTCAATCTACGTCTCTCTTGTTCAGTGAAGACCAAGAACCGAGCAATCAGAGGTCATGTGATCGCTCGCTTCTCAGTTTTAGAGCTGGCAGGGTCCGATGCTGCATCCATCTAGATGAGTATACATTTTTATTTTATTTTTAAATTCCCATACTTCTTTTTTACTTTAACAATTTATTTTTTATTTTTTATAAGACTTTGTTGGGTAGATTAATGCTTAACTATGTAGTATTACATTAGAATATAGAAGTATATAATATAATTATATTATATGTATATTTATATAATTTATATAATCTATAATTATATATAACACATATAGTATAATAATAGTAGTATATAATATGTAGTATTATTATAATAATATGTATTCTATTCTCTTTTTTTTTTTTCATTCTATTTTTTCAAGGCGAAAGTATGGCAGACTACAGACTACTCAGCTGTATTTTAGTAATAACTTTATGTTTTCAAGGATTTCAATCAAAGGTTTGTAAAGTCTCTTTCAACTTTCTTATATGGGTAAAATGTTTTTACTTTTAGTCAAACCTGTAAATAGTTTTTACTGTTATTGCAGAGTCAAATATGTAAATACATTGATATATTCATTAAAAAAAAAAAATATATATATATATATATATAATATTATTATTATTATTATTATTATTATTATTATTTCTGAATATATGAACATATATATATATATATATATATATATATATATATATATATATATATATATATATATATATATATATATTATTTTTTCAGAATATATGAACATATATATACACACATATATAGATTATATTTATAATTATTATTTTTTAATGAATATATGAACTTATTTACATATATATATATATATATATATATATATATATATATATATATATTGCCGTTTTAAGCAGTTACACTTTATTTATAGTACATTTTTATAATAATATGTATTGCGCTAAAGGTACCGATAAAGATCACAAATAACTAAAATTCATGATATTAAATTAAAAAGTAAAATATAATACAATTATATAGAAAAATATATATTTTCGGTTTTTCGGTCAAGTGTGTCCTGCATTTTCAGGTTTCAGTTTCTGCACCAAAATTCACATTCGGTGCACCTCTGGTATTGTGTTCTGTTTTTGTTTTTCAGTTATTCTTTATTGATAGTGTTTTATTTAAATGTGGAATATTTCAGGAATCGTAGCACACTGCAAACATTTGGGCTTTATTATAACAGTATTAGAATGTTTAATAATTATTTTTTCTTTTGTTTTGTTTCCAAAGAAACAAGTAATTCAAGGTAAGATAAAATCTTTAGTCACTCAGTAAATGTATGTTTGGATATGGTGGTTAAAATATCTGGGAAGGGAGATTTTTTTTTTTTTTAGATTTTTGTTTATGTACAATGGAACCTCGGATTGTGAGTAGCTACTATTTAAAAAAAATAAATAAATCCTGGCTCGCTTTGCGAGCATTGTCTCGCAAGACGAGCAGGATTCAAGCCGCTGGGGTGGGCAGTGCCGCATTTGGCCAGGGGTGACGCTTGGAGACAATTTGGAGCTGGCTATCATTCTATAGAAATATAGATAGATATATATAGATCTATATATATATCTATATAAATATAGATAGATCTATATTTATATAACTGGGAAGGGAGATTTATCTATATAGATATCTATATCTATATAGATCTCTATATATATATATATATATATATATATATATATATATATATATATATATATATATATATATATAATAGGTATGCTCCTATATGAGTGATATAGGGGGTCATTGGGGAAAGTAGGAATTCATGTTTATTTTAAAAATCGTTTGCTTCTTTTCTTTTTCTTCTTTTTGTGTTTTCTTCTTTTTTTTCCTTTGTGGATTAATAATTGATATACTGGATTTTGAAATTATATTATTATATTTTGGTTCAGTATGTATGATGTCTTGTTTTGGTTTGTTTGTCATGAAAATGAATAAAAAAGATTTATATATTAAAAAAAAGGTATTACTGTATAAGAACTCAAAATGGTTGCGTGCTGCCACCTAGTGGTATATAGTGGTATAGACATTGAATGGCTGCTGCTATCACCTAATGCGTTCCCACATCCACAGCAAATGTAAAGGATAAATGCACGGTGGCGCTGCCAAATAAATTAGATCCTCAATAAATTGCACATAAACCATAAAATAACTAAAAATAAACAAATCATTAAGATAATAAAGTGCAGGTGCTAACGTTCAATGGAAAAAGAGCTGGTAGTGCAACGAATGTGCAAAAAAAAAAAAAAAACTAAGGAAAGTCCACTTGAAATATTACTCCAGTAATAATTCTTCTTATGAATAGTACACACAAAAAAATCTCTTATTCTGTAATGTGTTTCAAAAATACTCAACTCCATAGCCTGTGTTCCATTCACCAGGTGCGGAGCATTATCACCGCCCTCTTAGACCCACCAGGGGTCAGATAAGCATATATGAGATAATAGCTGATGTTCCGGTTCCTTTAAAATCAATACGATTTCCCCTTCTAAAGTGGCTCCACACTATTCACAAGGCAACATAAGAAGAAAAAAAAATGCTACCAATAGTGTAGTACCTGAGTTAATTAACTGAAAAAAAAAAACGCACAACCCCAGCTTCAGACAATACACTTAAATATATTAAGATAAAATGTATAATTAAAGTCCAACAGGTCTCACGTATTCCATAAAAGTACTCCCACTGCCAGGCTCCACCCCTACGTGTTACGTCACCGTCGCACGTGGCTTCACACGGGGTGAACTTATAATAAAACTATTGTAACCCCAGCTTCAGACAATACACTTAAATATATTAAGATAAAACGTATAATTAAAGTCCAACAGGTCTCACGTTTTCCATAAAAGTACTCCCGCCGCCAGGCTCCACCCCTACGCGTTACGTCACCATCGCACGTGGCTTCACACGGGGTGAACTTATAATAAAACGATTGTAATCACTGTGCAATTGAATGTTAGCCCCTGCACTTTATTATCTTAATGATTTGTGTTTTTTTTTGTTATTTAAAAGTCCAATTTATTTAGGATTTAATTCATTGGGCAGCACTATCAGACATTTGTCATTTACATTTTTATATGGATAGCATCCACAATGGACTGCAAAAAAAAATTGATCCTACAGGCTGCTCTCTCTTTTTTTTTTTTTTTTTTAAAGACGTGCAATGTTTAATAAAGTTTGAAAATTTCCCATTGAGTAGAAAGGGAGGGGGGGGGGGGGGGTCAGATCAATCATGCAATCTAATGTAAATTCTAATCTTGTATTAATGGTGTCTGCGATGCAGGGTTTATCATATAAGATATTGTAATTTAGCATCCAAGATCATGATTGTTCCTTGAAGTTCCGGTAGGGTTAATAAAAGCAACACTGGGACATGGTCTGACCAAATAAATTGGCCCGTAATTGAATCAGGAGAAAGAGCCAGTGTGTATTGACTGATAAGAAAGGAGTCCAGTCTATGGTATGTGTTATTAACAGGCGAATAAAAGGAATAGTTGTTCTTGTTATGATATAATACCCTCCTGACATCACCCTAGTGACAGGAAACATTTGAACCCATCAAGTTGGGCCTTGGTTAGCAATCCCTTTGATGTAGTTGTATCTACACAATATTACCAAAAGTATTGGGACGCCTGCCTTTACACGCAAACTTTAATATTTTGTTAATAGTTTATGTAAAATGGTTACACAGCAATTACGGTAGATTATTCTGTTATGTAATGTGAATAAAAATGTGATATAAAAAAAAGGGGGGGGGGGGGGGGGACTCTGCCTTAAAAACACAAAATGTAAGAGGGCGATTAAGATTTTAGTTTGTTTGTAGCTAAAATACAACCATGGTTTTAATTAATATTTGACCTTGTTTTGTAGGACGTGAATGCTCCTGTATATGTCAGAAAAACAAGAAAGCAGCTAGTGGAGTCTATCTAATCAAACCAGATGGAGCGAAGGCCCCTTTTCAGGTAAGACAACAAGACCTCTTTGAGTGTCTAGAAGAAATGTATGGGTGGAGGAAAGTAAAGGAGATACAGTGCAAGAGAGAAAGGGGATCAAGAAGACTGGAGGAGAATGTGAAGCAAGTTAATATATATATATATATATATATATATATATATATATATATATATAGTGACACTGAGCCGTTTGGAAATACTTGGAAACACCCGGAAATACTCCGTTCCCGAGTATTTCCGAGTCTCCCCGACACCCCCCCACCCCACCTCTTGCCACATGGGGTATTGTATGCAATAGTTAAGGTGGAACGAATATTCTTTGTTTCCATTGACTTCTATGGGGAAACTCGTTTTGATATGCAAGTGTTTTAGATTACAAGCCTTCTCCTGCTTTTTGCTCCCCCTGCAGGTTTACTGTGAAATAACAAAGAGCGGCGGGTGGACCCGTATACAGTTTCGTAATGGGTTAGATGGAATAAATTTCGATAGAACATGGAGCAGCTATGAACAAGGATTTGGAAATGTCAGCGGTAAGCAGTCAACTGTATTGTCTGTATAATTACTTTTATATTGAATGCAGCCAAAAACTTTTCTTTGCATGTTTTGGATGGAGTGGATTGGGCTCGGGGGACATTTACCTCCTGGGCCAGTACTAAGAAGATATGTTGAGCTGGTTAGCCCCTAAGTGTATATGCTTCACCATTCAGACATCAATTTGAGCTTAATCCAAGGAAACACATGCTGGGCATAATACAGCTACCCGTTCCCTATTCAGACTTGAAGCACAACATCCCTCAGTAAAGGAAATCTTCCAACACCGAAATCCTTGGCGGCTTTGAGATGTTATGTAAATGAATACTGAGAGCTGGAAAGCTAATGCTGGAAAGCTGAGAGCTGGAAAGCTAATGGTGGAAAGCTTATGGTGGAAAGCTAAGAGCTGGAAAGCTAATGGTGGAAAACTAAGAGCTGGAAAGCTAATGGTGGAAAGCTGAGAGCCGGAAAGCTAATGGTGGAAAGCTAAGAGCTGGAAAGCTAATGGTGGAAAGCTAAGAGCTGGAAAGCTAATGGTGGAAAGCTGAGAGCTGGAAAGCTAATGGTGGAAAGCTGAGAGCTGGAAAGCTAATGGTGGAAAGCTAATGATGGAAAGGTAAGAGCTGGAAAGCTAATGGTGGAAAGCTAATGGTGGAAAGCTAAGAGCTGGAAAGCTAATGGTGGAAACCTGAGAGCTGGAGAGCTAATGGTGGAAAGCTGAGAGCTGGAAAGCTAATGGTGGAAAGCTAATGGTGGAAAGCTAAGAGCTGGAAAGCTAATGGTGGAAAGCTGAGAGCTGGAAAACTAATGGTGGAAAGCTAATGGTCGAAAGCTAAGAGCTGGAAAGCTAATGGTGGAAAGCTAATGGTGGAAAGCTGGGAGCCGGAAAGCTAATGGTGGAAAGCTGAGAGCTGGAAAGCTAATGGTGGAAAGCTGAGAGCTGGAAAGCTAATGATGGAAAGCTGAGAGCTGGAAAACTAATGGTGGAAAGCTAATGGTGGAAAGCTGAGAGCCGGAAAGCTAATGGTGGAAAGCTGAGAGCTGGAAAGCTAATGGTGGAAAGCTGAGAGCTGGAAAGCTAATGGCGGAAAAAAACGTGCAAGGTTGTCTCCCAATAAACCATGTCCTTCAAGGACACCCAACTTTTACCATGCCCACCAATCGGCGTGGGCACCCTGACATACTCTGCATGGGAAACTTTCCTTATTCTACTGAAATCTGTTCCAACAATGAAAAGGCTAATTGGTTGTTTGCCCCGCAGGCCAAAGGTTCCCAGTTCCCCCCGCCCCCCCCCCCCATGGTGTGAAAGTATTAGAGTCCCCTCCACCAGTGGAGGACTGGAACGATTTTCCACACCTACTGCCATGGTCATAGGAACTGAGGGAAAATCGTCAACAGGGACATAGACAGCAATAAAACGTGAAGTATAATATAATGGATGCAGCGCTTTCCGATAGACGAATAAGAGCAAAGTCCTTATCAAATATGATGCAAAAATTACAGTGGAATGCAACCAGTGCATTTTTCACACACACAAAGTGCTGTAGAAGTCCTCCACCGAGCAGAGCAAAGCACACACTGACCCTTACCCTCAATGGCAGTCAAACACACTCAATAATCTCACAGGGATGTCGTAGACATGCGCAGTTCGTTTAGTTCCAAATTAGTTTTTCGATGTCATTTTCAGATTTTCATTCTTCTTTTCGGATTTCCGAATTTTCGAATTTCCGAATTCTCTCATTTTTGATTTTCTCATTTTCGAATTTTCACATTTTTTTAATTTTCTGAAAAATTTGTTAAACGGGTTTTCGTTAGTTTGAATATTTCCCAAATGAACGAAAACCCGTTTAACGAATTTTTCAGAAAATTCTAAAATGTAAAAATTTGAAAATCAAAAATTCGGAAATGCGGAAATCCGAAGATAAAAAACCCTGAAAATTCAAAAATCTGAAATAATAACTAATAATAACTATTACTCACTATTAAATTATAGGTATTGGAATTTCCTTTCAAATTTGGCTGTTAGTGAATGTAACAAATACCGATTTATCCAAAGTTAGGAATTATCCGAAATAACAAATGTCGCATCTAAACGAATGGAACGTAACAAATTAATAATAATAAAACCTTATTATTATTATTATTTTTAATTATTATTCATTTGTTAAGTTCCATTCATTTAGATGTCACATTCGTTATTTCGGACAACTTGTCCAACTCGTTTCATGGAAGTCAGCCTCTTAATAGTTGAAAACACAATGTGGTGTGTGTGGTTGGATTTATTTAGCAATAAAACACTGGCAGGGGTTCTAGCCTTTCACTACTTTACTTAAAAACATTTTTGTTTCAATTTTTTTGCTGTTGGAGGTTGTTTATTTGCAATCATTTTTTATTGTTATTGTTAATTTATTATTCACGCAGGTGAGCATTGGTTGGGACTGAAAAATATGAACATCCTGACTAACCAGAAGAACAGACGATGTAAACTACGTATTAACCTGCAAGACTTTTCCAATGCCACAGCCTACGCACAATATGACACCTTCAACATTGGCCCAAACTCCACATTCTATCCGCTAACAGTAGGAAAATACTCAGGCACAGCCGGTAAGTGCCCACGGTTTCAGTTTACTTTCAGGTGTATTCAGGCTAAAATGGAAGAAGAAGTAGAACACAATATCAGTAGGAAAAAAAACAGTAATAAATAGCAACTGGACGTATGGAATTCAACTTGGGATGGAAGACATTTTTTAAGACCAGGGAAAGAGTAAATCCCTTGCCAACTTTATATTTTATCTGTGTTCCAATAGGAAGCTGTCCTTACACTACACATGCGCGGTTTGTTTCCTTACGAATTAAAATTCGGACAAATGTTTCCTTATTCAGAGGTATCCAAATTCAAAGAACTTGAAATAACGAATCGAAATTTCAGAAAAAATTTGAATGGTTTTCAAATAGAATTTGAATAGTTTTCGAATTGAATTCGAATTTCCGAAGAGATAAAATAGAAAAGAGAAAAAAATTAAAATATTAGAAAAGAATATAATAGAATATAAAATTTATAAAATTTTAATAAAAGATCCCATCCTCCACAACTCCAGAATTGGAAGGAATCAGGAGGAAAATCTTAGTGAATAAAAGGTTTTAGTTGAGTTTTTATCCAGTGGTAGCAAATAGCTGATCCTTATTTTTAGGTATTTCTTTTAAAACCATCCATCGCCCATCATAAAAGAGCTTCTCTTCAATATTTTGTCCAGATGTTTAACCATCTCAATAATGGGCACTTTCACCCCCTTCCTGCCCAGGCCATTTTTCAGCTTTCAGGGCTTACACTTTGAATGACAATTCCGCGGTCATGCTACACTGTAGCCATGTGAAATTTTAATAATTTTCTTCACACAAATAGAGCTTTCTTTTGGTGGTATTTAATCACTGCTGGGTTTTTTATTTTTTACAAAAAAAGTCAGAAAATCTGGTGGGCACTGATGTGCACTTATGGGCGGCACTGGTGGGCACTGATAGGCAGCACTGATGGGTGACACTGATGGTCGGCACTGATAAGCATTGATGGGCACTGGTGGGCAGCATTGATAAGCGGCACTGATGAGCACTGAAAGACAGCACTGACTGGCATCACTACTGGGCAATGATTGCTGGCACTTGTAGACACTGATTGCTGGCACTGGTGGGCACTGATTGCTGGCGCTGGTGGGCACTAATTACTGACACTGGTAGCATTTCATTGCAATAAGGGCACTGATGATCAATGCCCTGATTACTTCTCTTGCTGTTCTCTACGAGGAGATGGTGCTGATCGGCTCTCCTCGCCACGCAGTGTGAGGTGATGAGAGCTGATTTCCAGTTCTTCCTGTATTTACATGTGACCAGCTGTGATTGGACACAGCCAAGCACCGAGTTAAAGAGCGGCACCAGCTCTTTAACCCGTGGCCGTTCGGGTGCGCCGTCATATGACGTCCACCCAGAACGAAAGCCGCACCGCCCCTCCGTCCCATTTGACTGTGGGTGGTGGCAACTGGTTAAGCATCAAAATAAATTGCTAACAGAAAGAAAATTACGTAGGACCTAAAAAGCATAATGACTTTATTACAAAATACAAATCTTAAAATGTCCTGCCGAAACGCGTCTAGGGACGTTTTTGAGCTATATCATTCTGTAATCCTTATAGATAGCTTTCTAAGTGTATCGACTAGGTGTATTTTGCATGTGCAATTTACCCCTCTCCTGGGATTTTGTAATAAAGTCATTAATTCATTTTTGGCGTGGTACGATTCTACTTAATTTTGTTTATGTTGGGGATTTTTTTTTTTATGTTGTTGAAGTTGTTAATTCATTTATGGTGTGGTGCCACTAATGTCCTACCTAATTTTTTTTTTCTGTTAGGGATTTTGTTATGTTCATATGTAATATAAAAAGGACGTGGTACCAGTAAATTCATTAAGCATAGGAGGAGGTCATTTTTCCCCCTTCTCCCTCCAGTTCTAATTATAATACATAGTCCAGATGTTT
This sequence comes from Lithobates pipiens, assembly GCA_037367395.1. Taxonomy (NCBI): domain Eukaryota; kingdom Metazoa; phylum Chordata; class Amphibia; order Anura; family Ranidae; genus Lithobates; species Lithobates pipiens. The sequence continues at coordinate 559,263 of JAZDVW010001914.1, read as the reverse complement.
AAGATGTGACCAATCCAGTTTAGATTCAAGTTGAGACTAAAATAATGTTATGGTCAGTGTCCAAACACCTAACTATTCTAACATTTCTTCTTGCAGGAGATGCATTCAAGGGAACTGTAGCCTCAGAGAATCAGTATGGCAGAGCCTTCAGCACCCAGGATTCCCCCCATGATGGTTGCACTCCGAAATGTCGTGTAGATGACATGCTATTTAAGAGCTGCAGTCAAAAAGTGCAATCCGGCTGGTGGTTCAATGCCTGTGGATTGACCAATCTCAATGGGAAGTACTACACACCACCAAATCATTTGTACCAGATGTCTTTTTTGTCTTGGCCAACATGGAGGCTATACGAATCTCTGAAATCCACAACAATGTCTGTGATTTGCAACTAGAGGGGAATTGAAACAAGGGAAATGATTTCTGTACTTATTTCAAGTGTATGTATAACAATATTTTTATTTAGATTTGGATAGAGAAAGGGAAAACCTGATAGAGATTCGAAACTCTCCTCGTTCTATCCAAAACCTGAAAAAAAAAAAAGAAAAAGTTTACCCACTTAAGGACCAAGCCTATTTTTTCAAACTTGGTGTTTACAAGTTAAAATAATTTTTTTTTTGCTAGAAAATTACTCCCAAACATTATATATATATATGTTTCATTTTCTAGAAAAAAAATAATAAACACCAAGCTTGAAAAAAATAGGCATGGTAAAAAAAAAAAAAAAAAAAATATATATATATATATAATTATTTTTTTTTCAGACACCCTAGTGAATGAAATGACGGTCATTGCCATACTTTCTGTCACACCGTATTTGCGCAGTGGTCTGACAAGTGCAATTTTTTGGGGGAAAAAATACACTTTTTTTAAATAAAAAAAATAAGACAGTAAAGTTAACCCAATTTTTTATTTTATATTGTAAAAGATAATGTTACACCGAGTAAATTGGTACCCAACGTGTCACGCTTCAAATTTGTGTCCCCGCTCGTGGAATGGCGACAAACTTTGACCCTTAAAAATCTCCACGGGCGACGTTTTAAAATGTGTACAGGTCACCAGTTTTGAGTTACAGAGAAGGTCTTTTGCTAGAATTATTGCTCTCGCTCTAATGATCACGGCGATACCTCACATGTGTGGTTTGAACACCGTTTTTCTATGCGGGTGAGAATGCTCACGAGCTCGGCAGAACGGGGAGCATTAAATCTTTTTTTTTTTTTCTTATTTATTTAAATTTTTATTTTCCATTTTTGCATTTTCCTTTTTCTTAAAATTTTTTATTTTTTGTAAACATCCCTTGTAATAAAAAAAAGCATGACAGGACCTCTTAAATATGAGACCTGGGGTCAAAAAGACCTCAGCTCTCACATTTACACTTAAATTCAATTGGAAAAGAAAAAAAAATATTCCCCCCCCCTTCTAAAAATTTTTCCCTCACTTTAAGACCATTGGGCGGAAGTGACGTTTGACGTCACTTCCGTCATTCAATGTTATGGAGCCAAGCGGGGTCATCATTCCCTTACTCTGCTCCATGTCTTAGAGGGGAGAAGACTCGATCAGCTCCGCCGCTACCGACGGCACCAGTAAGCGGCGGAGACACCGCGAGGGCTGCGGGTGGGGGTGGGCCTTTCCCACCTCCGATAAAAGTGATCTCATGGCAAATCGGCCACTGAGACCACTTTTATCAGAAAGAGGACCGCCCGGTGTTTAAGAATATACCGGTTCTTATGGCAGCTATCTGCTGCCATAACCCCCGGTATTCTACGTCAATGTACCGACGTATAACGACAAGTTGTTAATCTGCTCATAATTGCCTTCTTTGGTTCCTTCTTCCCTCACTCATGAACACGCTAAGTTTTGAAGAAAAAAAAGTTCTGTTTTTATTTCCTATCTTATTTATGGTTTTCCCCTAGCTTAATGAATGAAGTGAAGCTCTGCTGACTACCATTGTCCTTATATCCTTACATCTCATAGCTGTAACTCCACAGTGTGTGATTGTCTGTGAGGGCTGGGCTCAGCCCTCCCTTCTCAGTGCTCAGCTGTCGGTTAATTGCCAGCACTCATCGTTCCACAGTGCCTCACCTGGTGATCATTTCCTGCTCGCCAGTCAGCCCCTTCTGGCCATTTAAACTGCCTGGTTTATTTCTCCCATGCCTTCGCCTTGGTCAACATATCTGAAGATTCTCTGCTGTGTTCCTGTTAAAGACTTGCCTGGCTGACGTCCCTTCTGGTTCCTGAGATGTTAGCTTTCTCCGACTACTCTGATCTCTGGCTTCCAGATTTACTGGCTTGCACTGACTACCTGCTTTGATTACCAAATCCTGGCCATGTTTTGACTATGTTTACTATTTGTACCATTTTTACCACTATATTAAAAGGTGTGATTTTTACTGCATTTTCTGTCTCCATCTGATTCATGGTTCCTGACTAGGGATGAGCCCAGAGTTCGAGTCAAACGTAGGTTCGAGTCAAACATCGGGTGTTTGTTCTAAAACAAACTGAACATATGGAGCTTTCCTCTGAAAATTTGAGCACCACGGAACGCCCCATAATGCACTGCGAGATCGCAGTGCATTGTTGTAGGATGATTGGCCAAAGCATGCACCTAACCTGCATGCTTTGGCCAATCACAGCGCGCGCTGCTGAGAGAGCGATAAGTCCACGGCCAACACTATATAAGGCTGCTTACAGAGCGGCCGTGTGTTGTGTTCTTGGTGTGGACACAGATAGCCTGAGTTGAGTTGTATTAAGTAGGCAGGTTATTCAGTTAGCGGCAGTGTATTTGAGATATATATATATATATATATATATATATATATATATATATATATATATATATACATACATACACAGTCAGTCTAGTGTATATATATATATATATATATATAGTCAGTCTAATATATATATATATATATATATATATATATATATATATATATTTATTTAGGCATCCTCAAATGGAAGTTGGAAGAGTGCAATATCTCTAACATCCACCAGCTCTGTGATGTCATCATGGAGGAGGGGAAGAGGACTCCAGTGGGAACCTGTGAAGCTCTGGTGAACTCCATGCTCAAGAGGGTGAAGGCAGTGCTGGAAAATAATGGTGGCCGCACAAAATATTGACACTTTGGGTCCTATTTTGGACATGTTTACTTTTGTTGCCAGTGGTTTAGACATTAATGGCTGTGTGTTGAGTTATTTTGAGTGGACAGCAAATTTACACTGTTATACAAGCTGTACACTCACTACTTTACATTGTAGCAAAGTGTAATTTCTTCAGTGTTGTCACATGAAAAGATATACTAAAATATTTACAAATATGTGAAGGGTGTACTCACTTTTGTGAGATACTGTATATATATATATATATATATATATATATATATACAGTATGCTCTGCATTCAGTGTAGCCTATATCCACAGAGCATTCCATGGTGTACTGTTTCTAATACACTTCAGGCGGTGTACACAGTATCTAATACAGTGTGTACAGTTTCTACTATACTTCTGGTGGTTTACACAGTATACATTACAGTGCAGTCGTTGTATAGTTTCTAATACACTTCAGGCGGTGTACACAGTATCTAATACAGTGTGTACAGTTTCTACTACACTTCTGGTGGTTTACACAGTATACATTACAGTGCAGTCGTTGTATAGTTTCTAATACACTTCAGGCGGTGTACACAGTATCTAAGACAGTGTAGTGTGGTGTTGAAAAACAAAAAATACATCATGTCCGGAAGGCCGCCAAGGAGAGGCAGACACTCACAAGCCTCTAAAAGAGGACAAGCAGCCTCGGTGTCTACAGTCAACAGTGCTGGTCGTGGACATGGTGCATTCTCTGCAGATGACTGTGGGGCGGGCTTTTCCTTTTTTGCTGCTGCTGGCCATGTTATTGAGCCACAACATGCAGAAGAGTTGGTGGAGTGGATAACAAAGCTGTCCTCATCCTCATCTGTTACCCAGGCTCAGAGTAGTTTGCCTTCCAACACAGCTGCCAAAGCCACCTATTCCACCGGCTCCTTGTCCACAGTAACTCCTTCTGTTGCCCCCTCCATCATGCAGGGAGGAGTCCCCAGAATTATTCAACCACAGTGTTTGTTATATGCTGCTGGAGGATGCGCAGCAATTTGAAGGCTCCAATGTTGGTTCCAAGGTTGAGGAAGGGAGTAACATGAGCCTAGAGAGAGGGGGTGCCACAGAAGGACAAGAAACTGCCAGTCATGTTTCACAGCAGGGCCCGATCCCGTGCCAGACAAGAGTATCTGTGAGGGGTTACAGTGTTGTGGCACAACCACCAACACCCATGGCCCGATTTTTCTGCCCCTGTTTAACAGGGGCATGTAATTACAATTCTTGATATAATATTTCACAGCAAGGCCCATTCCTGCGCCCAACAAGAGTAACTGTAAGGGCTTAAAGTGTTCTGGTACCACCAACACCTAAGGCCCAATTTTCTGCAGAGTATATAGGGCAGGCCATATAGTATATATCCTGCTGTTCACAGTATATGGTGCCTGGGGCCCTGGGGGACCCCCCCACCATTTTTTTTAAACATTTGGGTACGGAGCTACCTGAAGGGCCTGGTATGGATTTTGAGGGGACATCCACGCCCTTTTTTTTGGTATTCTTGGTATTTTTATCTATATTGCAGGGATCTGACAATACATTACAGCCGGCGAGGCTGCATTTTTATTGTTTTACTTTATTAAAACCACTTTTTTTTATTAAAAAACTTTTTTTATGGCGATAACTTACATATAAACACTTTTTATGGCGATAACTTACATATAAGCCTTTAAAACTAGCACTTATGATTTTTCACGTTCGTGTCCCATAGACATAACGGTGTTCCCATTTTCGAACAAATGTTTTGCCTGTTCGCATGTTCTGCTGCAAAAAACTGGGGGGTGTTTGGCTCATCCCTATTTCTGACAGAGATCTAAGGCACCAGGTACCTATGACTGCTAGTGTCTGGAGGTTTGGTGATGGCACTGTTTTCCTTGCTGGAGAGGAAGCTGTACCTGAGGAGCTGCAGTGCAAGGATCTTCCTTCTCCTTTTTCTGCTTCCTCCACTTCTCCTGCTGCTTTTTGTATACTCCCCAACCAGTCATCAGCTTACCAATCAGAGGGGCAGCTCTGACATAAGGAAGCAAAGCCCTTACTTTACATAAGTTGGTTGTTGCAACACAATGACATAGGGGTTGATATGCTGAAGGCAAATAGACTGCTCACTTTGCAAGGGAATTTGCTCCAGAGCTTAGTGAAGGAGGTGAAGCTCTTCTGACTGTCATCATCCAATTATGTGAAAGCAAGTATGTGTCTATCCCTGATGGAGCCGTTTGGTAATGTGGCTTCTCTGTTGTGCACCTCAACTTCAAGAACAACCTCAGCTGCTCTGACACAGTAGGTTAAATAAACACAGATTGCAATGTCACAGAAATCCCTGAAGGTAATACTATATACACAATAATGATGCTGTGTTAGAAAACACCAAACGGATTTGTAAAGGCAAGTTTCAATATATTGTCAAACAAGATGATTAGTAATGATAAAGGCATGAAAGTGGATTACTGTAGTACTTCAACTCAATATTCAGTAAGATCACTAGTCAGCAGTAGGGATAGGAGAACCCGATGCACCAGGATCAGCATAGACAGCAGCAAGTTCACTGTTAGTGCAGCAATGGATAGCAATCTGGTTTAATTAACTGTGTTCAGAGGACTACACTGCCAAAGCGCATTACTGGTGACTATGCTAGGCTGAGGGCTCACTGGATGGAGGTACCTTTAAAGTAATAAATTATCAGGGTTTGTAGAATGGCTTTGTAGAGAGGCAGGATTACTGTGTTATTCTGCTGGCTATAGTTGGGGCCCATAAGCAGCGTTGGTGCACTTAACAAAAAAACTAGGTGAAATAGCATGTAATGTAGTTGCTATGTATCCTGCTTCCAGTAACTCAGTCTCTGCTAACATGGTGAAAATAGTGGGCAATGAGCCTTCTCACCAGTCCCCGTGGTGCAGATGTAGGCTTCCACTGTAGGAAAAGGGTCCCCTGTCTCTGTTCAGAGGGCTCCGGTGATCTGGAGTGAAAGTGGGGAAAGTGAGAAGATCCTAAAGTCTTCCTACTGCACAGGAAAGATGGATGGTATCCAAGGTCCGTGCAGTGCAGCCCCTGTGTCTCTACTCTCAGGTCTCATGCTGTAGTCCCTACTGGTTGGGTCTCCCACAGAGATTTAGCCACACAGGATAATGTGTTCACATGGACTCCCACTCTGCCTAGAAGAGGAAGTCCTTAGAGCAGTCTGGTGACAGCTATTTCACAGTCCCCCCTTTGTCTCAATGTCCTCTGGTAACTGTAGTGTAAAGGGTCCATGCATCCAGTTCTATGGTTGATGTCTTGGACTTCAATTCCCATGGTCCTCAGAGTTCTAGAAAGAGCAGTAGAAAGTGAAAGTAACATTGGTTGTAAAGATGACAATGTGTCCTTCTCCATGTTTCTGCAGTCCAGCACCTGGCTACATACACTATATTACCAACAGTATTAGGACGCCTGCCTTTACATGCAAATGAACTTTAATGGCATCCCAGTCTTAATCTGCAGAGTTCAATATGGAGTTGCCCACCCCTCCCCCCTTAGCAGCTATAACAGTTTCAACTTTTCTGGGAAGGCTGTCCACGAGGTTTAGGAGTGTGTCTATGGGAATGTTGGACCATTCTTCCAGGAGCGCATTTGTGAGGTCAGTCACTGATGTTGGACAAAAAGGCCTGGCTCGCAGTCTCCACTCTAATTCATCCCAAAGGTGTTTTATTGGGTTAAGGTCAAGACTCTGTGCAGGCCAGTCAAGTTCCTCCACCCCAAACACGCTCATCCATGTCTTTATGAATTGGTTATTCCAAAGTTATTTTATACCACATTCATTAAACTCTGGTGAAAATACCCTTACAAAGTGAACAGCCTATTTGCCTTTAGTAAATCAACACCAATATTTGAAAGATTTCATGGAAGAGGAAAACTATTTTTCAAATTGTTATTTTTAAGACCATAACAAATTAATAAAGAAAAATTGTAATAAACCAATATTTGTTCCCTTTAATTAGTGTAATGCCCTGTACACACGGTCGGAAATTCCGACGGAAAAGGTCCGATTGGATTATACGTGTGTGGGCTCTATCGGACTTTGTTCCGTCGGAAATTCAGGATCTCAAATTTTCTGACAAAAAAATCTGATCGTTTGTAGAGAATTCCGATCGGACAAAGTGCCACGCATGCTCAGATCAAATTACGAGACCAAAGCTATTGGCTAGTAGCCTCAACGTAGTCCCGTCGTAACGTCATCACGTTCAGAACGATCGGATTTTCCGACAACATTGTCCGACCGTGTGTATGCAACACCAGTTTAGGACAAAATCCGTCGGAAAAAATCCAACGGATTTTGTTGTCGAAATGTCCGACCGTGTGTACAGGGCATAAGTCTCCACCTAAAAAAAAAAAAAAAAAAAAAAAAACATTGTTTAGAGCAGCAATATGCAATTAGCGGACCTCCAGCTGTCGCAGAACTACAATTCCCATAAGGCATAGCAAGACTCTGACAGCCACAAGCATGACACCCAGAGGCAGAGGCATGATGGGACTTGCAACAGCTGGAGGTCCACTAATTGCATATGCCTGGTTTAGAGAGAGAGAGAGAGAGAACGTTCAAGGTACTTACCAGCAGGGGCGAACTGACAAGTCATGGGCCCCCCCCCCCGGGCAATAGGAGATTATGGGGCCCCCGGGCAATCAGAGATTATGGGGCCACACAGTATACAATCACACAGTATACACATACATGTACACACAGTATACACAGACATGTTTCTATTGGCTGAGAAGGTACTGGAGAGGTGGGGCAGCTATAATCTCAGGATTTGTAGACCAAAAGGGTGTTGGTAAGGGACATTTCAGAGACAGATTTAAAAAAAACACAGATTTTTACATACTGTCACTAGTTTTACTGAGGCTGGCAACCCTGATGGGGCCCCCTAGTGGCCTGTGGCCCTTGGGCAGTGCCCGAGTGGCCCAATGGTCAGTCTGCTCCTGCTTACCAGTCTAATGCCGCGTACAAACGTAGCTGAATATCCAGCGGACTTCCCGCCGGACTGTCCGCCGGACTTTCCGAACGGGCTACTTGCCCACACAGGGCACTTTTTCAGCGGACTAATATGACCTACTAAGTCCGCCGGACTATCCCCCGTACTTTTGAAATGAACGGACTCGCCCACACACGCGGAGGAAAGTCCGCTCATTTTGAGCGCGTCTCCAGGTAGGCGGGGCCCACGAAGGAGACGTCGCTGGTCCCGCCACCTGGTATGAACTTAAAGGGGAACCCCAACGGCGAAAAAATCAGCGTGGGGGTTCCCCCCACGTTCACATCAGACCCTTGTCCTACCCGGCCAGCCAGGAAAGGGGGGGACGAGCGAGCGCCGCCCCCCTCCTGAGCCGTACCAGGCCGCATACCCCAAAGCACCTTGTCCCCATGTTGATGAGGACAAGTGCCTCTTCCCGACAACCCTGGCCGTTGGTTGTCGGGGTCTGCGGGCGGGGGGCTTATTGGAATCCCTTTAATAAGGGGGCCCCCGGATACCAGCCCCCAACCCTATGTGAATGAGTGTGGGGTACAATGTACCCCTACCCATTCACCTGTAAAAAAAAGTAAAAAAAACACAACACACAAGGGTTAAAATAGTTTATTGCACAGCTCCGGTGGTCTTCCGTCTTCGGGGGTCTTCTCGCCGGACTCCTCCGCTATCTTCTTCTAGCTCTTTTGCTAGCGGAGGAGCCCGGCTTTCTTCTTCGCCTCGCCCTCTTCTTCTGACTTCGGGGGTCTTGTCCCCCTCTTCGGTTCTTCTTGCCGGGCCACTGCGCCTTCTTCTAGCTCTTTTACAGGCGGTGGCCCGGTCTTCTGACGCCGCTGTCGTCGCCGCCTTCTGTTCTTGGGGTTCAGGATGGGGTTGGGCTTGGGGTTCAGGATAGGTGTGAGAATACTTCATCCTCTCCTGGTCTGTCAGCAATCTGCAGGGGGAAGAGGAGGTCAGAGCTGCCATTGTTGCTGCACCCCTGGCTCTGTTGATAACACCGTTCTTATGTAAGGAAGGAAAAAGCATCCCAGAGGCACTAGGGCTTTAATGCAAGCTCATACAAAATAGCGAGAAGACAAAAAAACATTCAGAGAGCTCATTGGCTTAGGTTAGGCTATCACACAAGACAAGCCTACCCTATGGTGGGTACCCAAGCAGATTGAAGTAAAAAAAGGAAAATGGGACTGCGCTACGGATTATGTAGCCTAAAAATGCCTTTATATGTGATGCGGGTTGAAAAGCTCCCTTTACGATTTGTTTCTACCCTTGGGTAGAATGAAACATGTAAAGAAAAAGGAGAGTAGTAATACTGTCGGGTATTGATAAAACAATGTGATGTGCGTTGCTTTAAAATGTGAACACCCTCGTGCCTTATAAATAACTATTTCGTTTTCCAAAAAACACATCCGTTGTGTAAAAACTTTTTAATGGTGTTAGACCCCCCCCGGTGGGTTTTAGTGAACCATAACCAAAAATTACTCAAAATAAATTTCTCGAATGAACCAACCAGGCTTTGATAAGAGAGACCTGTATAATGATTGTAAATTCCCAATATTGAGGAGTTGGTAAAAAAGAAGAAGAAAGAAAAGTAAATATATGAATAAATAAATAAATAAAAGTAAAAAATGGTGTGGCCCTATAATAAATTTAAAGTGGAAAGAATACTGGCCAATTTTCTCTATTTGAGTGTGGGGGTCCTAAACTTAAATTCGAATGGCGAAACTTCTGTTTCTTTATGCAAAAACCAGGTGCTGTGTTTGGCCCTCTGTCTGGTATTGGAAAAATTATATGTGTGTAATTACTAGAAGTGTCAATGTAAATATAAAAATAAAAATAAAATATGAAAACCCTCGTAACTGCTCAGTGCCTTGTTGTATTTTTCAAAGAGTGTACCAGAAATTATGTGAGGTGTTAGACCCCCTTGGTGAATTTTTGAAAAAAAAGAAAATTGCTTAAATGGGTCAAAAAAGGTTCTGATGCCAAAGACTAATGGTACCATAAAAAGGTCCTATATTGTGTTTACCACTTCTAAAACCCTGAAAGTGGCAGGTGCAAAAAAAAAAAAAAAAAGATATAAAATACTTATTCAAAATATGGTACAAATAAATAAATAAATGAAAAAATAGGTATAATATAAATAATATATATATATACATATATATATATATATATATATATATATATATATATATATATAAATATATATATTTATAGTCCAAAACCCTGAAGAAAGTGACTCATGCACAATATGGCAGATGCTGTGACTACTCCTTAATATGTTGAACATCCCTGTGCACTCACCAGATGCCTTGCCCCTACAGGGGTAATTGCGCCTTTACAGTGTGAGCCCCTGTGTGTCGCTATATGATGTTTCTCTGGGACCTTCGTTTTTTCAGCATATGCCAGCCAGCTCATTTAGTTCGTTTTTTATTTTTTCGGCTCGACGGGTGCGTGAGATGGATTTACATCGCGGGACATTTTTTTATCTTTTAATAAAGGACTTGTCTTTTTTTACTATTTTTGACACTTTTTTTGTGAAATGGTAGGGGTACAATGTACCTGTTATCAATTCAACAAGGGGGGTAGGCCAGGATCTGGGGGTCCCCTTGTTAAAGGGGGCATTCCAGATTCCGATAAGCCCCCTGCAACGCAAAACCCCACAACCACCGGGCAAGGGTTGTGGGGATGAGGCCCTTGTCCCCATCAAGGTGCTTTGGGAACCCCAAAGCATCCTCCCCATGTTGAGGGCATGCAGCCTGGTACGGCATGTGACCCTGCCCCCTCTGACGTCACATGGTGTCAGAGGGAGTGGGGTCACCCCTTTACGTCACTGGGTGGCTCCGCCCTCAGCTATATAACAGCTGTCAAAGCGAGAGTCGGCGGGACCCTCTCATAGAGGCGGAGCTGTTGTAGCTTTGTTTTTTTTTGGTCCGTCGGGCGGCATGATAGAAGATCAATGGACATTTTTATTTTTTCTTTATTTTTTTTATCTGACTGAGGGTAGACACCAAATTAAACACACCTCATCCCAAAATTAAATAAATGAAAAGAAAAGGGAAAGAGAAATAGACTATAGCGGTGCTTAATAGGGTAGTATCATAACGATGGAAGACTCAAGCACAATAAAATATTTTTTTTTTAACAAAATAATTATTTATTAATATACAAAAATTTATAAAAGTTGGAAAAAAGTAATCAAACACTCAAAGTTGGTCTGAGAAATTCCTGTTGGTGGTTGCATAAAAGATTCACTGAAGGTTGAGTGTCATACGTTATCCCAACATGTTTCGCCAGTCAGGCTTCATCAGGGGATGTATACGCCAACCAACCGAGAACAAGAAAAGAAACTATATAGGCATAAATAAGAAAAATAAATAAATACACTACCAAAAAAATATAAATACAAGAAAAAAGTTATTCTTAAAGCAGGAATTCCAGTGCTGGAAAATCCAACAAAAAGCAAGAGGACCCTACAGACCCTAAATAGATGTAAACAAAAAAGAGGGGGCCCCCTTGTCCTGTCTTTTTTACTATTTTTGATACTTTTTTTGGAAATGGTAGGGGTACAATGTATGCTTGTTAAAGGGGGCTTTCAGATTCCGATAAGCCCCCTGCCCGCAGACCCCCACAACCACCGGGCAAGGGTTGTGGGGATGAGGCCCTTGTCCCCATGAACATGGGGGCAAGGTGCTTTGGGGTGGGGGGGCACAGATCCCCCCATTCTGAGGGCATGTGGCCTGGTACGGTTCAGGAGGGGGAGCGCTTTCTCACCACCCTCTTTTCCTGCGGCCTGCCAGGTTGTGTGCTCAGATAAGGGTCTGGTATGGATTTTGGGGGGTCCCTACGCCATTTTTTAAATACAATTTGGTGTACGGTTCCCCTTAATATTCATACCAGACCTGAAGGGCCTGGTATGCATTTTGGGGGAATCTCCACAGAATTTTTTTTTAATTTTTGGTTTAGGGTTCTCCTTAATATTCATATATTAATGGACTGGGGAGGGGACATGACTTTTTTTTATGTTTTTCATCTATATTGCCGGGACCCGACAATACATTACAGCGGTGATCAGTTTTAAATTACTTTTTTTCCTTTAGAAATGTAATTTCCATGTTTGTTTAGCTTCTACCAAGTTTTTACTTGATTTTATTTCGCTTTACAAATACATTTTTGATATACTTCACCATGGGAGCCCCTTTTTTCCTTTTTTAATCTATGGCATTGGTGGTCTGTAATGACCAATCCCACATCGAGGTCTCCACAACACGTCCATCAAGTATCAGCTTAGGTCACAGCAAAATCTGACCAAACGGCATTTGGATCAAGCCACGGTCATGAGACTCTGCTTCTGGCACTTTCCATTAAGGAGCTTTTTGACTACCTGTAATGGGGGGGGGGTCATTGGATTCTGGTGAGTAGACTGTTTGATTGGTGATGGTGGTGGAAGACATACCTCTATGATGTTTTGCCGAACATAGGAGGTTTTAATCCAGAATTTATCCAGAATTTGGTTATTTGAACTCACTTTTGGATTTTTTGATCACAATTTTTGATCAACTATGCTGGTTGTTTCATATTTGGACTTTATAGTTGAGAAGTTTATATATGATCGTATATATTACTCACAATACAATACTCACAAACATAAATGTAAAATTTGCATGTCAAATCCATTTAAATACCAAGAAGAAGAACCATAAAAAGGCCGACTTCCATGGCGCGGCGACATCACGTGACCAAGCTCCAACCAACACGTATAGAACAGAAAAAGAATGTAATAAAAAATAATAGAAAATAAAAGAATACAATATAATAGAGTAAAACAGAACAGAATAGAAATGAAAAGAGTAGAAGTCTAGAATAGAAAAAAAAGGGATAGAATAGAAAATAAAGTTTTCTTAAAATATTCAATAAAATAAGAATTAAGGAAGAAAATAAAAGAATAGAATAAAATAATAATAATAAAATAATAATTTCTAAATAATAGAAAATAGAAAATAAAGGAATAGAACAGAACAGAATAAAATAGAAAGAATATAACCATCTTCTGAAATTCGATTTTCGAATAAAATAAATTTGATCTTGAATGGAATTCCGAAAACGAATAAAAAAAAAAAAAAATTATTTATGCAAATAACAAATGGAAACCAAACAAATATTTTAGTTCTGCACATGTCTAGCTGGCTCATGTGATCACATTCATGGCACTGGTTGAAATTCTATCTGATCGATCCGACACGTGGCTAATGGAATCATTATCTCTGTTTTCACACTTGTGGTCAGTAGAGTCAGCCGTCCACCCATCCATCCCTTACCAAAGCCTTTAAACCTCTTCCTACCGGATTAGTACATTCCTTGAAGACCCTTACCACCTCACCTCCAGATTCATCTTTTCAATTTTCAGGATGGTTTCCATTAGCCTAATTCTCTAATCTTATAGATACACTCCTGGTCTTAGTGTCCCGGTGAAGGATAAGCCGAGTGATTTTAGGCTAAATAGATTTTGCGGAAAAAAATGCTGATTTCACAGATACAGAAACTCTTATTTATTTATTTATTTTTTTGGAAAGAAAACCTTTTTTTTTTGTTTTGTTTTTATCCTTATTCAAAAGGAGAGATTAGAATTTTTTTTTGTTTTTGTTTTGAACACTATTCATATGAGCACAATTTGAAATATTAAAATGTAGATTTTTTTTGTTTTTGTTTTTTGAGACAGCAGCAAAAGGCATTTGATATTTATTATTGTATGGTTTAAAGAGCACTTTTGGTATGAACACAAGAGAGCACATTTAGTGGTTATTTGATTTATAGCGCTGCACTGGTAATTTTGTGTTGAATCTTTTTATAAATGTTCAATAGTAAAAGTACATTACTGAATAATTATTTGGAGTCTTTAATAATTATTTTGAATAGTTTGGCTTATTTCTTTTAGTGCTTTTTTCTACCAAAAAAAAATAATAATAATAATTTTTTTTCTTTATTTAAATAGACAGATTTGAATAACTATTTTGAGTTTTTAATAACTATTTTAAAAAGGTTTTTTTATTTCTTTTAGGCCCCATTCACACCTCAGCGTTGTGTAGCTTGAAGCCTGAAGCTCCAAAACGCTGTAGGGAAAAAAATTAATTATTATCTGTGGAGACGGTTCACATCTCGCCTGAAGCGCAAAACAAGTTCTGGAGCTTTTTTTTGTCGCTCGAAACGGGCAGATTTGGGAGTTTTTGGAGCGTTTGTATTCCCATAGAAATTAATGAGCACACGTGTTTTTGTGCGTTTTCGTGTGTCTTGTCACATGTTTTTGCATGATTTTCTGCTCAAATGGAAAACGTAATAAATAAAATAATAGTAATGCATGAATAAATAAATGTAAAATAAATACACAAATAACTAAAAATCATCATACATAAGTAAAATAAATTAATAATATGTAATAATACATTGATAAATAATAATTAACCTCTAACATTAAAAAATATGAAAGACATTATTATTATTATTATTAATAATAATAATAATAATAAAATAATAATAATAATAATAAATAGAAATAAATAACAGCACCCAAACTCGAACAAAAAAATTCCCTATTAATAATTAAAATAGCAATGATTAATTATTTTTGTGTTAGGGTTAGGGTGTTTCGTTAATTATTATTATTTTTTTAATGGGTAAGGGTTAAAGTTAAGGGTTAATTATTTATTTATTGTTACTTAGTATTAATCTATTACATTTAATTATTTTTTATTTATGATTTTTATTTGTTTGTGTATCAATTTACATTTATTTATTCATTTATTATTATTCATATAATAATAATAATAATAATAATAATAATAATAATAAATAAAATAAAAAAAAAATAAAATAATAATAAATAACCCTAACCCCAACTCCTAATCCTAACCCTAACCTAAACTGAACGCAAACCCTTTTACCCTAATGAAAAAACATTATAATGTATAAATAATAATAAAAGAGAAATAAATGCTAATGGAAAAGCTAAAAACACTGAAATCTTATGTCATTCTAATCCAAGCATAAATATATTGCTTAGTATCATTTTGATTTTAATAATTTTAACAATATTTGACAAAATCATATTCACAAATAAAAAAATGTATACCCAAGTGTTAGAAAAACCAAATATACGCAATATTATCTAGAATTAAACCTTTACTGGAGAATTTATATTTTCATGTTATATTATGTAAATTGTTCTTTACAATATTATATATTATGAAACTTATAGATGAAAATACATGAAATATTATTTAAATTATGTAAATTGTTCTTTACTAATTATCAAAAAATGATATCCAACATGTCATTTAGAAAATTCTCGTTTCAGTTTTTCACAAACAAATCATTTTTGTTTAGAAGGAAAAATGTAAAATCGTCATCAAAGTCACAAAAAGAAAGCAACAAAAGATGTACATTATAATGTATTTTTGCTGTATTTTTGTGTCAGCATAATTCTAGCATAAATATATTGTTAATCATCATTTTTTGGTTTTAATAATTTAAAAAAATATTTAACAAAATCATATTTACAAGCAGGTAAAAAATGAAAATACACTCAATATTATCTAAAACTAAACGTTTAACAATATTTAACAAAATCATATTTACAAACAAATTTTGCATACCCAAGTGTTAAAAAGATGAAATACACTCAATATTATCTAAAATTAAACTTTTACAGAAGAATTAATATTTTCATGTTTTGATATGTAAATTTTTCTTTACTAATTATCATAAATTATATCCAACATGTCAACATGTTTAGAAAATTCCCTTGTTTCAGTTTTTCGCAAACAAAAATTTTTTGTCTCAAAGGGAAAATTTAAAATTGTCATCAAAGTCACAATACTATCTAAAATTCAACTTTTACAGGAGAATTTATATTTTCATGTTATGTTATGTAAATTGTTCTTTACTAATTATCAAAAAATGATATCCAACATGTCATTTACAAAATTCTCTTGTTTCAGTTTTTCACAAACAAAACATTTTTGTTTAGAAGGAAAAATGTAAAATCGTCATCAAAGTCACAAAAAGAAAGCAACAAAAAATTTACATTATAATGCTTTTTTTGCTGTATTTTATGTCAGTGTAATTCAATCATCAATATGATATTTTAATGTTGTATTATGTAAATTGTTCTTTAGAAATTATCATAAATTACTGTATATCCAAAAATTAGAAAATTCTCTTGTTTCAGTTTTTCATAAACAAGACATTTTTGTTTAGAAGGAAAAATGTAAAATCATCATAAAAAGTCACAAAAATTAAGCAGCAAAAATGTACATTATAATGCAGTTTTGCTGTATTTTTTATGTCAGCGTAGTTCAAGCATAAATATATTGTTAATCATCATTTTTGGTTTTAATTATTTTAAAAATATTTAACAAAATCATATTTACAAGCAAATAAAAAAATGAAAATACACGCAATATTATCTAAAATTAAAGTTTTACAGGAGAATTTATATTTTTATGTTATATTATGTAAATTGTTCTTTACAAATCATCATAAATGATATCAAGCACATAATGGAGAAATCATTTCCTTCCTTATTTTTCAAAGAGTCTATTTGATGGATATAAAAGATAAAGTGTATTAATAAAAATATTGTAAATCTGTACGCATATTGTAAAGGCCAATCGAAATGTTATTGTTTAATTGTTTAAATCTTATGAAAACACAAAAAGAAAGCATTAGAGAACAATATAGAAGGCGATACTGATCAGTGCTCTGTTTTGTAAAATAATTTAAATCGAAATGCGTGTAATTATCAGATTAAAGGTTTTCTAGCCGGACACACCAGACTCACCTCATTGGTTGTTGTTAATCTTCATTTTTAGCCTAGAGTAATATAAAAGGATGACACTGAAAGGAGAAAGAGGAAAAGAAGAAAAAGTAGAACTGAAAGGAATTAAAGAAAATATTTTTTTCAAAGGTAAGAATTTTCGGTCGCTGAATCTGTTTGTCCTTTTTACTAATTTTGTTGAGTTCATTTTAAAATAAAATTTTCTATAAATATGTAAAAATCTTGTAATGCTAAAATGAATTTTAATCGTTTATTTTTATTTATTTTTCTAAGATTTTGTTGAGTAGATTAATGTTTAGCTATGTAGTAATATATTTGTCGTGTTCACCACCCAAAGGGCCGGCTTTGTAGCCCCAAGATTCTTTTGCCAAACCGGTGTATCAGCAGTCAGGCACACAGGGTCAGTCACTCTTCTGGCTCAATGAATTGTCTAGGGTAGGGGAGCCCAACCAGTGGCTCAGGGGTTACATGTGGCCCACATAGCCCTCTGATCCATCCCCTTCTGTCTGGGCAGATTGGATCGGAAGGCCCACAGAGTAAGGTGGGCTGTGTCCAGGTCTGCTCCACATATACAGAGTGGACACAGACCTGTCATCCGCCCGCTCCGTTCATTGTGGCCCATGATCATATACCAAGTTATCTAAGTGGCCCTCGCTCTTCAAAAGGTAGGGGTATCCTTCGTTGATGCTTTATTATAAGCTGAACTTGTACAGGGCATAGGGAAAGTGTAGGATTCACCAATAGCACAAAACAGTAACACAAGCACACTTCTCAAGCTTTTTAAAGCTTCATAGTGCAATCTTTGCATCAGCAAATAGAGGGTTGAGCTACACTGGGACACCATAGAAAAATCAGTGCTACTACCCATACAACACATAGATAGCAGAGCTTCCGGTTGCTCGATCCACAATCGCTGGCTGAGTAGAGTAATGTAGGAAAGATGATCCGCACTCTGGTTGTTGCTCTTAAAAAAATCTTCATTTTATTGAAAAGTCACAGTTTAAATGCAGATAAAATTAGTTAACAGGTTTCAGCCTATAAGGCCTTAGTCATAACCACCTATAAGAGTAAGGCCTTATAGGCTGAAACACGTCAACTGATTTTATCTGTGTTTACACTGTGGCTTTTCAATAAAATTATGATTTTTTTTAAAGAGCAACAACTGGAGTGCGGATCATCTTTCCTTCATTACACCATAGGAAATGTCCATGATTTTAGCAAAAGCTGACAAGGATTCACAAGGATAATAGCAGCACACAGGCTCTAGGATCTCTCACACAGGTCTTTACTCACAAATGTCTCTGGATACTTGGATGCCTCCTTCCAATATCAGCTGGACATTTCTCCCGTGACCTCTCCAGACCAGAGCCTTAGTGGAATCCCTCAATCAGTTCCAGCTGGATTCAGTAGAATAAGACCCCTACCTCTAACACAGCTGGAACCTCGATTAAACACTAGAGCAGGCTCTCAGGCTTCGGCCTAGCTGGGACCTCGATAAACAAGTACAGAGACACAGCTGGACTGCTCAGAAGGGCAGCACCCTAGAGGCTGGAAACTTCTCCTTCTAGACAAGAACCCTGGCGTTGCAGCCTCAGGCTATATATGCCCTACCCACCCACCTACTGAGCACATTACCTTGGGGATTGGTTGGGACTGCATAAAAATTCAGGCTGCTTGTTTGACTTTCCCAGCCCACTATATAATAGAATTCTCCAGAAGGCAAGGGGGAAGCAGTCAAATCTGCAACCAGTGAGACTCAGCAGAGCCTAAAACAATCACAAGCTGCTCAACTGATTATAGGAAAGCTACAGGAACTAAATTTATTTAACCTAACTAGCACCCTATCAAGGAGGGCGCTACACGTTTTATAATATTATGTATTGTATTCTGTTTTTTTCAGGGCAAAAGTATGGCAGACTACAGACTATTTGGCTGTATTTTCATATTAACTTTGTGTTTCCAAGGAATTAGATCACAGGTTTGTAAAGTCTTGTCCAACTTCCTGGGCTTTTCTTTCTGGGGCTTTATTATAACAATATAAAAAAATTCAATTTTTTTTTCTTTTTTTTGTTTTGTTTTGTTACCATAGAGTCAAGTAATACAAGGTAAGATAAAAAAAACTATAGTCTCTAAGTATAAGATATATATAGATATAGATATTTATATCTATAAAGGATTTTTTGAATATGGTGGTAAGATATCTGGGAGGGAGATTTTTTTATGTATAGCTCCCAAATCCACAATGGGCTGCAATATATATATATATATATATATATATATATATGTGTAAAATAATAAAAAATGATATATATATATATATATATATATATATATATATATATATATATATATATATAAAATAAAATAATTAAAAATAGTAAAAAAAGAATATATATATATATATATATATATATATATATATATATATAATTTTTTTATTATTTTTGATTATTTTATTTTATATTCTGGTAACCTGCTGGGGTGCCCATTGGAGGGTAGCCTTGTCTGTCATAAGCATCCAAACCTGAGCCAGTGGGCTCTTGAAATGTTTTTTGGCCTGTCGCTACTTTGTATAAACTCATATCAATGTCCCGGAGCCTTTTGGATGCCTTTCGTTTTTCATATCTGAGCCCCCAATTAACATGACACTGTTTGCAAAGTCCAGTAAATCCATCGGGATACAGAAACCATTAGAATGTTGGTCATGATTGGGTAAGAATACACTATATTACCAAAAGTTGTGGGATGCCTGCCTTTACACGAGCATGAACTTTAATAGCATTCCAGTCTTAGTCTGTAGGGTTCAGGCCCACCCTTTGCAGTTATCACAGCTTCAACTATTTTGGGAAGGATGTCCACAAGGTTTAGGAATGTTTGACCATTCTTCCAGAAGCCCATTTGTGAGGTCAGGCACTGATGTGGACGAGAAGCCCTGGCTCGCAGTCTCCTCTCAAATCCATCCCAAAAGTGTTCTATGGTGTTGAGGCCAGTCAAGTTCCTCCACCTCAAACTTACTCATCCACGTCTTTATGGACCTTGCTTTGTGCACTGGTCCAAACCATTTAGTGGAGGGAGGATTATGGTGTTTTTCAGGGGTTGAGCTTGGCCCCTTAGTTCCAGTAAAGGGAACTCTTAGGGCGTCAGCATATCAAAACATTTTGGTCAATTTCATGCTCCCAACTTTATGGGAACAGTTTGGGGAGGGCCCCTTCCTGTTCCAACATGACTGCGCACCAGTGCACAAAGCAAGGTCCATAAAGACATGGATGAGCGAGTTTGGGGTGGAGGAACTGCGAGACAGGCCTTCTCGTTCAACATCAGTGCCTGACCTCACAAATTCACTTCTGGAAGAATGGTCAAACATTCCCATAGACCAGACTTTCTCAACCTTTTCAACACAGAGGAACCCTTGAAATAGTTCTCTAGTTTAGAGGTACCCCTACTAAAAATTAGAAATCTACATTTCATGATACATTAGTGTGATGGTCGGTGGGAAGAATGGTCCTTACATTTGTGGTCATTGGGAAGAATTAGCTCTTTACAGATAGATAAAAAGATCAAAGGTGTCAGTGGGAATTTATCTGAGAGGCAGAAATTGCCCAATGCTGAAGGAACCCCTAGCAACCTCTGGGGGAACCCTAGTTGAGAATCACTGCCATAGACACCCTCCTAAACCTTATGGACAGCCTTCCCAGAAGAGTTGAAGCTGTTATAGCTGCAAAGAGTGGGCCAACTCAGTATTAAACCCTGCAGACTAATGCCCTGTATACATGGTCGGACATTCCAACCACAAAATCCGTCTGAAATGAAATGCCAGGCTTCCCTAGTGTTATGCCTGTGCACTTTTGAGTTTGGGCGCATGCCAGCACAGGCTCTTGGAAAGCAGAAGGGTGCCCAGTAAAAGGCCTACCAAAATCCTCAGCACCAAGCACATGATGCTCTTAATCCAGCCCTGTGTGCAGTAGTGCTAAATATGTATGTATTTGATCAGAGCAAAAGTTAGTTTCACGAAAAATAATAATTCTGACCTTTTGTTTATGTAGAGAATAGAGAAACTGAGACCTCCTATTGGGTTAATTGACGATGCTACACTTTGTACTTCGCAATTTTCTATATAATATGTGGAATATTTTATTAAAATGTTTGATGTGAAGTAATATGCGTCTGCAGCAATTAAAATATTCCATTATATAATGTGATTATAAAAAAAAATTATGCTGTCCTCTAAAATGCAAAGAGTTAGAGGGCAATTAAGATTTTAGATACACATATCAAATACTACAGTACAAAACTGGTACAGAATCACAAATATCCATACATGTTACCATTTTGTCCGATAAAAATCCTCTGGAATTTATTGGCAATTTATTTACTTTGTTGTTATTTTATTTTTCAGTTTTTAATTTTAAACGCTGCAACATCCTGAGGAAGCTCAAGAGAGCGAAACATGTAGAGAAAAATGCAGCATTTCTTTGTACAAAATGGTAACATGTATGGATATTTGTGATTCTGTACCAGTTTTGTACTGTAGTATTTGATATGTGTATTCACACTTTTTCTATTAATGGTTTTTAGTATGTATTTGTACTTCAAATAAAACTTTATTCATTCTATTGTTGGCATGTGACTGTTCTGCCTTTATAATTGGTACAGTTTAAAAGTCCTGGGGGTTGGTTACCCTCCAGCCCCTTTACTCCTTCCCCTTTTTCTTTAAAACTTATATATTTTGGGATGTGGTACCACCCTGTTTTTGATCAACTCATCTATTCAATCCTTTTTTCGATGTTTGTAGATGAAATACAACTATGGTCAGAACATTTTACCTTGTTTTGCAGGACGTAATTGCTCTGATATATGGCAGCAAAACAACAATGCAGCTAGTGGAGTCTATCTAATCCAACCAGATGGAGCGATTGCCCCTTTTCAGGTAAGACAATAAGAAAGTCTGAATGGTTGTCCACATAGAAATGTATGGGTGGAGGAGAGTAAAGGAGATATAAGGCAAGAGAGAGCAATGGGACCAAGGAAGCTGGGGGAGAATGTTCAAAAAGTTTTTAAATATATAAAAAAAAAAGATATACTACATGGCCTGGCTCATGACACCATAAAAACCTATGCAACCCCTACAGGATTTTTGGTGAAGGAGTGGGGAAGAAAGGAATTAAGAAAGAAAGAGGTTTATGGATGGAGGAAAGTATAGGAGATGTAGGACAAGAAAAATAAAAAAGAGACTTCATGGGATCAAGAAACTGGGGGAAAGTGTGTAGCAAGTTGTTACATATTTTTGTTAATATTTTCTGTAAATTTCCATATTACATGAGCTGGTTTATGACACCCTTAAGACTTTGTTATGATGCTTTGTGCTCCCCCTGCAGGTTTACTGTGAAATAACACAGAGTGGAGGATGGACTTATATCCAGTTTCGTAATGGCGTAGATGGAGTATATTTCAACAGATTATGGAGCAGCTATGAACAAGGATTTGGAAATGTCAATGGTAAACAGTCAAGTGTGCTGTTTGTATAATTACTGTTAATGTAAATGTAGTTTTTGCTTGTTTTTGATTGAGTGGGGCATAGGGGTAGATTTGTCTGGGGGGGCATTTTCCCCCTGGGCCAGTACTAATGCTGCGAACACACGATCTCGTCGGAAAAAGCTCTGATGGTTTTCCCGACGGAATTCCGATGGAACTCCGCTCAAGCTGTCTTGCCTACACACGGTCACACCAAATTCCGATCGTTTAGAACGCGGTGACGTCCACCACATATGACAGGACTAGAAAAGGGAAGTTCAATACCCAGTAGCCAAGAGCTTCTGTCTCATAGTTAAATCTGAGCAATGCGTGATTTTTGGCATGTCGGAATTGCATTACACACAATCGGAATTACCGATAGAAAGTTTTTCCATCGGGAAAATTGAGAAGATGCTATCAATTTTTGGCTGGCGGGAATTCAGACAGCTAAATTCCGATGGAGCATACACATGGTCGCATTTTCCAATGAAAAGCTCTCATCTGTCTTTTTCTGGCCAGAATTCCAATTGTGTGTACGCGGCATTAAAGATATGTTGAGCTGGTGGCCCCAGGCATATATGCTTCACCATTCAGATATCAATTTGAGCTTAATCTAAGGCAACACATGCTGGGCATAATACAGCTACCCACTCCCAATTTAGACTTGAAGTACAACATCTTGCAGAGGGAAGTCTTTTAGCCATTTACGTTTTTGGTTGTAACAGGACAAAATGTGGACAATTTCAAAGGGGTATGAATACTTTTTCAAGGCACTGTATGTAAAAGAATGCTCAGAGCTGCAAAAGAAAGCTAATTGTGGAAAATGTACAAAGCTGTCTCCCAATAAACCATGTCCTTTAAGGACACCCAACTTTTTTGCCTACCAATCGGCATGGGCACCATGGCACACTCTGCATGGTAGACATTTTTTATTCTACAGAAATCTGTCCCTACAATGAAAAGGCTAGTCGGTTGTGTTTACCCTCTGGGCCAAAGAATCCCAGTCCTCACATGGTGAGGAAGTATTATGCCGCGTACACACGACCGGACTTTTTGACAGCAAAGGTCTGACGGAATTCGATCGTGTGTGGGCTCCATTGGACCTTTGCTTGCCAAAAATCCGTCAGAAATAGAACATTTAGAAATAGAACATGTTTTACATTTTCCCGCCGGACCAAAAAATAAGTTTGTCTGTATGCTAGTCCGATGGACAAAAACCAATGCTAGGGCAGCTATTGGGTACTGGCTATGAACTTCCTTATTCTAGTCCGGTCGCACGTCATCACGTTAGAATCCGTCGAACTTTGGTGTGATTGTGTGTGTCCAAGTCCGTTCATTCAGAAAGTCCGCCGGAACTCTGCCGAAAGTCCGTCAGGAAGATTGTCGGACCTAGACGGTTGAAAAGTCCAGTCGTGTGTGCGCGGCATTGGAATCTCCTCCACCAGGGGAGGACTGGGACAACTTCCCCCACTTATGCCGCGTACACACGACCGGACTTTTCGAGGGACTAGGTCCGATAGACTTTCGACGGAGTTCTGACGGAGTTCTGACAGAGTTCTGATGGACTTTCCGAATGAACGGACTTGGCCACACACAATCACACCAAAGTCCGACGGATTTGAATGTGATGATGTACGACCGGACTAGAATAAGGAAGTTCATAGCCAGTAGCCAATAGCTGCCCTCGCGTCGGTTTTTGTCCGTCGGACTAGCATACACACGAGCGGATTTCACGGTAGGAACTGGGTCCGGCGGAGTTCCGGCGGAAAAATTTGAAACATGTTCCATTTCTAAAGTCTGTCGGATTTTTGCAAATCAAAAGTCCGCTGCAGCCCACACACGATCGAATGGTCTGCCGGAATTGTTCCGTCGGACCTTTGATGTTGAAAAGTCCGGTCGTGTGTACGCGGCATTACTGCCATGGCCATAGGAAAATCTGCACCAGGAGCAAAGACAGCAATAAAACATTGACAGGGGTTCCAGCCTTTCACTACTTTACATAAAAACATTATTGTTTCTATTTTCTGTTGGAGGTTGTTTGTTTCCCAAAATTTTTTTTATTAATTATATATTGTTATCGTTAATTTATTATTCACACAGGTGAGCATTGGTTGGGACTGAAAAATATGAACATCCTGACTAACCAGATAAACAGACGATGTAAACTACGTATTAACCTGCAAGACTTTTCCAATGCCACAGCCTACGCACAATATGACACCTTCAACATCGGCCCCAACTCCACATTCTATCCGCTAACAGTAGGAAAATACTCAGGCACAGCCGGTAAGAGCCCAAGGCTTCAGTTTCCCTTTTTCAGGTCTATTCAGGCTAAAATTGAATAAGAAGTAGAACACAATATCAGTAGAAAAAAAAGACAGCGAAAAATAGCAACTGGACGTATTGCAATCAGCTTAGGATGGAAGCATGAAAGTCATTTTTTTAAGACCAGAGAAAGAGTAAATTCCTTGCCAATTTTATGTAATTTGTGTTCCATTAGGAAGAGGTCCTTCCAATTCCTGTCCATTTGACACAACAGGAAGTGATGAAATATAATTCTTAAGTAAGGGAACACGTTTCTCCATTGGAGGATTTCCCCTCTATTCTTGTTCTTGTGTTTTGGGATTATTCATCACCTTCGGTATTACTCACAATGGTCACCAAGACATGGCGACTCCCCCCCTAGTGAGGATACAGACACCAACCGTGCATTTTTGATGAGAAAAGTAGAGAGATATCTTTTTTGGAAACATTTCTGTTAATGGCCTTTACATCCGACAGGCATGCACTACATGTACCATTGAAGAGTTGATTTGGGACATCTTTAGAACACCTGTAGGTGTTGAAAAATTCTCTGTAGACTCTGAAACTGAAATTGAGAAACATGCTCTAGTCCAGTGGTCTCCAAACTGCGTCACCTTGCTTGCCTTTATCTGGCCCCTGGGGTAATATTTACAGAATGTCTCCCACTGATATGAGTCATTCCTTTTCCCTCTCATACTAACAATGGAGCACTATTCCTCCTACTGATAATAATGATAAGGCACTATTCCTCCCACTGATACCAATGATGGGGCGCTATTCCTCCCACTGATACCAATGATGGGGCACTATTCCTCCCACTGATACCAATGATGGGGGCACTATTCCTTCTACTGATAACAATAAGGCACTATTCGTCCCACTGATACCAATGATGGGGCACTATTCCTCCTCTTGATGCCAATAATGGGGCACCATTCCTCCTACTGATACCAATGATGGGGCACTATTTCTCCCACTGACACCAGTGATGGGGCACTATTTCTCCTACTGATAACAATGATAAGGCACGCACTATTACTCTCACTAATACCAACAATTTCCTGACACCAATGATGGGGCACTATTCCTCCCACTGATGTCAATGATGGGGCACTATTCTTCCCACTGATTCCAATTATAGAGCACTATTCCTCCCTTTGACTTCAATGATGCAACACTTTTCCTCCCTTTGACTTCAATGATGGGGCACTATATCTCCCACTGATACTAATAATGGGACACTATTCCTCCTATTAATAACAATTATAAGGCACTATTCCTCCCACTGATACCAATGATGGGACACGATTCCTCCCTTTGGCTTCAATGATGGGGCACTATTCCTTCCACTGACACCAATGATGGGGCACTATCCCTTTCACTGATACCAATAATAGAGCAGTATTCCTTACACTGGGACCAATGATGGGGTATTATTCCTCCAACAGATACCAATGATGGGGCCCTATTCCTCCCACTAATATCAATAATGGGACACTATTTCTCCCTTTGACTTCAATGATGGGACACTATTTCTCCCTTTGACTTCAATGATGGGACACTTTTCCTCCCTTTGACTTCAATGATGGGGCACTATTCCTCCCACTGATACCAATGATGGGACACTATTCCTCCCACTGATACCAATGATGGGACACTATTCCTTCCACTGATACCAATGATGGGACACTATTCCTTCCACTGATACCAATGATGGGACACTATTCCTTCCACTGATACCAATGAGGGGACACTATTCCTCCCACTGATACCAATGATGGGACACTATTCCTCCCACTGATACCAATGATGGGACACTATTCCTCCCTTTGGCTTCAATGATGGAGCACTATTCCTCCCACTGACACCAATGATGGTGCACTATCCCTTTCACTAATACCAATAATAGAGCAGCATTCCTTTCACTGGGACCAATGATGGGGTATTATTCCTCCAACAGATACCAATGATTGGGCATGATTCCTCCAACTGATACCATAGATGGGTCACTATTCCTCCCACTGATATCAATGATGGGACACTATTCCTTCAACTCATACCCATGATGGATTCCTCCCACTGAAACCAATGATGAAGCACACTTCCTCCAACTGATACCAATGATAAGACACTATTTATTCATCCACTGACCACATGTGCTATGTAATTTTGCTTTTACTGCCACTGACCACCAAGCCTGAGGCATTGGTTTTGCCCACTGATGCCAAGACATTTTCTACTCCGACTGATCACAATTTAGCCCCTATAACATCTGAATAACAGTGAACTGCCCTTTTGGTTAGATAGTTTGGAGACCCCTGTACTAGTTGGTTGCAGGACACCATGTCCTATCCATTAATTCACTGGAATCCTTATAGAAAAAACCTTTTCCTAACCCCAAACTTATACAACAAATTTTAATTTCCTCTACCGCCACTCCCCTATTTGAGCTAAAAATGTATAAACATGTCCAAGTTCTGCCACTGGAATGGAGTAGTGGCATGGAGAACGTAGTGCTTTTAAATGGCTGCATCTAGATGAGCAGTCAGTAAGGAGAACTTCCCAAACAAAGGTCCAATTCTCTACAACTCCAGGACATAGAATTGGAAGAAAGCAAGAGGTGGATCTTAGTGGAGAAAAGGTTGGCCATTTCTTTGACGAGTTAAACAGGACAGAGCCGGCTTCTTCAGGAAGAACACAGCCTCAAAAGCTACAGGTGTTGGCAAAAATGTGCAAAATGATAAAACAGCAAGCCACGTGGATGAATGGACCCCACATCTGAAATCAAAATAGTTCACAGCTACGGATGGAGTGGATCATACTATTTATTCACACCAGTCATCTTGCTTGCTGATCCCTACAATCACTGATGAAGGAGCTAAGGCGGATCATATGGGTTACTCACTCTTTGCCCCTGTACACACGGTCGGAGATTTCCACAACCAAATCCGTTGGATTTTGCCCGTCGGATTTTGTCCGTCGGATCTTGTCCGAAACTGTTGCATACACACGGTCAGACAAAGTTGGCGAAAAATCAGATCTTTCAGAACGTGATGACGTAATTTCGTTACGATGGGACTACATTCAGGCTAGTAGCCAATAGCTTTGATGTAGGAATTTGATCTGAGCATGCGTGGCACTTGGTCCGATCAAAATTCTCTACACATGATTGGAGTATGTCCGATCGGCCCAGTTGGTCGAGAAATATTTCCAACATGTTGGAAAATTGGGTCCGACGGATATTCCAACGGAATCAGTCCGATGCATACCACACACAGTCCGATTATCCGACGACACGGTCCGATAGGACACATTCCGACGGATTCTCCGACCGTGTGTACAAGGGCTTTGAATTATAGCTAGAGGATTGGATGACCACAGTATATTGCCTATTGAATTATCCTTCTATTTTGATTGGAGATATGGGGTCCTGGGGTCCATTTCGTCCACTTGGCTCAATGTTTTACATTGATTTTGATCATCTTGCACTTTTTTGCCACCTATAATAGACACTTGTAAAGCTGTGTTCTTCCTGAAGACGCAGGCTCTGTCCTGCGAAACGCGTTGAAGTTATGGCCAAGATGACACAATGTATTAACTTAATGTTTGAGCTGTATCATTCTGTAATCCTTCTAGGCAGCGTTCTAAGTATATAGACTAGGTGTATTTTGCATGTACAATTTACTCCTCTGCTGGCATTTTAATATTTTGTAATAAAGTCCATATGCTTTTTAATCAGTTAATGACTGCCCACCGCATATATACTGCGGCAGGGTGGCCGCTCTGCACCAGATCACATACCTAGTACATAATCTGCACTTCCAGGGTCTAGGGCGTGCGTGCACACTGCTGTGATTATACACAGTGGGAGCCCAGAAACAGGTACCGCTCACTCGATGTCCGACGGCACACACCGATTGTACAAGACACAGGCAGAACGACAATCTGCCTATGTAAACAAGGCAGATTGTCGTTCTGTCAGAAGAGAAGGCACAGATCCTGTGTATCTGCTAAGCAGGAACATGGATCTTTACTTCCCTTAGTAGAAGAACCTACTTCACAGTGAGTAAGCACAACCCAGGCATACATTTAAGCCTTTGATAACTTAACTCCTTCCCTGCCAGTGTCACTAGTACAGTGGCAGTGAATATTTTTTAACACTGATCACCGTATTGGTGTCACAGGTCCCCAAAAAATGTCAGTTAGTGTCCGATCTGTGCCATACCTTCCCATTACATCTTAATCTGCCTTTAAAGTCCCCGTTGGGGTAATTATTCTCTCTGTTAGTGTACGATCTGTCTGCCACAATACCGCAGTCCCGCTATAAGTCACTGATCGCCGCCATTACTAGTAAAAAAAAACAATTTTCCATATTTTGTAGACGCTATAACTTTTGCGCAAACCAATCAATATATACTTATTGTGTTTTTTTATTTTTTACCAAAAATATGGAGCACAATACATATTGGCCTAAACTGTAGGAATAAAGTAGATTTTTTAAAAAATTTATTGGATATTTTTTATAGCAGAAAGTAGAAAATATTGTTTTCTTTTCAAAATCGTCGGCCTTTTTTTGTTTATAGCACAATAAAATAAAAAAGGCAGAGGTGATAAAGTATAATTAAAAGAAAGCTTTGTGGGGAAAAAAAAGGGCAATTTAATCAATTTTATTTGGGTACAGCGTCGCACGAGCGCGCAATTGTCAGTTAAAGTAATGCAGTATGGCAAAAAAAGACCTGGTCATGGGGGGGGGGGGGGGGGGGTAAACCTCCCGGAGCTGAAGTTGTTAATTCATTTATGGTGCGTTACCACTTAAGTCCTACCTAATTTTTTTTTTTTCTGCTATGCCGCGTACACACGATCGGAGAATTCCCGTCGGAATTCCGCTCAAGCTGTCTTGCCTAAACACGCTCACACCAAATTCCGACCGCCAAGAACGCGGTGACGTACAACACGTAAGACGGGACTGGAAAAAGGAAGTTCAATACCTAGTAGCCAATAGCTTCCATCTCGTAGTTGAATCTGAGCATGCATGAGTTTTTTGCGCGTCTAAATTGCATACACACGATCGGAATTTCCGATAGAAAGTTTTTTCCATAGGGAAAATTGAGAACATGCTATCAAATTTTTGCTGGCGGGAATTCGGCCAGCTAAATTCGGATGGAGCGTACACACGGTCACATTTTTAGATGAAAAGCTCTCATCGGTCTTTTGCTGGCCGAAAATTCCGATCGTGTGTACGCGGCATAAGGGATTTTGTTATGTTCATATGTAATATAAAAGGATGTGGTACCAGTAAATCTATTAAAGAGGAAGTAAACCCTGATGGATTTACTTCCTCTTTGATTCCCTGCAAAGGTAAAGTATAATGGACTACTATGCATCACATAGTAGTCCATTATGTGTCACTTACCTGACACAGGAGCCAGAGATGTCACCGCTGTCCCCTTGTGTACGGAGCATCCATCTTCTTGGTGGGTCTCGCTGCTCCGGCGCTGTCATTCGACAGAGCCGCGATGACGTCACTCCCGTGCATGGGAGCCGCCACTCACGGCATATCGAGTGAAGAAACCGAAAAAACTCTGGATAGCCGCACTCCGGATCAGGTAAAATAGGTTGTGCCTTTATTGTTTCCACCAAAAAAAAACTTCACATCGTACAAATTACAGCAGCAGAGGGAATGTAGAACAGGGAAACTGACGCGTTTCACGCTGAAATTAGCGCTTACTCATTAGCTATGAGTTAGTGCTAATTTCAGCGTGAAACGCATCAGAATTCCCTGTTCTACATTCCCTCTGCTGCTGTAATTTGTATGATGTGAAGGTTTTTTTTTGGTGGAAACAATAAAGGCACAACCTATTTTACCTGATCCGGAGTGCGGCTATCCAGAGTTTTTTTGGTTTCTTCACTTGGCTAGTGCAATTAGCCTGCATCTGGGACCCCTACTTGTTTGGAGTGGCCAGTTTCTTGGTGAATCAGCCTAGAGCGGTGGATTTTTCTCTTTTGTACTTGCGGCATATCGCCGTTAACAGCGGCGCGCTCAGTGCGCATGCGCCGTAGACAGCGGTGCCTGTCTTTTGGCAAATATCTCCTAAGCCGTGTAGGTTTAGGAGATATTTCTTGGACCTACAGGTAAGCCTTAATCTAGGCTTACCTGTAGGTCAAAGTGGTTTGTAAGGGTTTACAACTACTTTAAGCATAGGAGAAGGTCATTTTTTTCCCCTTCTCCCTCCAGTTCTAATTATATTAGATATGACCAATCCAATTCAGATTCAAGTGGGGACTCAAGATCCTAAAACAACGTCCAAACACCTAACTACTCTAAAATTTCTTCCTGCAGGAGATGGATTCAAGGGAACTGTAGCCTCAGAGAATCAGTATGGCAGAGCCTTCAGCACCCAGGATTCCCCCCATGATGGTTGCACTCCGAAATGTCGTGTAGGTGACATGCTATTTAAGAGCTGCAGTCAACAAGTGCAATCCGGCTGGTGGTTCAATGCCTGTGGATTGGCCAATCTCAATGGAAAGTACTACACACCACCAAATCATTTGTACCAGATGTCTTTTTTGTCTTGGCCAACATGGAGGCTATACGAATCTCTGAAATCCACAACAATGTCTGTGATTTGTAGCTAGAGGGAAATTAAAACAAGGGAAATTATTTCTGTAATTAAATTTGAATGTATATATATAACAATATTTGTATTTAGTTTTGGATAGAGAAGTGGAAAGCCTGACAGAGATTCCAAACCCTCCTCGCTCTATCCAAAATTAGGAAAAATGTTTTTGTATGTATGTGCTTGAAAGCTGAAGTTTAATCTGCTGATAATTGCCTTCGTTGGTTCCTTCTTCCTTCACTCATAAACACTCTAATAAAAGTTTTGAAGAAAAAAACCTTTCTGTCTTTATTTCATATCTTATTTACCTTTGTTTTCCCTTAGCTTAATGAATAGGGATGGGCGAACGGTTTGGCCCAAGCATGAGTTCGGGCCAAATATTGGCTGTTCGCACGTTCTCCCGACAACCCAAATTATCAAGCCATTCGACCGTTTGTTTGGCCCGCCAACGACCACAATGCAC
The DNA here is from genome assembly GCA_037367395.1 of Lithobates pipiens. Classification (NCBI taxonomy): domain Eukaryota; kingdom Metazoa; phylum Chordata; class Amphibia; order Anura; family Ranidae; genus Lithobates; species Lithobates pipiens. The sequence continues at coordinate 527,417 of JAZDVW010001914.1, read as the reverse complement.
TGCGGCGCCGCACAGTGCATTGACAGCCCTGACTGGCTGAAGCAATGAAAGCTTTGCCCAATCAGGGCGCAGAGCACTGTCAGAGCCATGATTGGACACTGTCATGATGACTCTATCCAATCATGGCTCATTGCTGTTAGTCCCACCCCACACTATAAAAGTATTCTTTCAATAGCGACCATTTTCAGTGTGATATCGGCATGGAGAGAGATAGAACAGGGCTCTGTTCAGTGCTTTTAGAGAGTTAGTATGCTATAGTGTGCTATTCTAATTCTATTGTCAGTGTAGAATATCAGTTTAGGGTGAATATAGGGATAGTTCAGTGTGAGTGTAGTGCGACCATTCATCTTTACATTAGTGTGAATGTAGGAATAGTTTAGCCAATGTGAGTGTAGTGACTGTTTAACACAGTATATTTCATTGCATTACTGCAAGTTTAACGCCATTTATATTTCAGTGTGTTACTTGCCTTTTAACGCAGTACATTTCAGTGTGTTACTGCACGCTTAATGCAGTATATTTCAGTGCATTACTGCAAATTTAACGCTGTACAGTTCAGTGCATTACTGCACGTTTAATGCAGTATATTTCAGTGTGTTATCTACCGTTTAACGCAGTACATTTCTGTGCATTAGTGCACGTTTAACGCAGAATATTTCAGTGCGTTACTACAAGTTTAGCGCCATACAGTTCAGTGGATTACTGCAATTTCAATGCTGTGTATTTTAGTGCGTTATCTTCCATTTAATGCTGTATAGTTCAGTGCGTTACTGCAAGTTTAACGCCGTATATTGCAGTGTGTTATGTAGCATTTAACGCAGTATATTAGGAGGTTCTGATTCCTCGATATAGATCTTTATATCACTAGAGGGATCACCAGCAGGTGGAAGAAGGTCCTGATTCCTCTATATAAATCTTTATATCACTAGAGGGATCAACAGCAGGTGGAAGAAGGTCCTGATTCCTCTATATAGATATTTATATCACTAGAGGGATCACCAGCAGGTGGAAGAAGGTCCTTATTCCTCTATATAGGTCTTTATATCACTAGAGGGATCACCAGCAGATGGAAGAAGGTCCGGATTCCGGCTTGTTAGATATCAGGGTACATTTGCAGAGAGACTCCACCTAACATTATGTTCATTGTTAATCTCACAAATGCGCTTCTGGAAGAATGGCCAAACATTCCCATAGACACACTCCTAAACCTTGTGGACGGCCTTCCCAGAAGAGTTGAAGCTGTTATAGCTGCAATATACTCAATGTTGAACTAAGACTGGGATGCCATTAAAGTTCATGTGCATGTTAAGGCAGGTGTCCCAATACTTTTGGTTGTATAGTGTATATGTGGCCCTAGCTAAACACTTTTCTGTGCTATTCCCAGCACAGAGACCGGTGGGGGCCTGGAAATCTCAATCCATATTTGTGATCTGGAGCTATCTTGTGCATCCAGGTGAATTATACCTTACCTATGGTAATGGATATCTCCTGTTTTTTTTTTATTATTATCAAAGGAAAACTGGTCAAAAATAGTAAAAATCGAAATATTATTTTAAATGTATCTGTATTTTTCTTTGTACTACCATAATCTTCCACCGAAGAACAACCCAAATTAAATGCTCCTGCTGCTGACGATCGCAGCGATACCACATATGTGTATGCTAGTTGTTGTATGTACCCATAGTACAGTCCAGAAACAACTGACACTGATACTAATAAAAAAATATAAAAAATTCTGTCCAAAAAAAATACTGACCCTGTCTTTTGACCCTGACCTTGCCCCAATGCCCCAAAAACAAACTCTGGTACTGACCTAGATCTAGGTATTTTTTTGTTTTGTTTTTTATTATTATAATATTTATTTTTTTACGCACACTTTTTTTCTCTACAAGAAGAAAAAAGAAAAAGAGAATAATAATGAATAATAATGATAATAATAATAATAATAATAATAATAATAATAATAATAATAAAAAAAAGAAAAGAAAAATACACATTCTTTTTTTTTTTTAAAAGTGCCTCAAAATTAAATTTGCTTTTAATATTATATTTTGGAATGAATGGAGTAAATTGAACAAATTGTCCCCCCATTGTTATAAAATTAAATATACTTTCTTAAAACAAAAATTTTGAACGAAATCTATAATGTCAATTCCACTATGGGGTATATAAAAAAATATAAACACAAATAGTGCAAAAATCATTTCCACAAATTTTATTCAAAAATTTTTTTTTAAATGTTATACGAATAAACATAAAAAATAGCAAAGCAATGAAAGTGTAAGCAGTTACCCCATTGAAGTCATTTGTTGTAAAAAAAAAAAAAAAAAAAGATGTAATGAAACCAGGTGTAAAACTCATCCCCACATGTTTCACCCAATTGGGCATCCTCAAAAAAAGATGCCATTGTGGTCCACAAATTTTGTGTGTGGGGGGGGGGGGGGGGGCAATGGTGCCTGGAGTTGTGCTTTTGATGGATGTTATGTTGATGGTCAATACAATTTCTAGTGTGGTTGTGCTGAATGGTTTGTTCTGATATAGGATTAGGTTGGTGAAACATATTAGTCAATGGTCTATGCAGTCTGTTGTTGTGGGTTACCCTCCAGGCGAGTTTCCTACTTTATATACAATATTCTGTAAGACATTTTTTGTTGTACAGACAGTGATATACTAACTTAGGAGGACCCTAGACTACTTTTCATTTTGTGGTCTAGAGGACTCGACGTTTCTGGTGTCTTTGTGTATTGGTAGAAGGACTCCTCCCTTCAGTAATAATGTGATGGGTAAGGACTCCTCATTTTGGTCTTCGTGTGATGGGTAAGGACTTCTCACTTTGGCCTTCATGTGATGGGCAAGAACTTCTCACTTCGGCCTTCATGTGATGGGTATGGACTCCTCATTTAGGTCTTCATGTGATGAGTAATGACTCCTCACTTTGGTCTTCATGTGTTGGGCAAGGATCTCTCACTTCAGCCTTCATGTGATGAGTAAGGACTCCTCACTTTGGTCTTCATGTGTTGGGCAAGGACTTCTCACTTCAGACTTCATGTGATGAGTAAGGACTCATCATTTCGGTCTTCATGTGATGTGTAAGGACTCCTCACTTTGAGGTTCATGTGATGGGTAAAGAACCAGGGCTTTTTTTTTATCAGATAATAGGTGCAGGTGAACCCTCCTCCCCAGAGTCACCCCTTGTCTCTGCCCTCTGCCCACCTCTGAGGATAATCCCTTTCCTCCACCCCCTGCCCAACTCTCTGTACCTCCCCTTTAGAGAAAACTAAACCAAGTATAATTTTGTGGTGCTAAGTATTTTGTATGAAATGTGTTAATGATAACAAGAAAGGCAGTAAAAATAGATACCCTGCAGTCAGCAACAATATACCCCACCCCAAGCAACAACAGATCATCCCCAGCAACAATATACTCTTCCAAACAATAATAAATGCTCCCCAATAACAATAGACCACCTCAGCAACAATATATCCTCCCCAGCAACAACAAATCCTCCACAGCAACAATAGACCCACACAGCAGTAAAAGATCCTCCCCAGAAACAATAAATCCCCAACCAGCAACAATTGATCCCCCAGCAACAATAGACCCCCAACCAGAACCAACAGATCCCTCATCAACAATAGATCCCCAGCCAGCAATAACAGATCCACCAGCAGCTAGTATGAGTGGATTCCCCAACAGCCAACAACAGACCTTTGCCCCCAATAGTAGATCCTCCCCCACAACTACACCCTCTCAGTGACAATAGCTCCCCCAATAGCCAGCATCAGTAGACTTTCCAACACCCCTTGCCAAAACACTCAGTGCTGGAGGTGCATTCCCACTGAAAAAAAGCCCTGGTAAAAAGTACTCCTCACTTTAGTGTTCATATGATGGGTAAGCTTTCCTCACTTCAGTCTTCATGTGATGGGTAAGGACTCCTCACTTCAGTCTTCATGTGATGGGTATAAGGACTCCTCACTGCAGTCTTTGTGTGATGGGTAAGGACTCCTCACTGCGGTCTTCATGTGATGGGTTAGAACTCCTCACTTAAGTCTTCAAGTGATGGGTAATGTCTCCTCACTTTGGTCTTCATGTGATGAGTAAGGGCTCCTCACTTTGGTCTTCGTGTGATGGGTAAGGACTCCTCATTTCGGCCTTCCTGTGATGGGTAAGGACTCCTCATTTCGGTCTTCATGTGATGGGTAAAGACTTCTCACTTCGGCCTTCATTTCATGGGTAAGGAATTCTTACTTCAGTCTTCATGTGATGGGTAAGGACTCCTCACTGCGGTTTTTATGTGATGGGTAATGGCTCCTCACTTTGGTCTTCGTGTGATGGGTAAGGACTCCTCATTTCGGCCTTCATGTGATTTGTAAGGACTCCTCACTTCAGTCTTCAAGTGATGGGTAATGGCTCCTCACTTTGGTCTTCATGTGATGAGTAAGGGCTCCTCATTTTGGTCTTCATGTGATGGGTAAAGACTTCTCACTTTGGCCTTCATTTCATGGGTAAGGACTTCTTACTGCAGTCTTCATGTGATGGGTAAGGACTCCTCACTGCGGTCTTTATGTGATAGATAATGGCTCCTTACTTTGGTCTTCGTGTTATGGGTAAGGACCCCTAATTTCGGCCTTCATGTGAAGTCTTCATGTGATGGGTAAGGACTCCATACTTTGGTGAGATGAATACGAACAAAGCAATTAACAACACACAGCCAGGTATCAGCAGTTGTATGGTTTTCATGTGATTGAAACTGGAAAATTAAAAAAAAAAACATCAAAGGCCAATTCTTAGAGGACTTTAGTACATCTCCAGTGTTCATGTGTGTCTGTAGAAGGACTCATCACTTCGGTCTTCATGTGATGGCTAAGCACAATGCAAGTGATCAATAACACACAACCAGATATCGCCAGTCGTATTGTATTCACTGTTGAGTAATTCATCCGAGTTTTCGTCTGATTAAATCCTGAAAATAAAAAAATAAAAAGCAAAAAAATAAAGCCCTTTTTTTTTTTTAGTACATAGCCTAGGCCCCGTTAAAACAAAATATGTTCACTGTAATACTCACCTTATGTCCAAAACTTTGCACTGGTCCTAATCATTTGGTGGAGGGGGGATTATGGTGTGGGGGTTGTTTTAAAGGGGTTGGGCTTGGCCCCTTAGTTTCAGCGAAGGGAACTTTTAAGGCGTCATCATACCAAGACATTTTGGACCAAACTTTGTGGGAACAGTTTGGGGATGGCGGCCCATCCATACAAGGCGTAGGGGCACCCCCCCAATCCATGCACCTGGCCCCTAATCTACATGCAGGGTGCCGGACGCATGGATTTCAATGTTTTTTTTTAAGTACATTATTGGAGCTTGAGGGTCTAATTGGATTCAGAAAAGGGTGGACCGGGGGTGCAGAGCACTGCGCCCTGAGCCCACCCAGTTGTAGTTGTGAGACAATAGCGAATTAATATTCTCTATTGTCTTCCTGATTCTCCTCCCAGTCAATCAGGAAGCTGGTCCTGAGACCCGATTGGCCAGGAAGTCTTAGGACTCCAGCTAATTGGGTCTCCGGACCCACTTCCAGTTCGGTCGGGAGAAGAAGCAATGGCCCCGAAGTGAGAAGCAGCAGCCCAACCCCTGATCCTCCTCATCTGCCTCATAAGGTAAGGAGGCCTCTAATCGTCTGACTCCCGGCGGGGGTGGGGAGGGAGAAGGCGTTGGTTTGCCAAATTTAGCACCAGCCACCCATTAGCCCCCTTCCTGTTCCAACATTGACACAAAGCAAGGTCCATAAAGACATGAATGAGCGTGTTTTGGGTGGAGGAACTTGACTGGCCTGCACCTCAACCCGATAGAACACCTTTGGGATGAATTAGAGCGGAGACTGTGAGCCAGGCCTTCTTGTGCCTGACCTTACAAATGCGCTCTATATATATATATATATATATATATATATATATATATATATAATTATATTCAGGTTAATGTACAACATTTTCTAAACCATGGCAACCAATCATCTTATACTGCTATGCCTACAGCAAACTAAAATGGTTCCTATGGGTCACCACACTCGCCCATATTCTTTGTCTTGCTTTACTAAATCATTTCATGTGGTTTCTTAGCAGGAATGGTTGGCAGGAAATGTTTTTGTTCAAACCGTAAATTTCTTGTAAAATGCCAGATCATATGGCCCTGCAGTCTGCGGCATTCTGCAGCACTACCGTCCCTTTCTTGTTTCTGACTAAGCTTGCTCATCTGTAAAAAGACCACAAAGCAGTGGGTTGCCAGAGCCCCGGACAAAGGCTGTATAGTGAAACCCATGAAGCCATGAAGGTGGAATGTAGATTTCCAGCAATAAACAAATTGGTATAACCATGGACAACACTGTATCTCAGAGACCTACAGGAAATTGTGCACATAGAATCGTGACAGGTGGGGGGCGCCAGAGCCTCAGTCTAGTCCATGCAACCCTTTTTATCAGAAACTAAAGTGTAACCGGACTCGCGGTGGTACGAGTTCTTCGAGTTTGGATCATGGCTTAGACTTTAAGTAAGCAATGAACTCTACATTCTACGTCTACATCGGGGTGATTAAAATAAAAAATAAAAGCAAATGCCATAAGCAAACATTTATTGTATTAACTTAAATTTGTGTAAAGAATAAGTGCATCAGAACGAAGATATTTTACAGGCAAGGTCTCTCAGTGTGACCCACGGTTGACTAGTGTGCCGATCAGGTTCATTTGTCAATGTGGGGGGTGATATGGATGGTTCTGTGTCTGCTGCCAGCAAGAGTATGGCGCTTGTCCCAGCTCCTGTAGTCACTGAAGGAAAGGAGGAGAGTCCCTGGTGTCGCACATCCACTGTGTTGTATGATATGAGAGACAACCTTGGCCTGGGCTCCCACCAGGTGATTTCTCAAGCGCGTTAGTCATGACTAAGCTCCAGGGGAGGAGCGAAATGCGTAGGTGGCATGACCTGGCGGGATCCCAGGCTGAGGTTGTCTCTCTTATCATCATGCAACCCCGTTGATGTGCGGCACCTGGGACTCTCTCCTCTCATCCTCTAAAGTCTCTCAGTGGAGCTCATAAATTGCCATTTAAAGCGGACCTTCATGCTCCCTACCCCCCCTTTTTTTTAACCCCCTACTTACCTGGTTGCAGGTCCTGCACATTTAAGGTAATCAACCGCCCAGCGAATCCAGTGTTGTCTTGCTGAGATCTGCTTCTTTTCTGCTCTCCCTCGACCCGTGCTGCCATCTTCTATGACATCATCTGTAAGCTGCAGGCTCTTCCAGGATAAGCCGGCAGCTTCCTGATGACATACCACCTGGCCCCGCCCCCTCCTCCCTCACCAATGAAGGAGTATGCCTCCTGGGATATGGGACATACATATCCCAGGAGGCAGATTGGTCAAAGTGCATGTCATTCACCTAGACCAGGGGTCTCCAAACTATCTAAACAAAGGGCCAGTTTACCATCTTTCAGACTTAAGAGGGGGCTGGACTGTGGCTATTGGGAGTAAAAAAAGATCCGGATATCAGGAGGAAAATAATGCTTCCTCATTTGTTTTAGCGGGAATAATTGTTGGTATCATTGGGATAAATTGTACCCTATTGTTGGTGTCATTGGGATAAATTGTGCCCTATTGTTGGTGTCATTGGGAGGAATTTGGCCTCATTGTTGGTTACATTGGGAGGAATTGTGCCCCATTGTTGGTGTCATTGGGAGGAATTGTGCCCCATTGTTGGTGTCATTGGGAGAATTTGTGCCCCATTGTTGGTGTCATTGGGAGGAATTGTGCCCCATCGTTGGTGTCATTGGGAAGAATTGTACCCCATTGTTGGTATCAGTGGATAAAATGGTGCTTCAAGGGTTGGCCACAGTTTGGACACCACTGGCCTAGACGAATGACATGCATGGGGGGTGGGGGCAGTTCTTTATTAAAAAAAATAACTTAAAGGGAAAGAAAAAAGAATACCAATTTGTTAGGTGGAGGGGAGGAGGGGTGGATGGGAGACAACATGCTATGGAGGGTGAATATCCGCTTTAATGATAAAATAATAGTCTTCCAGTTTGAATGATGTTGGATGTGAGGACATCTAGTGGCAGGGGGCAGGTACTGTGGGGGACAAAGTTGCATGAATACGCAATAACAAAATTTGGCTTGAATTTGGTCTTTAACCACAGCTTTATGTCTTTATGGACATCCATTAAATATCAGTGCATTACAATAACTTACCTGTGACTCTGAGGTTGTAGAGCTGGGCACATTGCTGTGATGTTGGTGTCACCACATAGGTTCCATATGTTCCTTGGTCTTCTCTGGTAAGTTCGGCGATAATTAAAGAGCCATTAGCGGTGGCATTCAGACGTCTTTGGTATCGAGAATCTTGAATTACAACGGCTTGCCTTGGCTTGGTTACAGCAAAATGCACCAGATCCCGGACAGTCACCCAAGTCATGGACTCAAATCCGGTCTGGCCCACAGGTAGAGTGACCTCAGCTCCCTCCTCAGAAGATATATTGGTCTGCCCCACACAGGACTCCACACTCAATGCATCTGGGGAGTGATCAGAACAGCATTTGATCAGGAAAACCCAGAAATTTCACAGGAAAATCATTTCTGATACAGTGGCAATGGTGGAAGGGATTAACAAAAACCAATTTGGTTGGACGATCAGGATTTCTCATTCACTCCGACCCCTGGGCTTCACCTGTAATACTGGGGATCCAAAGACTGATGGAACTGTGTTTAAGGGCTGCTTCACACGAAAAGCCAGACTGCGGTAAAAAAAAAAAGTATATGAGCCGCGGCTTTACTGAGAAGAGATCGACCGGAGATCGTTTTTCCAGAGCGCAGTAGAAACTGCTGCCTGGAGATGTGTTTTTACTATATCTCCACTGCTGCCCCTCTTAAGCTAAGCTAAGAGATCAACGTTGCAGACTAACCACTTGCCTTCTCATTGCTGGTCCCTTAGCCCAGGGGTCTCCAAACTACGGCCCTCCAGTTGTTCAGGGACTACAATTCATATTTTTACAATGCCTCATGGGACGTGTAGTTCCGCCCATCAGCACCACGTCTTAGATTGGAAGTCCAACCATTTTTTTTTAACAAGCCCCCCTTTGTGATAGCATGGGTAGGGGATAGGTCCTCTTTATGGAGACACCAAGGCTCTTTTAGATCTTCAATGTCTCCCCTGACCTCCACTGCAGTTAATCAAGAACAGATTGCGGTACATAGGCCAAGAACAGTTTAATCCACTTTCACCAAATTCACCAAAGAGTGATAATGACCTACCGAACACTCGGAGATGAAACCTCTGAAGACATTGGTCTGATGTGATCGTTTGCACATTCGCCGTGTACTGGTTTTGGTCTCCTCTGGTCAGGTTCATGATAATTAAAGATCCATCAGCTGCGGCTTTTAATTTTCCTTCATACTCAGCTTGTCTTATCTCAGCAGGTTCACCCGGGGTTGTCTTAGCAAGGACCTTCCCATCAGTTGTAAGCCAGTAGACGAAACTGAACTCAACTTTGTCCATTGATAGAGTCACCTGCCCTCCAATGGTACTCAATAGAAATTTTAACTCCCCGCAGATTGGCTCACCAAGTAGTCCTAATATAAAAAAACAGTTAAAGAGTTCAAGGACAACTACAGTAAAAAAAAAAAAAAACACTTTTTTTTAACCACTCCAGCCCCGGAAGGTCTACCCCCCCCCACCCCCTTTATGACCAGGTAATTTTTTGTGATACGGCACTGCGCTACTTTAACTGCCATTTGCGCGGTCGTGCGACGCTGTACCCAAATAAAATTGACGTCCCCCCCCCCCCCCCCCCACAAATAGAGCTTTGGCGGTATTTGATCACAAAACAAACAAAAACAAAACTATAAACAAAAAAAGAGCAACAATTTTCGAAAATGAAAAAAAAACTATATTATTTGCTTTCTGCTATAAAACACATCCAATTAAAAAATGTAAAAAAACAAATGTATTTATTAATTTAGGCTAATGTGTATTCTGCTACATATTTTTGGTAAAAAAAAAAATCCCCAAAAAAATAAGTTGATTGGTTTGCGCAAAAGTTATAGCATCCACAAATTGGATATTTTTATGAAATTTTTATTTATTTTTTATTCTTATTATTATACAGGATAATAAATAGATAAAAATGTGCATGCTACTCCTGTTTATTTTTTTACTGGCAATCAGCGATTCTTAGCGGGACTGTGACATTGCGGCAGACAAATCGGACACCCAGCTGAGACTTTTGACACTTTTTTGGGGGACCAGTGACACTAAAAAATATGCACTGTCACTGTACTAATGACACTCGCTTGGAAGGGGTGTGTGCCTAGGGAGTGCTTGCTAAGACCCCTTTCACACCGGGGCATTTTTCAGGCGCTATAGCGTTAGAAATAGTGCCTGCAATCCGCCCTAAAGAAGCTGCACCATTGTCTGTAGTGTGAAAGCCCCGAGGGCTTTCACACTGCAGCGGTGCGCTGGCAGGACATCAGAAAAAAGTCCTGCCAGCAGCTTCTTTGAAGTGGTGAAGGAGCGGTGTGTTTACTGCTCCTCCACCGCTGCTCCCCATTGAAATCAATGGGGCGGCGCTGTAATACCGCCAGCAAAACGCCGCTATTGCGGCGTATTGCCGGCGGTTTTAACCCTTTCGCGGCCGCTAGCGGGGGGTAAAAGTGCCCCGCTAGTGCCCGAATGCGCTGCAAATCCGGCGACGCAATGGGCGGTGTGGTGTGAAAGGGGTCTAACTGTGTGGAGGATGGACTGACTGGGAGAACACAGAGATCTGTGTTCCTGCTTAGCAAGAACACAAGATGTCTATGTTCTCCCCTGTCAGAACGGCAATCTGCCTGGTTTACATAGGCAGATCGCTGTTCTGAATCTCTGGGGAACAATCGTGGGTGGCCAGAGGACATCGCGGGTGGCCGGGCAGACATCGCGGGTGGCCAGCGGTTATCACATCCACCAGACCTGCCAATTGGCTCCTTTCTGTTCAATCAGCGCATGCCTCCAGAGGCTACTGCATGAAGCGACGTACAGGTACATCGTTTCATGCAGCTGGGCCACCTTGCCGCAGTAAGTGCTCATGCATGCGGACGTTTTAAGAAAACTGGCTGCAAAGCTAGCTCTGACGCCTGGAAAAATCGCGTTAAAAACGTGATTTTTACCGCGTTTTGCATTGGCGTTTATGCACGTTTTTTAGCATTAGCGTTAAGTAGCGTTTTTTAAAGAAACACATCTCTTGGCTATAGCACTCCCAAATTTCCCACAATACCACAGAAAACAAAGAAAATATGTTACGTTTTTGCACGCTTATGCGCATTGTTTGCTCGTTTTTCAGCAATTCACGTTTTTACAGCTCTAGCTCCGTGCCGCGGAACGCACTGGTCCTGGTTTTTTTTTTTAACAGCTTAAAAACGCCTATGCCATTTGCAGCTGCAAAAAATGCCTAGGTGGGCATGAAGGCATAGACTAACATGGACAGGCGTTTTTAAGCTGCAAAAAACGCTCAAAAAAGCGGCTGTAAAAACGTCCGTGTGCATGAGGCCTAAATGTGCGGAAGGCCGTCCGGGAGAGGTTGAAAAGATCGTATAGTATATTTTGTATATTTTCTTGCTTTAACCACTTGCCTACTGGGCATTTTTACCCCCTTCCTGCCCAGGCCAATGTTAACTTTCAACGCTGTCACACTTTAAATGACAAAGCAAGGTCCATAAAGGCATGGATGAGGGAGTTTGGGGTGGAAGAACTTGGCTGTCCTGATCTCAACCCGATAGATCCCCTTTGGGGTGAATTAGAGCGGAGACTGCGAGCCAGGTCTTCTCGTCCGACATCAGCGCCTGACCCCACAAATGCTCTTCTGGAAGAATGGTCAAACATTCCCATAGACACACTCCTAAACCGTGTGGACGGCCTTCCCAGAAGAGTTGAAGCTCTTATAGCTGCAAAGGGTGGGCCAACACAATGTTGAACCCTACGGACTAAGACTGGGATGCCATTAAAGTTCATGTGCGTGTAAAGGCAGGTGGCCCAATACTTTTTATAATATAGTGTATGTATGTATCTTAACTTTGTATAATGAAAACAAAAAAATCAATAAAAATGAACAAAGATCTTCAGTGTGTTCTCAGGCAGTTGGGCCCATGTACCTTTACGTTCTACCTTTTGTTCTACCTGTTTATTTCGTTTTGTATTTCCTCAATAAAATATTTTGGAATTAAAAATGTATAAATAATAATAAAAAATAAATAAAAAAAGATTTTCCCTGAAGTCTGCTTAAAGGGTCAGTGTATGTAAATACATAATTTTATATATATATATATATATATATATATATATATGTATGAAGTTTAACTACTTCCCGACCAGCCGCCATCATTATACTGAAGCAGGTTGGCTCCCCCTGGGCGAATTGCCGTTGATGTACGTCGGCCGCTTTAAGACCTCTAAGGGGGCACGCGCGTGACACGGCAGCCGATGCACGAGGCCGGTGGTCCGCGATGTACGCCAGGAGAACCGTGATCACTCTTCACAGAGACAGAACGGGAGATCTGTCAATGTAAAGACACAGATCCCCCGTTATGTCAGGGAAGTAGAGAGAGATCTGCTGTTCCTAGTGATCAGGAACAGCGATCTCTCTCCTCCTCCAGTCAGTCCCCTCCCTGCACAGTTGGAAACACCTCACAGGGAACACATTTAACTGCTTGATTGCCCCCTAGTGTTAACCCGTTCCCTGCTAGTGACATTTAAACAGTAAACAGTGACTATTTTTTTGCTCTGATCATGTATAATAATCAATGGTCCCAAAAAAGTGTCAGAAGTGTCCGATCAGTCCGCCACAATGTCGCGGTCCTGCTAAAAATCACTGATCACCGCCATTAGTAGAAAAAATAATAATAATAATAAAAATGCATAAATATATCCTCTATCTTCTAGATTGTAAGATCTAATGAGCAGGGCCCTCTGATCCCTCCTGTATTGATTTGTATTGTAAGTGTACGGTCTGCCCTCATGTTGTAAAGCGCTGCGCAAACTGTTGGCGCTATATAAATCCTGTATAATAATAAAAATATATATTTTGTAGACACTATAAGTTTTGCACAAACCAATCAATATACGCTTATTGCATTTTTTTTTACCATAAGTATGTCGAAGAATACATATTGGCCTAAACCTATAAAGAATTTTTTTTCTTTTTAGATATTTATTATAGCAAAAAGTGAAAGAAAAATCTGTCCGTCGCAATGTCACAGTACCGCTAAAAATTGCAGATCACCGCCCTTAGTAGTAAAATAATAATAATAATAAAAACGCCATGAAAATGCAATAAATCTATCCCATAGTTTGTAGACACTATAACTTTTGCGCAAACCAATCAATATACGCTTATTGCGATTTTTTTTTTTTATCAAAAATATGTAGAAGAATACTTATTGGCCTAAACCGAGAGAGACTTTTTTTTTTTTATTGGGATATTTATTATAGCAAAAAGTAAAAAATATTGTTTCTTTTTTCAAAATGGTCTCTCTTTTTTTATTTATAGCGCAAAAAATAAAATCGCAGATGTGATCAAATACCACCAAAAAAAAGACGTGGGGATGTGGGGAAAAAAAGACGTCAATTTTGTTTGGGTAAAACGTCACACCACTTAAGCCCCGGACCATTTGGCTGGCCAAAGACCAGAGCACTTTTTGTGATTCGGCACTGTGTCGCTTTAACTGACAATTGCGCGGTAATGCGATGTGGCTCCCAAACAAAACTGACGTCCTTTTTTCCCCACCAATAAAGCTTTCTTTTAGTGGTTTTTGATCACTTCTACGGTTTTTATTTTTTGCGCTATAAACAAAAACTATTGCGACAATTTAAAAAAAAAATCATTATTTTTTACTTTTTGCTATCCCCAAAAAATATATAAAAAAATGTTTTTTTTCCCCTCAGTTTAGGCCGATACGTATTCTTCTACATATTTTTGGTAAAAAAAAAAAAAAAATCGCAATAAGCGTTTATTGATTGGTTTGCACAAAAGTTATAGCATCTACAAAATAGGGGATAGTTTTATGGCATTTTTATAATTTTTTTTTATTACTAGTAATGACGGTGATCAGCGATTTTTATCATGACTGCGACATTATGGCGGACACGTCGGACACTTTTGGCGCTATTTTGGGACCATTCACATTTATACGGCGATCAGTGCAATTAGAAATGCATTGATTACTGTGCAAATGTGACTGGCAGTGAAGGCGTTAACCACTAGGGGGCGCTGTAGGGGTTAAGTGTGTCCTAGGGAGTGATTCTAACTGTGGGGGAGGGGCTATGTGTGACACGACACAGATCACCGCTCCCGATTACAGGGAGCGGTGATCAGTGTCACTCGGCAGAACAGGGAAATGTTTGTTTACATTAGCATTTCTCCGTTCCTCCTCTCCGTGAGACGAACGCGGGTATTCCCACGGATATTGAGTCCGCAGGACCCACGATCCAACTCACGGAGCTTGCGGCGGCCGCGCCCACAAAACCTCTTCTTAAAGGGCAACGTACAGGTACGTTAATATGCCTGTACGTGCCCTTCTGCCTACGTATATCGACGTGAGCCGGTCGGCAAGCGGTTATAACGACGCAGTGCCGCATCGCAAAAAATGGCCTGGTCATTAAGGGGGTAAATCCTTCAGGGGCCGAAGTGGTTAAATTGAGGGGTTAAGTAACATGGCAATGCAAAACTTCTTGATACAATTTTTTTTTTTTTTTTTTTTTTATTCTTTATGTTCTTATATAAATTTATGTTAATAATCAATCTTAATGACACGAGTAGTTTAAGTTATAGAAGTTCTATTGATAAGTATAAATGCATAGGATTTTTTTATTGGTTGTTACCTCAGCCGGGGTATGTCTAGAGGCTGTATTATGTAACTTTTTTGTATTTTTTTATTATTATTATTTTTATTTTTATGCAAACTCAATAAAAAGAATAAAAAAAAATAAAAAATTACGTTTTATATATATATATATATATATATATATATATATATATATATATATACATATATATATATATATATATATATATATATATATATATATATATATATAAAATAGAATTTTTTAATGATTTGATATATTTGGTAAAAATTCTTTTATATATATATATATATATATATATATATATATATATATTTTTTTTTTTTTTTTTATTGATTTGGTATATTTGGTACATTAAAATTTTGTCTTTCTCTTTAATCATTTTTAGACTCTTGTACTTTTGGAACTGTGGCTAGCTGTAACCCGATGAATAAAAATGCTCTACCCTGATTAATTTCAAAGGATTTTCACTGATGTATCCATAAATCATTCTACATAATCCAGCTTGTTATTTGTGCTTGATGTATACACACACACACACATATATATATATATATATATATATATATATATAAAATATATATTTTTTTTATTGATTTGGTATATTTGGTACATTAAAATTTTGTCTTTCTCTTTAATCCTTTTTAGACTCTTGTACTTTTGGAACTGTGGCTAGCTGTAGCTACCAACCCGTTGAATAAAATGCTCTACCCTGATGAATTTCAAAGGATTTTCACCAATGTATCCATAAATCCATTTACATAATCCAGCTTGTTATTTGTGCTTAATGGCACATTAAAAAGCAGTGGCCAAAAAAAAAAACAAAGTAAGAAACCACCGCTGTTGATGAAACGAACATTATATGAAAGAACAGCTGATATCTTTCTACCGTGATATCTACCATAGCATCCAAAATAAAATAAAAAAACAAATTATTTAAAAATAATTAATTTAATTAAATTTAATTATTTTTATTAAAAAAAAAGTGCGCCAAGTGCGGCGACTCACCTTTGTGAAGGTGAAGGATTATTATAATAGATAAGATCATCATCTGCATTTTGTCCTTGTTCTGTGCTTGTTGTTCACTCTCCGAATGTGCTTTTCTGCCCATCCAAAACCACACCTTTCATCTGAAAGCCATCCGGTAACCAAAGCAAGACTGAAAGCCATCCGGTAACCTCAAACTTCAAAAACCGGAAGGAAATGACGAAACTTGTAACTAGGACTTATGTTTTCTTTAAAAGCGATAGTATAGTCTAGACTTAGACTTTGAGACGTTACTTCGTGATTTACCGTCTCTTTTTCCATGATTTTATTTCAATTCTAAAGCCCCCATCAGTGTTGGCCATCTTACTTTAAAAAAGTAATTTTTGATTGAAAAAGCCCAATGGCGTGTAAAACACACCCAAAAAACTTCCACCCGGTGCATAAAAAAAGTGCACACACATAAAGAGTGACACACTAAAAAGTGCAGATGGGTGTCTGATGTCCTCCACAAGGAAGGACCATACCCTGATCCCCCGGGGGCATTAGGCTCCAGACAGGGACTGAGGTACCAGACTCCTCAGTGGCCATCCAGCCGAAGCCGGGTGACCTCCTTTCCCCGGGAGGTCTGCCGAAACAGAACCTCCTAGGTCAGTGATGGCGAACCTTGGCACCCCAGATGTTTTGGAACTACATTTCCCATGATGCCCATGCACTCTGCAGTGTACTTGAGCATCTGGGGTGCCAAGGTTTGCCCTCACTGTCCTAGGTACTAGGTACTATGGGGCTTCCCCGAAGGTAGGCCCCCCAATAGAGGGCGGACCAAGCCAGAAGGCCTATGTCCACCCTCCCACAAGACTTTCAAGATAGGTCCGAGGACCGACCCCCTACTTATCAAAATGTGAAGTGACAAACGTGACTCACACAACACAAATAAAATAAATAAAAAGCGAGGAAAGGGATAGTGGAGAGGAGAGTGAAAATTGACCATTGTGTAATACAATGGCCAGGCCCTCCGACCAGGAATCAAAAATTCCTCTGGTCCTAGCCAAAAGGCCGGGCCCTAGAGGCAGGTGTGAAGAAGTGCTTTTATGGTGACGTGACCTAGGTGCCAAATATCGAAGTGCGGAGCACAGTGAACATAAGGCACCCCTGGACTGCCACTTCAGGGGCACATCACCGTGGGCTTTCCAACAGAAGCATCCCCGACCCCCCCAGCCCAGACCACGACAGCCCCCACCCCAGCCAGAAAGGCATGGAGATCCAGGAGCTTAGTGAGAGCCCTTTACCATCAGGTCACACCCTCGCTCCCATCACTCCTACCTAATTACATTCGGGAAGTACAGGCCGTTCCCCCCGGTGGGAGAAAGGGGAACAAACATTCCCTCCCGAAAAACTGACCGGAGCTAAAGCTGCCCCAATCCAGGCCAGAAGGCCAGGGTCCCCTCCCCTGGCGCCGACTAGTGGTTCTCCATCCTCATCAGAAGGCTTCCCTTTCGGCTACGAACCGCTCCGGGTCACCTTTACACCAGCAGGCTTTGCATAGCAACCGCCACCCCTGCTCCACCTCGCCGTAGAACAGGGACGGAAGCAAGCGCCACCTCCTGGCAACTGATAAGTACAGATACGACACTTGATCTTAGCCAAAAGGCCGAGAAGCGATAAAGTAATTAGTTAAGTTACAAATGACTTCTCCCAAAAAGTAATTGCGTTAGTAAATCGGTTACTACATTGGAAAAGTAATTAGTTACTCAGCAAAGTAACTGTGATTTTTTTTTATATTCTAAGGGGTGGGTCTAGTATTACTGTAAGCAAGGGGCGTGTTTCCCCCCGCACATCTATTTCCCCTCTGTACACCCCTGCACGTCTGCCCCCCCCCACACACATATATCTGTTCCCCCTCTGTACCCCACTACACGTCTGTCATCCCCCTACAAACATATATCTGTTTCCCCTCTGTACAACTGTCCCCCCCAAACTCACGGATCGGATCGTTCCTCAGATCTGAGTCACGGATCGGATCATTTTTAGGATCAGCAAATAATAATTGAATTTGCAAAAACCTGTGAAAATTCCACCACCATATAGTCCCCACTGTAATATCCACAATCTCCCCCACTGTAATATTGGGCGAGTATGGCTGGGTATCGCAGAGTATGGCTGGGTATCGCAGAGTATAGCTGGGTATCGCAGAGTATGGCTGGGTATCGCAGAGTATAGCTGGGTATCGCAGAGTATGGCTGGGTATCGCAGAGTATGGCTGGGTATTACTGAGTATGGCTGGGTATGGCAGAGTATGGCAGAGTATGGCAGGGTATGGCAGAGTATTGCAGAGTATTGGCAGGGTATTGCAGAGTATTGCAGAGTATTGGCAGAGTATTGCAGAGTATTGCAGAGTATTGGCAGGGTATTGCAAAGTATTGGCAGGGTATTGGCAGAGTATTGGCAGAGTATTGGCAGAGTATTGCAGAGCATTGGCAGAGTATTGTCAGGGTATTGCAGAGTATTGTCAGGGTATTGGCAGGTTAGTGCAGAGTATTGTGGGGTATTGCAGAGTATTGGCAGGGTATTGGCAGAGTATTGGCAGAGTATTGGCAGGTTATTGCAGAGTATTGCAGGGTATTGCAGAGTATTGCAGAGTATTGCAGGGTATTGCAGAGTATTGTCAGGGTATTGCAGAGTATTGCGGGGTATTGCAGAGTATTGGCAGGGTATTGGCAGAGTATTGGCAGAGTATTGGCAGAGTATTGCAGGGTATGTATTGCAGAGTATTGTCAGGGTATTGCAGAGTATTGCAGGGTATTGGCAGGGTATTGCAGAGTATTGGCAGGGTATTGCAGAGTATTGGCAGAGTATTGCAGAGTATTGTAGAGTATTGGCAGGGTATTGGCAGGTTATTGCAGAGTATTGCGGGGTATTGCAGAGTATTGCAGGGTATTGCAGAGTATTGCAGGGTATTGGCAGAGTATTGGCAGGGTATTGCAGAGTCTTGTCAGGGTATTGGCAGAGTATTGTCAGGGTATTGGCAGAGTATTGCAGGGTATTGGCAGGGTATTGCAGAGTATTGTCAGGGTATTGCAGAGTATTGCAGAGTATTGCGGGGTATTGCAGAGTATTGCGGGGTATTGCAGAGTATTGGCAGAGTATTGGCAGAGTATTGGCAGAGTATTGCAGGGTATGTATTGCAGAGTATTGTCAGGGTATTGCAGAGTATTGCAGGGTATTGGCAGGGTATTGCACAGTATTGTCAGGGTATTGGCAGAGTATTGGCAGGGTATTGGCAGAGTATTGGCAGGGTATTGGCAGAGTATTGGCAGAGTATTGGCAGAGTATTGCAGGGTATGTATTGCAGAGTATTGTCAGGGTATTGCAGAGTATTGCAGGGTATTGGCAGGGTATTGCAGAGTATTGGCAGGGTATTGCAGAGTATTGGCAGAGTATTGCAGAGTATTGTAGAGTATTGGCAGGGTATTGGCAGGTTATTGCAGAGTATTGGCAGGTTATTGCAGAGTATTGCGGGGTATTGCAGAGTATTGCAGGGTATTGGCAGAGTATTGGCAGGGTATTGCAGAGTATTGTCAGGGTATTGGCAGAGTATTGTCAGGGTATTGGCAGAGTATTGCAGGGTATTGGCAGGGTATTGCAGAGTATTGTCAGGGTATTGCAGAGTATTGCAGAGTATTGCGGGGTATTGCAGAGTATTGCGGGGTATTGCAGAGTATTGGCAGGGTATTGGCAGAGTATTGGCAGAGTATTGGCAGAGTATTGGCAGAGTATTGCAGGGTATGTATTGCAGAGTATTGTCAGGGTATTGCAGAGTATTGCAGGGTATTGGCTGGGTATTGCACAGTATTGTCAGGGTATTGGCAGAGTATTGGCAGGGTATTGGCAGAGTATTGGCAGGGTATTGGCAGAGTATTGGCAGAGTATTGGCAGAGTATTGCAGGGTATGTATTGCAGAGTATTGTCAGGGTATTGCAGAGTATTGCAGGGTATTGGCAGGGTATTGCAGAGTATTGTCAGGGTATTGGCAGAGTTTTGTCAGGGTATTGGCAGAGTATTGCAGGGTATTGGCAGGGTATTGCAGAGTATTGTCAGGGTATTGCAGAGTATTGCAGGGTATTGGCAGGGTATTGCAGAGTATTGTCAGGGTATTGGCAGAGTATTGGCAGGGTATTGGCAGAGTAGTGGCAGGGTATTGGCAGAGTATTGGCAGAGTATTGGCAGAGTATTGCAGGGTATGTATTACAGAGTATTGTCAGGGTATTGTAGAGTATTGCAGGGTATTGGCAGGGTATTGCAGAGTATTGGCAGGGTATTGCAGAGTGTTGGCAGAGTATTGTAGAATATTGGCAGGGTATTGGCAGGTTATTGCAGAGTATTGGCAGGTTATTGCAGAGTATTGCGGGGTATTGCAGAGTATTGCGGGGTATTGCAGAGTATTGCAGGGTATTGGCAGGGTATTGCAGAGTATTGTCAGGGTATTGGCAGAGTATTGTCAGGGTATTGGCAGAGTATTGCAGGGTATTGGCAGGGTATTGCAGAGTATTGGCAAGGTATTGCAGATTATTGGCAGGGTATGGAGGGATGGCTGTGACTGCACTTGTCACAGAGCAGTGCTGTGGGCACTACAGATGCAGCCCACAGGCTACTGCCATCCGATCTCTCCCCTCCACTGTACAGATCTGTACACAGAGGGGAGAGAAGAACCGGCGTCATCATGATGCCGGTTTGTTTACAAGTGATCGCTCCATCACTTGACAGAGCAATCACATTGTAAACGGCCGGAGGGTGCACCAAGATGGCCGCCGCTCCGGAGCTAGGCCGAAGCCGCGGCCTTTCCTATGGCCGAGGCCACGGAGCACTCCGCGGATCGCGGAGGGTGCGCCCCTAGTGGCGGTAAATGTAATTGCAGTAACTCCGCCCAAGTAGTGGGAACGGCATTACCATGAGGGAAAGAGTAATCAGTTATATTACTCGTTACAATTCTAAAGTAACGGTGTTAAGTAGCGCAGTTTACTTTAATTGTTGTAGTTACATCACTGGCCTCCGTACACACGATCGCATTTTCCAATGGGAAATGAGGTTTTTGGTGGACAATCCCTCCCTAGGACACACTTAACCCCTTGATTGCCCCCTAGTGGTTAACCCCTTCCGTGCCAGTGTCATTTACACACTAATCAGTGCATTTTTATAGCACGGATCGCTGTATGAATGGCAATGGTCCCAAAATAGTGTCAAAAGTGTCCGATGTGTCCGCTGCAATGTCGCAATCCCGCTAAAAATCACAGATCACCACCATTACTAGTAAAATAATAATAATAATAAAAATGCCATAAATCGATCCCCTATTTTGTAGACGCTCTAACGTTTACGCAAACCAATCAATATACGCTTATTGAGATTTTTTTTATGTAGAAAAATACATATTGGCCTAAACCAATGAAGAAATTAGTTTTTATAGCACTGATAGCTGTATGAATGTCAATGGTCCCAAAAATGTGTCAAAAGTGTCTGATCTATCCGCCGCAATGTCGCAGTCCTGCTAAAAATCGCAGATCACCGCCATTACTAGTAAAAAAAAATCATAATAAAAATGTCATAAATCTGTCAACTATTTTGTAGATACTATAATGTTTGCGCAAACCAATCAATAAACGCTTATTGAGATTTTTTTTTTTTACGAAAAATATGTAGAAGAATACATATCGGCCTAAACTGATGAAGACATTTGTTTTTTGGGGTTTTTTTGGGAATATTTATTATAGCAAAAAGTAAAAAATATTGTTTTTGTTTTTTTTTTCAAAATTGTTGGCCTTTTTTTGTTTTGCTTATCGCAAAAAATGGCCTGGTCATTAAAGGAGCAAATCGTTCCCAGGCTGAAGTGGCTAAAAAAAAAAAAATGTAATAGCACTGATCACTGTATAAATGTCAATGGTCCCAAAAATGTTTTAAAAGTGTCGGATATTTTCCGCTGCAATGTCGCAGTCCTGCTAAAAATCGCAGATCATCGCCATTACTAGTAAAAAAAAAAAAAATAAAATATAAAAATGCCATAAAACTATCCCCTATTTTGTAGACGCTGTAACATTTGTGCTAAACAATCAATATACGCTTATTGGGATTTTTTTTACCAAAAATATGTAGAAGAATACATATCGGTTTAAACTAATGAAGTTTTTTGGATATTTATTAAAGCAAAAAGTAAAAAAAAAATATATATATATATTTTTTTTTATTTATTTATTTTTTTGTTTATAGTACAAAAAAAAAACAAATACCACCAAAGGAAAGCTCTATTTGTTAGAAAAAAAGAGCGTCAATTTTGTTTGAGTACAGCATCGCCCGACTGCACAATTGTCACGTAAAGCCGCACTGTGCCATATCGCAAAAAATGGCCTGGTCTTTAAAGGAGCAAATCCTTCTGAAGCTGAAGTGGTTAAAAAAAATGTTTTTTTTTTTTTTGTTTTTTTTTATATAGCACTGATCACTGCAGGAATGGTCCCAAACATGTGTCAAAAGTGTCACAGTGCCATATCGCAAAAAAATAGAGAAGAATACATATCAGCCTAAACTGATGAAGAAATTATTTTTTGGGGGATATTTATTATACCAAAAAGTAAAAAAAAAATTTTTTTTTTCAAAATTGTCGCTCTTTTTTTGTTTATAGCGCAAAAAAAAAAAAACACAGAGGTGATCAAATACCACCAAAAGAAAGTTCTATTTGTGGGGAAAAAAAAGTGTGTCAATCTTTGTTTGGGTACAACGTAGCACGACTGCGCAAATGTCACTTAAAGCGACACAGTGCCGTATCGCAAAAAATGCAGAAGAATACATATTGGCCTAAACTGATGAAGATTTTTTTTGAATATTTATTATAGCAAAAAGTAAAAAAAAAAAAAAATTTTTTTCAAAATAGTTTTTTTGTTTATAATGCAAAATAAAAAATAAAATCAGGATATATTGTTACCATTTACCACTAAATGAAAGCTCAACTGTCCTGAAAAAAAAAAAAATCTGGATCATCTCTAAATGAAATCGCAACTGTCCTGAAAAAAATCTGGATCATCTCTAAATAAAATCTCAACTGTCCTGAAAAAAATAAATAAAAAAAAATCTGGATCATCTCTTAATAAAATCGCAACTGTCCTGAAAAAAAAAAATCTGGATCATCTCTAAATAAAATCGCAACTGTTCTGAAAAAAAAAATCTGGATCATCTCTAAATAAAATCGCAACTGTTCTGAAAAAAAAAATCTGGATCATCTCTAAATAAAATCGCAACTGTTCTGAAAAAAAAATCTGGATCATCTCTAAATAAAATCGCAACTGTCCTGAAAAAAAAAATCTGGATCATCTCTAAATAAAATCGCAACTGTTCTGAAAAAAAAAATCTGGATCATCTCTAAATAAAATCGCAACTGTCCTGAAAAAAAAAATCTGGATCATCTCTAAATAAAATCGCAACTGTCCTGAAAAATAAAAATCTGGATCATCTCTAAATGTAATCGCAACTGTCCTGAAAAAAAAAAAAAATCTGGATAATTCCGAAATGAAATCGCAACTGTCCTGAAAAAAAAAAAAAAATAAAAAAAAATCTGGATCATCTCTAAATGAAATCGCAACTGTCCTGAAAAAAATAAAAAATAAAAAAAATCTGGATCATCTATAAATAAAATCGCAACTGTCCTGAAAAAAAAATCTGGATCATCTCTAAATGAAATCGCAACTGTCCTGAAAAAAATAAATAAAAAAAATCTGGATCATCTCTAAATAAAATCGCAACTGTCCTGAAAAAAAATAAATCTGGATCATCTCTAAATAAAATCGCAACTGTCCTGAAAAATAAAAATCTGGATCATCTCTTAATAAAATCACAACTGTCCTGAAAAAAAATAAATCTGGATCATCTCTTAATAAAATCGCAACTGTCCTGAAAAAAAATTAAAAAAAATCTGGATTCACAAAGTCGTTGTGACGATATATATAGTTTTACTTACACATGTCAAAGTTGCAAAATTGTGTTTAGGCATTTGTTTTACCTACATGAAGGGGTTAATTGCATTACTGTTCACTTAAGGGGAGTTTCTTTTTTTTTTTTAACCCTCGAAATGAAAGCAGGAAATGCAATCACATGACACAACAACCCGGAAATCATCGGCAGTCTGAAGTGTAAAGGGAGAGAGAAGTTCACAGAGAGGAGCAAAAAAAAAAGTTTGTAAAATGGTGAGTAGACGGTCAATCTTCAATCTCCGATTGGTAATCATGCCAAGAGGTCACGTATGTTCTGTGAAGATATGAATTTGTAAAGATTATGCTCGAAAATGTAACAGAAACACGTGCTAATGTAGGAGTAACATCTCCGGCTGTGGTCAGACTACATTTCCTATCATGCCGCAACCTCTGGGTGTCCTGTCTGTGGTTGTTGGAGCCTAACCGTGCCTTGTGGGAGTGGTAGTTCCACAACACCTGGAGAGGTAAGTTTACCTACCCCCGGGCTAAATCATGAACTGTAAATGCTCTTCTTTTTTTTTTACTGCACGCCTAAGGAGAGACATTCTTGCAGGACGGGAGGAATCTGCATGCTGCAACGGTATAATTTTACGAGGCAGTTATATCATGCTTAATAACTTAATACGCTGGTCAGTAATGGACACGGGGGAAGCACGTCCCTCGCTATAGGTGGCTGGTGGGTGCATTTTGCATTGGGCAATTCAGGGGGGTGTTGTGGTCAGCCATGTCTGCGGATATTCTTGTGCTGCCAGTTAATATGACAACCCAACAGCTTAATCGCTTTTGGTATACTGGCAGCTCAACTGTAACCCCTTAATGACAAAGGTCAAAACTCATTTTTGTTTGTACTTTTTGTTGTGTGTAACTTGGAAAAGTTGGTCCGTCGGATACTCCGACGGAAACAGTCCGATGGAGACCACACACGGTCGGATTATCCGACAAAACGGTCCGATAGGACACATTCCGACGGAATCTCCGACCGTGTGTACAAGGGCTAACCCAAACCCAACGACGTTTCAGAGGTGAGTCGTATTCTCCTTCATCAGGGTTTTTTTCAGGTAACACCAGATATCCTAATCACTAGATAGGTACATTTTAGCATCCAAAACAATTTTAAAATAAATGAGGAAGAGACATCCTGACGCAGGGGCCAATCCGAATCCCGTCCAACCAGATATTCATTAACCACTTGAGATCCGCGCTATTGCCAAATGACGGCATTAGCGCGGATCTACTTTTCCGGGACTACGTCTATTGACGTCGTCCCGTGTACGAGCGGCCTGCGCGCCCCCTGAGGGGCACGCGCAGCGCGCTCTGTGATCGGCGAGTCCATGAGACTCGCCTGATCACCGATCCGTGCAAGGGGTCGATCCCGACCCCTTATCACGTGATCAGCTGTCAGCCAATGACAGCTGATCATGTGATAGAACGGAGCCGGTAATCGGCTATTATTCCTCCTCGCGCTGTCCCGATCACGGCCGCTGTCGGCGGCCGTGATCGGGACATCAGTCCCGATCACAGCCAGCAGTACAAGAGACCACCTGCCCCCTGCCAGTGCCCACCTGCCCACCGCAGTGCCATCCTGAATAAAAGTAAGTGCCCCCCATCAGTGCCACCCAGCAGTGCCCATAGTGCCCACAGTGCCACCCACAGTGCCATCCAGCAGTGCCACCAACAGTGCCACCCACAGTGCCCACAAGCTGCCTCAAAGGTGCTGCACCCCAGTGCCGCCCATCAGTGCCCAGCAGTGCCGCCCATCAGTGCCCAGCAGTGCCGCCCATCAGTGCCCAGCAGTGCCACCTATCAGAGCCACCTATCAGTGGCACCTATCAGTGCCCATCAGTCCCATCTATCAGTGGTACCTATCAGTGCCCATCCGTGCCACCCATCCATGTCACTTATCCGTGCCACCCATCCGTGCCATCTTATCTGTGCCCATCTTTGCCCATCAGTGCTGCCTTATCTGTGCCCATCAGTGCCACCTTATCTGTGCCTATTAGTGCCGCCTTAACTATGCCTATCAGTGCCCACCAGTGCAGCCTATCAGTGCCCACCAATGCAGCCTATCAGTGCCCACCAATGCAGCCCATCAGTGCCCACCAATGCAGGCTATCAGTGCCGCCTAATCAGCGCACTTCAATGAAGGAGAAAAATGACCCGTTTGCAAAATTTTATAACAAACTATTAAAACATGATTTTTTTTTTTTGTTTGTTTAGCAAAAAATAAAACTCCGAGCTGTAACTAAATACCACCAAAAGAAAGCTCTATTTGTGGGAAAAAAAATGATAAAAATTTCATTTGGGTACAGTGTTGTATGACCGCGCAGTTGTCATTCAAAGTGCATCAGCGCTGAAAGCTGAAAATTGGTCTGGGACTGAGGGGGGTTTAAGTGCCCAGTAAGCAAGTGGTTAAAGGGTATATAGATGGTAAAACAAAAGGGGAATTGGAGAATAATATTGCATTCCCCCATTTAATCACCTATCCTATCAGCCACACTGCAGTCCAAAATATCTCACCAACAGGGGGCCTACATGTGCACTGGGGCCCAGAAAAAGCTGGAGAATCTTAATCAAACAGTGATGCCGCTTACAGGCCACTAATGTCACAGGAGAGGGACGCATCAAGGGCCCTCGGGGTCCCAAGATGTTGTACCCACTGCACAGACTGGGTTCAAGTCATGGCCCCACCGAGTATGCCAAAATCAGCGTCCGTCTCTAAGCCCTCTCATATCCAACAGTCAGCTTGCCAAGTTTACACACACTCTTGGCAGCTGCATCTCCTGAGAACGTGTGTAAATCCCCATCCCTACGTCACTGACATATACTGTAGCATACATTGGTGGAAAGGTTAAGACTCTCTCTTTGCTGTTTTTTTTTTATTGCTGTATATTATTTTTGCTTTGGTATTACTTTATTATTATTTTTTATTTTTGCTTTGGTAAATGTCCCCTATAGCAGTGCCCAACTCCCCACGTCCTTTTTTATTTTTTTTTTATTTTTTTTTTGGCAATAGCTTGCCTATTGGCCTTGAAAAGTAGAAGAATTCAGTATTAAATTTTTGCTCCCATACACTTTCGAAAGGATTCCACAAACTCCCAGCAAATCGAACCTGAGTAGATTCACCCCTAAGTAGTTTTACATTATCTTTGTCATGTATAAATGTATATATCAATATTGTTATGTTTTTTTTTTCTGTTTTAGAGCTGTGATACCAAAGAAGTACTATGAAGAAGAAAAATGTATGTTTTGCCCTGATATGTCTCCTGAGTTGCCCAAACGGTAAGTTAAAACTTTATTCATCCCTCTGCATCCTTCTTATCTCTGATAAAACTTGCATCTGTGGCTTCGAATTAGGTTCTCTATTTCGCCTATTACAGGATTAAAGGGTAATTATGTGGGGGTTTTTTTAACAGCCAAAAAATTATTCAAGTGTCATTAATTAAAAATTCTTTATTATATCAAAAGGCAGTTTGGCAGTTACATAAGAGTTGTAAAAAAAACTGAGCTCTGGCATTTACATGAAAAATAGCAAAACCATCGATCATAATGGAACTACATAATGTGTGAAATCCTAATAAAATTGCGTTTTACTGCAAAAGTGGTCTTCCACGTAAAAACCCCTACGAGTTTCGACCCTCCCAATTGTGGTCTTCTTCAAGGGGATATTTTATTCTATGCAGAGAAAAAGAAATATTTTACATTTGATAATTGTTTTAAATTTTACCATTATATCTAACCACACACTGCAGGTTGTTTACCAATCATGATGATGGAAGAGAGAAAGCCATCCTATAGACAGAGTTTTCTTTAAAAGCTAGTTTCAGCAATCCCGGGACCATTTTGTGTGTCATCTCCACCTTAGATTTAATAATCATTTGGCAAGGGGGAGCAGTGGGAAGAGGCGTTTCAGGCAGTACGAATGGCCTCTCTAAATGTAGCACGGCGACTATCCCAATTATACATTATACTTATGGTCCACTACACGCCTGCCAAGCTGGCCAGAATGGGGGTAAGATCAGACTCGGAGTGCTCAAGACACGCAAGAGACCACAGGGACTTGATCCACATGTTATGGCACTGCCTCAAACTACATCTATACTGAATATTATTAACAATGCTTTTTCAGTTTCCAACCCGACCGACCCCAAACCATGCCTCCTGGGCATCCTAGATGACCTCGCCCTGGAGGATAACCTCAAACCAATTATGGAAAGAGCCCTGTTCCAGTCACGCCCGCTCATCCTCCGTAGGTGGAAGGCAGTGAAGCCCCCCATGATTAGAGAATGGATAGTTCACATGGGTGACACCTTACGGCTGGAAAAGTTTATATTCCAACATAGGGGACAACCGGGCAAATTTGAGGCTCAGTGGTCACCTTGGTTGAGCTTGCCGGGCCTAGCCTGGGTGGACCTTATTGTAGATAGATTACCGCTAGATTACAAAAGGTGGCATACAAGGTCATGATGAGGGTCCATGATGAGAGCAGCGGGCCCAGAGGAGTAAAGGCTACATAAATAACAAACTACAAGCTGAACTTATGCTGTTCTCGAAAGTGGTGTTGAAGTGTTAATAATTGTTGTACACAGAATGTGATGGTGGAACTGGAATTTATTGACACATTTTGTAAACTGAGATTTTCAGTAAAAACTTTTTCTGAGAAGTAAAAAAAATAATCATTTGACATTTTACCATAATATCTAACCACACACAGCGATGTATATTTACCAATCAAGATGATGGAAGAGAGAAAGACCTGTCCTATAGACAGAGTTTTTTTTAATAGCTAGTTTCAGCAATCCCGGGACCATTTCTGTGTTGTCTCCGCCTCCCACGGCACGGTCTCCGCCCTCGAGGAACTTTACTATTTTTACATTGAGTTAAAAAAAAAAAACTAGGCATATTTAAGCTATTGAGGATATTGCCACAATAGACAGCCACTGATTGGATATTTGAATAATAAGTTTTCGTTTGAATGTGTTAAAAAGTTTGAGGCCCTTGAAGGATAGGCACCTGTACCCAATTTAAAAATTAAAGGAAGTATATATAACGATACCAGCTCCTATGGATCCTGGAGTGATTCCAGTGAGCTGCTGACACACAGACATCTTTCGCCATCAAGTAAGTGTTTGGGATAGGGTATACAAAGCCACATTTAAATCTTAAAATCTTTGTAATAACTAATGTGAAACCATCACTCTAACTCACTTTAATATAGATACGGATGTTTGGAAGCTATTCACGTTCCACCATCTGCATTGTCATTTTATAATTTTAACTGCGTGTCATAACTAACTTTCACATTACCTAAGGTATTGTTAGAATGTATTCATTATTATTAGCTTTTCGCACCACTTTATTTATTTTCTTTAGTTTAGTTTAATTAATTCATTTAATTATTTTTTTGAAAATTCTTTTTATTGAGTTTGCCTCAAATTAAAACAAAAAAGTTACATTACACAGCCTCATGGCATATCCCCGGCTGAGGTAACAACCAATAAAACAATCCTATACATTTATACTTATCTATAAACTTCAATAACTTAAACTACTCGTGTCATTAAGATTGAGAGATCAGTTGGGTGGATAGTGTGTCATGTATTTCAGGTGACCACATCCTGCTGAGGTTGAGGATAGCGCCTTTAGGGGAACCTTCAGATAATGGCAAAATTAGGTCTTCACTGCTACAGGACTTTTAGTTGAGATAGACAATCAAAGGGGAACAGTGCCTATTGTGTTGCGATCGTGATATCTGATTCTAACCATACGTGCCATATTTTGTCAAACTTGGCTGAGCAGCATCAGGCGAGATAGGCCTCTTTGTATAGTGGAAACGCTGAGTTGATCAGCGATTTCCATGGATTCAAAGTAGGTACCTCAGTTTGTTTCCATTTAATGAGTAGAGCCTTCCAAGCATAGAGTAATAGAAGTCCTATTAGTGTTCTGGTTGCCCGACGGTGGGCCAAGGAGCTGTCAAGTCACCTTGAGGCGAGGTGACAGATGCACACCGTAGGGATCAGGAGTGCACCGCAAGGCTGTGGACCCTACGGCTGACTGCTGCAGACAGGAGACAGATCCCACTGGGGTTAGAGCGTAAGATTCCCTGGGGCGCGGAGTCTAAGAGCCAGCAGGTGTTCACCAGCGCCTCTAGTGGTGAGGTTGGACTTGGCTGCAACTGGCTCCAGGTCGCGACCCCCAGGTTCCCCCAGATCACACCCACAGTAGGCAACAGGAGGATAGGGATAGTGAGGGACAAAGCCAAGCTCGGGGCCACAAGCAGACAGGAATAGTCGGGGACACGGCAAAATGTCAGGATCAAAGGCAAACAGGGATAGTCAAGGACATGCCAAAGTCGGTAACGCAACAACAGATGAGCACACAGCAGGTAACAGGAAGCTAACACACAAAGGTTGATCAGCAGGGCTGGCCTGCAGTGCACAGGTTAATATAGAGCTCTCTGATAGGAACTAGGGTGGAGCCATGCCAGAGGATGGATTACAAAAGCAGTCAGGTGAGGGTCGGCTGGTCTCCAGAGATGAACACATGGATACAGGTAAGCAGACAAACACTATTGCAAAACCATGACAGGAGCACACCAGACCGATATATTTAGTGGTACATGAATCATGGTCAATGTTTCAATGAAGGTCGTGACCTCCGCCCAAAAGAGCTGGATTCTGAGACAGGACCACAACATATGATTGAAGTCGGCATTTGCCATATCACACTTCCAACAGTTGAAGGAGGAATTCGGGTTCATTTTGGATAATCTTTGGGGTGACAAATAGACTCTATGAATCAGTTTAAATTGTATCAACCGATCTCTGACAGAGATGAGTTGTAAGAAAGGATATCCCCTGGTATCCTCCCAGTCTTCCGAATCCAGATCCGGGATCTATCTCGCCCTACCACCTAAAGAGCAAGTCCTCCAGACCAAAGTGGACTGAAGGTAATAAAGCTTTGTAAATGGTAGAGGTGGGTTTGACCAGAGGA
This sequence comes from Lithobates pipiens, assembly GCA_037367395.1. Lineage (NCBI taxonomy): Eukaryota > Metazoa > Chordata > Amphibia > Anura > Ranidae > Lithobates > Lithobates pipiens. The sequence goes on along the minus strand of JAZDVW010001914.1, from coordinate 496,560 downwards.
GTATCCCTTAATGTGGATTCAAGGTTGGACCGGAGGAGAAGTACCGGGGTGGGACCAGATTAGGTAGCGAAGGCATGGCGAATTTGTAGAAATCTAAAGAAATGTCGATTGATGAGCCTGAATCAAAGGCCAGAAGGGAGCCACTAATACAGATATGCTCCAGGTTTTTGATACCTCTAGTAGCCCAGAACCCTGGGTCTGGAATAGTCAGAAACTCTGGTAAATGTGGGTTGAGCAATCCATTTAATTTTAAGTTCCCACATTCATTTTCATTATTCAGTACACTATTTTGCATCATTTCACTTTTGCCTCATGTCATTATATTTACATTATTGAATCTTTTCAACACATTTAATTCAATTCTTGATTATTTTTATTACTCCTACACACAACACACAATGACACCCATGCGAGTTCCCATTGTTATCAAGGAATATGAATACACAATCAAACATTTTAACACATTCAAACGACAACTCATTATTCAAATATCCAATCATGGTCATTGGGAAGAATGCTCCTTACACTGGTGGTTACAGTGGGAAAAATGTCCTTCGTACAATGGTCTTCCGAATATCCCTTACAAATAGCTATAAAGATTGTGGCCGTCATGTTGCCGACTCTGCCAAGTGATGAGATTCCATGGAACTCCGTAGGCTCCATCAAATGGGAGATCAATGAGCTACAGCTCAAAGAATCCCTCAAACTTTTGCTGCAATGCCTACATTCAATCCAAACTTGCCTCCGCAGTACTTATTTTCCCCCACTAGAGGTGTTTCCGGGTTGACTGAAAGCCACCGTTAACAAGCCCATGAAGGAATGGCATTGCCTAAGCTAAAACCATATTCGTGTTTACAAATCCATTCGTTTGAGAACAATTTTCCATCCTGCTCCTTCGAATTTTCTCATCACTGTGTCAATTTGACCCCACTTACAAATAAAAAATTGATCAATTCTGAAAAACAATAATTTTTTAAGGGAATCCTAATAGTGTATGGCCAGCAAGTATGTACAGTAGCTCACAAAAGTGAGTACACCCCTCACATTTTTGTAAATATTTTCTTCTATCTTTTCATGTGACAATTTTGCTACAATGTAAAGTAGTGAGTGTACAGCTTGTATAACAGTGTAAATTTGCCGTCCCCTCAAAATAACTCAACACACAGCCATTAATGTCTAAACCGCTGGCAACAAAAGTGAGTACACCCATAAGTGAAAATGTCCAAATTGGGTCCAATTAGCCCTCCCCGGTGTCATGTGACTCGTTAGTGTCACAAGGTCTCAGGTGTGAATGGGGAGCAGGTGTGTTAAATTTGGTATTTTGGCCCTCACTCTCCCATACTGGTCACTGGAAGTTCAACATGGCAAAGAACTCTCTGAGGAGCTGAACAAAAAGAATTGTTGCTCTACATAAAGATGGCCAACAAAAGTGAGTATACCCCTAAGTGAAAATGTCCAAATTGGGCCCGAAGTGTCAATATTATGTGTGACCACCATTATTTTCCAGCACTGCCTTATCCCTCTTGGGCATGGAGTTCACCAGAGCTTCACAGGTTGTCACTGGAGTCCTCTTTCACTCATCCATGATGACATCACGGAGCTGGTGGATGTTGGAGACCTTGCACTCCTCCACCTTCCGTTTGAGGATGCTCCATAGATGCTCAATAGGGTTTAGGTCTGGACACATGCTTGGCCAGTCCATCACCTTTACCCTCAGATTCTTTAGCAAGGCAGTGATAATCTTAGAGGTGTGTTTGGCGTGGTTATCATGTTAAAATACTGCCCTGCGGTCCATTGTCCGAAGGGAGGGGATCATGCTCTGCTTCAGTATGTCACAGTACATGTTGGCATTCATGGTTCCCTCAATGATCTGTAGCTCCCCAGTGCCGGTGTCTTGTCAATTAGGGTCCTCTATCAGATGCTGTCCTCTGCGTACTGCGCATGCGCAGTACACAGGAGCACAGATTCCGAAAATTGCCGAGGACGAACGGCGCCTGCGCCGTGAGTCCAGGTTCTATCCCCACTATCCAAGTGGACATAGAGTTAGAATAAAAAAGAGCCGAGCGCAGCGAGGCCGAGCCCGAAGCGTGGCGAGCGAAGCTCGCCCGCGAGGGGCCCTCTAAAATTCTAAACCCTATGTCCGCTTGGATAGTGGGGCTACCTCCTCCACTCACGGCGCAGGCGCCGTTCAGCTTCGGAGATTTTCCGAAGCTTCGTCTGCTCCGTACTGCGCATGCGCAGTACGGAACGGACACATATCGATGGCCGGACTCTATTAGGCAGAACACCGGCAGCACTCATGCAGCCCCAGACCATGACACTCCCACCACCATGCTTGACTGTAGGCAAGACACACTTGTCTTTGTACTCCTCACCTGGTTGCCCCCACACACGCTTGTCATCATCTGAACCAAATAAGTTCATCTTGGTCTCAAGTTATACCTGCCCTGCCAAACCGCTGTATGGTCTTGTCCATCATGCTGCAGCTCAGTTTCAGGGTCTTGGCAATCTTCTTATAGCCTAGGCCATCTTTATGTAGAGCAACAATTATTTTTTTCAGATTCTCAGAGAGTTCTTTGCCATGAGGTGCCATGTTGAACTTCCAGTGACCAGTATGAGAGAGTGAGAGCGATAACACCAAATTTAACACACCTGCTCCCCATTCACACCTGAGACCTTGTAACACTAACGAGTCACATGACACCGGGGGAGGGAAAATGGCTAATTGGGCCCGGTTTGGACATTTTCACTTAGGGGTGTACTCACTTTTTGTTGGGGGGCGGGCATAGCAGCCCCAAAAGTAGCACCCTTATTTGCACTATATTGAAATGATAACTTGTGTCTAAAAATGAAGTAACATATTGTTTTATTAACTAGACATTTTTATTTATTTATTTTTTAGGTGTGCTCTTTAATACACAAAATGATGAAAGGGAGAAAATACCATTAAAAATTGGAGAAAATTTTACTTTGAACCTGCCAGCAGAATATATGGCTGTTGGAGAAGTGACTGGAGTATTATGGACAAAGCAAGACAATGCCTTCCTGGAAATCTCTAATAACAATGAGCCATTTTTTCTAAACAAAACTTTTAAACTAAAAGTTTGTTCCTATAATTTATCTTCGATCACAATATGTAATGCAACCAGTGAAGATGCAGGAAGGTACAGACCGAACATACAATATAAAAATAAAAATTTAAACAACACATTTCATAAAGCGTATTATGTAGAACATGTTGGTAAGTAATCATTAAAAAAAAAAAAAAAACTAAATACAATACAAAAAAAATTATAATTGTGTAATCAAGAGATACAGTTACCTGGTTAATCTACTGAATCAAACAAGCTATAAAAGCTCCAACACAGGATGGATCTGTGGGAGCCTAAAGTAGGGCAGCGCCACGTCCTTAATAGTAGTAATTTGAATAGAGCACATGAAAAAAAAGGACTTTAGAGGAACCAATTATAGAAAAATATTAAGTAATTTTTTTATTACATATATATTACATAAAACATGTTTAAAATATTGCCCAATGCAGTGATGACTAAAACTCTCCAATGTGAATAAAACACATCAAAAACATGTCATATGAGACTGCCACTTGCATGTCCTGGTCCTGGTCCTCTCGGATTGTTGCCATGGTGATCTGTTTGGTTCCTCGAGACATACAGTATATTTTATGTTGAATTTATGGCATTAAATGTATTATTGACTGCCTTATTTTCCTCTGTTAGAAATGATCCAGCTCTTGAAGAAGCATTTTGTCACGAAACCTGTAGAGCTAACATTTTATGTCATTACTCAGTATATTCACATGTGAATCTAACCAATCAAAAACATGTCATATGAGACATGTAAATATACTGAGTAATGACATAAAATGTTAGCTCTAAACGTTTCGCGAGAAAACGCTTCTTCAGCAGCTGGGTCATTTCTAAGAGAGGAAAAAGAGGCAGTCAATAATACATTTAATGGCGTACATTCAACATAAATATGTCTCAAGTAACCAAACAAACCACCATGGCAACAATCCGAGAGGACCAGATCCAGGACATGCAAGTGATAAAGTGGACAACACGTGGGGGCGTTCCTAGTAGTTCTTTACCACTCTCACTAGGCATGCCACTTTTGTTGCCATGGTGGTCTGTTTGGCTCCTCGAGACATATTCTATGTTGAAATTATGCCATTAAATGTATTATTGACTGCCTCATTTTCCTCTCTTAGAAATTACCCAGCTCCCGAAGAAGGATTTTCTCACGAAACCTGTAGAGCTAACATTTTATGTCATTGCTCAGTATATTCACATGTGAATCTAACCAATAAAAAACATGTCATACGAGACATGTAAATATACTGAGTAATGACATAAAATATGAGCTCTACATGTTTCGCAAGAAAACGCTTTTTCAGGAGCTGGGTCATTTCTAAGAGAGGAAAAAGAGGCAGTCAATAATACATTTAATGGCGTACATTCAACATAAAATATGTCTCGAGGAACCAAACAGACCACCATGGGAACAATCTGAGAGGACCAGATGCAGTGCAAGTGATACAGTAGACAACATGTGGGGGCGTGCCTAGTAGTTCTTTACCATTCTTACTAGGCACGCCCCCCACGTGTTGTCCACTGTATCACTTGTATGTCCTGGTCCTGGTCCTCTCGGATTGTTGCCATGGTGGTCTGTTTGGTTAATCGAGACATATATTTTATGTTGAATTTATGCCATTAAATGTATTATTGACTGCCTCATTTTCCTCTCTTAGAAATTACCCAGCTCCCAAAGAAGCGTTTTCTCACGAAACCTGTAGAGCTAACATTTTATGTCATTGCTCAGTATATTCACATGTGAATCTAACCGATCAAAAACATGTCATATGAGACATGTAAATATACTGAGTAATGACATAAAATGTTAGCTCTACACGTTTCGGGAGAAAACGCTTCTTCAGGAGCTGGGTCATTTCTAAGAGAGGAAAAAGAGGCAGTCAATAATACATTTAATGACATACATTCAACATAAAATATATGTCTCGAGGAACCAAACAGACCACCATGGCAACAATCCAAGAGGACCAGGACATGCAAGTGATATAGTGGACAACACATGGGTGCGTACCTAGTACTTCTTTACCACTCTTACTAGGCACGATTGCCACGTGTTGTCCACTGTATCACTTGGCTGTCCTGGTTCTGGTCCTCTTGGATTGTTGCCATGGTGGTCTGTTTGGTTCCTTGAGAACTTGTTTACATAGGCACTTCCCTGTTCTGAGGCTCCATGACATGATCGCTGGGAGACCGGCAGACATCGAGTCTGCTGGTCCCACGTCATGGTCACGCTGTACGCGGTGGGCATGCACACACGCGCCTGCTATCCCCAGCTCTTAAAGGGGATGTACAGGTACGCCCATTTGCCCACCGCTGCCATTGTGCTGACGTATATTGGCGTGCGGCAATTGGCAACTGGTTAATAAATCATCGAAGCAAAATGTGTGCAAAACCTTAGTTGCTTTTCTTTAGAAGGCCACAACAACCTGAGCAGAAAAGCCTGTCCCCTGCCAACATGCTGTAGAGAAGAACCCTTGATCTCTGTGTGGAAGCAGTGGACTCTCTGTAGAGGTGTGACATACCCCCTGCTGAGTCAGAGCAGCACTCTCCAATCAGCAGGAAGCATGAGCTTCTTTGATTGGAGAGCTCTGGCTCTGACTCAACAGGGGACATGTAGTAGGAGAGCTCTTCTTTGATTGGAGAGCTCTGGCTCTGACTCAACAGGGAACATGTAGTAGGAGAGCTCTTCTTTGATTGGAGAGCTCTGGCTCTGACTCAACAGGGAACATGTAGTAGGAACTCTGCAGAGAGACACAGATGTGCCAAACGTTACACCGGGGTATAATCGTACTCTTCTTGATATAATTTCCAGTAAGTATGTTGGGGAATCTCTTGAACACAAATGAAATAATCAGGCTCTTAAAAAATTGTTTCCTCCTCTAATAGCAAAATACATTTTGTGGAAAAAAAATGTAGCACTAACCCCTGAAGGAGCTGTGGGTTATTTTTGGGCTTACCGTTACCTTCCGTTCTCCTTGTGACACGTCTAGGGGATGTCCCGTGGTAGATGGCCCATTAAATTGAGACTGACAATAGATCCACTTGAATGGATTTTATTTGCAAAAACTCAGACCATTGGACAGTCTTTCAACTTGGGATCAGAGGGTTGGGAAGGAGGTTCAGGTACTCTTAGTGTCAAAGTCTATGAACGTTAAAGAACTTGCTTACTTTGACTGCATCCAGAGAATAGCCATTCGCAGTCAGGTTGGACAGTCCCTCTCTCACAAGGCCTAGCAGCCAACAAGGTTCTTACTCAGGAACAAAGTCTTTGTCACAGACGTTGTTGCAGAACACGTAGGGAAACCAAGCTGTAGAACACTTGTAGGATAACTGTATCTTTCATTCTGCTTGGCGATATCCACAAGACTGGATTCTCTCGGTTACTTCAGCCCTTCCAGGCTCTTGTTAAGAAAACCAACCCATATGTGGTGTTCTTCTAAAGAGTCCTCCCCTGGAATGCTTGAAGTACAATGGGTCTCTCCCGAGACGGTACCCAACCACCTCAGAATCTTCCTTTAGTTTCCCTGCCTCAGGCTAGCCAGCCCCAAAGCGTTAAAGTCGGGTGGATCCGCACCCCAGGCCATAGCCTTCCTGGGGGCTGGTCAGGAGGACCAGGACCAAGTAGTCAGCACATCATACTGGACCAGAACCCCGAACCACGTGACATCCGTATCTTAAATGCCCTCTCCCAGAGGGCACAGCGAGAGGGCCACTCCCACTGACCTGACTCCAAAAGAGAGTAACTTAAGCGCCTGACCAGACCATAGTTCCAAGCCTGCCAGAAGAGACAGTGCCCCCTGTGGCCAGACTGAACATCTCACAGTCCAGTCTAACTGACACAGAAGTCAAATTTAGATAAATAGACCCAAACTAAACTGTAGCTTGGGTAAAGTTCTTCAGGAGCCCGCCACTTCACAAAAAAAAGGAAGAAAACTGCGCTTAGAAAAAATACACAAAAAATTACATAAAGGGGAGAAGCTGCGCTAAAATAATGAGACCTATGTATTTAACCTAAACCAAAGTTATATTGTGAAAATAGGTGAAAAAAAACAAATTAACATAAAAATTATTATTTAAAAATGAATCAATACAAATATTGAATAAACAAAGTTATATAGTCCCAATTAAAAGTCCACAGTGGTTATTTAAAATAAAAAATTCCAAACAGAAAAAACTCCCAAACGAAAAAGCACCAGTGATATCCACAGCGAAGTGCACCACCACCTTATAGAATTTCTGCTTACCAGAAAGTAAGGCAAATGCGCAGTTGGCTTTAACCCAGCATGGGCCTTTAATTCGCAAATGGATACGGCAACAGTGAAGTTTTTTGAAGACTTGAAGTCATAGACAAACTTTGACTCCACACATGTCCCAACACCACATAGAGGGCCTCCTTACCGGATGACAAGCCCACAAATGCAAATAATCTCTCAAATAGATAGGTCCTCAGCTGGATACACCAGGGGAATCTAATGATGAATGGTCCAAATTCACAGCAAAGACGGATCTCTGTGTTTCCCGTACCTTTTAGTAAGTGTCAACCCAGAAAAGAGGTATAACAGGCCATAGCGTAATAACATCTAAACTGGTTTATTTGTAAAGAAAAAGGATGCACTTACAAAACACATGATTCCATATAGCATAAAATGAAGCCGGCCCAGCAATAAAACCAAACTCCCGTTCTCGTCAACGGTGTAGTGACAGCAGCACCTACCTCCCAGGCGCGTTTCGTCATCAACTGACGTTATCAATGGGGAACGAGAACAACCTGAGCAGAAAAGCCTGTCCCCTGCCAACATGCTGTAGAGAAGAACCCCTGATCTCTGTGTGGAAGCAGTGGACTCTCTGTAGAGGTGTGACCTACCCCCTGCTGAGTCAGAGCAGAACTCTCCAATCAGCAGGAAGCATGAACTTCTTTGATTGGAGAGCTCTGGCTCTGACTCAACAGGGAACATGTAGTAGGAGAGCTCTCCTTGGATTGGAGAGCTCTGGCTCTGACTCAACAGAGAACATGTAGTAGGAGAGCTCTTCTTTGATTGGAGAGCTCTGGCTCTGGCTCTGGCTCTGACTCAACAGGGGACATGTAGTAGGAGAGCTCTTCTTTGGAGAGCTCTGGCTCTGACTCAACAGGGGACATGTAGTAGGAGAGCTCTTCTTTGATTGGAGAGCTCTGGCTCTGACTCAACAGGGGACATGTAGTAGGAGAGCTCTTCTTTAATTGGAGAGTTCTGGCTCTGACTCAACAGGGGACATGTAGTAGGAGAGCTCTTCTTTAATTGGAGAGCTCTGGCTCTGACTCAACAGGGAACATGTAGTAGGAGAGATCTTCTTTGATTGGAGAGCTCTGGCTCTGACTCAACAGGGGACATGTAGTAGGAGAGCTCTTCTTTGATTGGAGAGCTCTGGCTCGTGACTCAACAGGGGACATGTAGTAGGAGAGCTCTTCTTTGATTGGAGAGCTCTGGTTCTGACTCAGCAGGGGACATGTAGTAGGACCTCTGCAGAGAGACACATGACAGAACTTTTCTCAGTGTTTTAGAATTTATTTGCCCTTGCCCTGTCAAAGCTAATTCATTTTTCTTTTTTTCTTTTTTCATGTCTAAAATGAAAATAATAAAACAGAAGTGGTAGAGCCAAGCGTTACATCGGGGTATAATCGTACTCCTGATAGAATTTCCAGTAAGTATGTTTGGGGAATCTCTTTAACACAAATGAAATAATCATGACTATTGTATAACAGATGTGACTTACTAAACCCACCGTTTACCTTCTTAAACTGCTACGTCCCCCCACTTACTAACCCCAGAAATTGAGACCACACCAATCTGGAGTAAACATGGCTGTAGCAGCCAATTATCTTTATTATCAAAAATATTCAAAAACAATTAACATAAATAACATACATTAACAGAACTAAGTCAGGTAGTAAGGCACTTCCTCCATTGCAACTCCTCCCGTTGGTCTGTGCTAGGATAACCCACCAATCACCATCAACCATTACGGCACTGCGGTACCCAAACTATAACGGACCTCAAGCTGACAAACTAGCTCAGAGGCCAAACACTGACCGCAGTGCACCTGATCACCAACTTTAGCTAAACTACCGTTAGCTGTATCACCACCGACGGGTACTACACCACCGATAGGCCCCCGAACTCTTCCATCCCTGGGGTAAAATCCTTCATCCGCACAGACCAACAACATGCCGCTGCCACGACAATTCAACCCTGTAAAACAAAGTAACAACATTATTACCACAACAAACCCCCCCCCCCATGACTGTTAAAAAATCTTTTTCTCCTCTAATAGCCAAATAAATACATTTTGTGGCTTTCTATTTTTTGTGAATATCTCAGACCCCTGGAGCCCCTCAGCTCTCCAGCATGTTTTGGTGGACAGTTCTTTGATGACAACTATCTTCGGCCAATAAATATTTTCTTCTTCTTTTTTAAGCTGGAGTAAATGTTAAAATGTAATTGTACAATATCAGTACAAACACCTTCATATTTACACATTGTACCAAAACTGTGTAATGGGAATGAGCCCAAGGGGCGAAAAGAGATGCTGATGACATCATTGACCTAATATGACCTAATATGGCCACATGGCCACACCTGGACAATGTCATTGACCATTGACCATATTAGTTTGATGATGTATCCCTTTGTTACGTGTAGTTGTGGGGCATGAAATTTCATGTCCACAGCTTATTGGACTGGTGGCCAGCTATCATGTGACAGCTAAGCGGGAAAGGGGTGGGAATGCTGGTGACACCATTAACACTTGGTCATATTTAGAAAGTGCCATTGACCAAATGTTGCCAGGTTAGTGATATCACCAGAATACATGTGCCTTTGTTACGTGCGGCTTCTGGGTAGGGAATTCTACGCCAGTAGTTCATTGGGCTTGGGGGCCTGCTATCACGTGACAAGGGGGCAAAGGGATGCTTTGACATGAGTGACCTCAGTTGACTCACATGGACTCATGGGCAAATTTGGACAATGTCACTGTCACGTACCTGGATCGTGAGCCTGACGTGTAGAGGAGAGCCTCTCTTGCCGCACTGGCTTGTGGGCCCCTGAGGCTGAGACAGCAGCCACATAAGCATGGTGATGCAGGTGTGCCTAGGATCAGTCCAGTATCGGTGTGGCTGGATGCTCGTGGCTGGAGATGCAGCAGGCAGACCGGTAGGGCTGGGTAGACCAAGACTGCAGTAGACTGGATCAAGGAGGAAACAGGAACTGGTGCGATTCGCAGAGCAGGACTGCAGCAGGCTGGAGGAGTGGATGCAGAGTCAGGAAGGCCAGGTCAGTAACGTTCTGGTGGATCAGGCAGAGCAGCAGGCAGAAAAGAAGTCCAAAAAGAAGCCAGGGTATCAAGCAGACAGGGTTAGTAAGAACAAGCCAGGTCGAAAGAAGAGGGGTCAGCACAGATAACAGGTTTCAGGACACGCAGAAGCTGCAGACCAAACAGCAAGAAGTCTTTGGTGCACTTACTTTAAATAGCCCCTTTGGTGCCAATGTTGGCGACAGGTGCATGTGTGCGCGCCGGCGCGCCGTTAATGTGCGCATCTGCTGTGCGATTCTTGCTTGCGGCCATGCCTTTCCTGACAGTCACTGACCAAATCTGTCCATATTAGGTCAATGATGTCACCAGAATTTCTGCCCATAGGTTATGAATGCAATCTATACACTGGGGGGGAGAACCTCTGGTGGGATCTAGGATGGAAAAGGACCTGGGGGTCCTAGTAGATGATAGGCTCAGCAATGCCAAGCTGCTGCTAACAAAGCAAACAGAATATTGGCATTAAAAATGGGATCAACTCCAGAGATAAAATGATAATTCTCCCGCTCTACAAGACTCTGGTCCGGCCGCACCTGGAGTATGCTGTCCAGTTGTGGGCACCAGTCCTAATTTAAAGGCTAATATGCAAGATATGCAACAGACAACACCAGAAATAAGGGGTATCTTCAGGTGTATACTGTGCTGGAGGCACACAACACCCACTTTAACTCCGGCAGATGCATGTATTAGAGAACACCAGCAATAAAGGGTAGATACAGGTGTATACTGTGCTGGAGGCACACAACACCCACTAACTCCTGCAGATGTCTTTATTATAGAACACCAGCAATAAAGGGTAGATACAGGTGTATATTGTGCTGTGCTGGAGGCACACAACACCCACTAACTCCTGCAGATGCCTGTATTAGAGAACACCAGCAATAAAGGGTAGATACAAGTGTATACTGTGCTGGAGGCACACAACACCCACTAACTCCTGCAGATGTCTTTATTATAGAACACCAGCAATAAAGGGTAGGTACAGGTGTATATTGTGCTGTGCTGGAGGCACACAACACCCACTAACTCCTGCAGATGCCTGTATTAGAGAACACCAGCAATAAAGGGTAGATACAGGTGTATACTGTGCTGGAGGCACACAACACCCACAGAACACACTGTCCCTGCATATCTTACTCTTTCCCTGCACGCCGGAACACACTACACAAGGCCGCCTCTCTGGCGGCCTTATATAGTGTGGGGGGTGTGTACTAAACCCCCTGAGCTATAATTGGCCACAGGCATCCTGCCTGTGGCCGATTATGGCTCTCCTCGCTGCTGGGGCCGTGATTGGCCAAGCATGCGGGGTCACAGTGCATGCTTGGCCAATCATGAGCCAGCAATGCACTTCGGTGGCGTAGTGCATTGTGGGCCGTTCGTGCCACACGAATTTGGTGCGAACGGTCCACAAAGTTCTGAATTCGCTGAACAGACGAACGGCCGATGTTTGAGTCAAACACCGAGCTCATCCCTACTGGTGACCCCACAATAGGGATAAAACTTTTTTGCAGAAGGGAGTTTAACAAGACCCATGGCCACTCATTAAAATTAGAAGAAAAAAGGTTTAATCCCAAACTACATAGAGAGTTCTTTACTGTAAGCCCTTGTACACACGGTCGGAGATTCCGACTACCAAATCCATCTGAGTAATTCCGACGGATTAATTCCGGAAGAGGTCCGGAAGTGATGTTGCATACACACGGTCGGACTAAGTTGTCGGAAAATCCGATTGTACATAACGTGATGACGTTATGTCGTTACGACGGGACTACGTTCAGGCTAGTAGCCAATAGCTTTGGTCTAGGAATTTGATCTGAGCATGCGTGGCACTTTGTCCGTCGGAGTAGGCTACACATGATCAGAGTATGTCCGATAGGAGCATTTTGTTGGAAAATTTTACCGGCAAGTTGGAAAACTTGGTCCGTCGGATATTCCGACAGAAACAGTCCGATGCAGACCACACACAGTCAGAATATCTGACAAAACAGTCCGATAGGACACATTCCGTTGGAATCTCCGACCATGTGTACAAGGGCTAAGCGCGGCAAGGATGTGGAATTCCCTTCCACAGGCGGTGGTCTCAGCGGGGGGGGGGCATCGATAGTTTCGAGAAACTATTAGATAATAGTCGTAACTAAATAACGTCATCACGTTCTGAATGACCGGATTTTCCGACAACTTTGTCCGACCGTGTTTCACCAGTTTCAGACGGATTTCGACGGATTTTGTTGTCGGAATGTCCGACCGTGTGTACAAGGGCTTATTTTTGGGGGGAAACAGGGTAGGGCTTATTTGGGGGGGGGGTAGGGCTTATATTGCAGCCATCACGACAATCATGCTAGGTCTTATATTCGGGGAAATGGGGTAGGGCTTATTTGGGGGGGTAGGGCTTATATTGCAGCCATCACCGACAATCACGCTAGGTCTTATTTTGGGGGGAAACGGGGTAGGGCTTATTTTGAGGGGTAGGGCTTATATTGCAGCCATCACCGACAATCATGCTAGGTCTTATTTTCGGGGGAAATGGGGTAGGGCTTATTTTAGGGGCTAGGGCTTATATTGCAGCCATCACTGACAATGTCAATGTCAAACGTCAATTTTGTTTCGGGTGCAACGTCGCGTTGTCAGTTAAGGCGTCTCGCAAAAAAATGGCCTGGTCACTCAGCAGCCAAATCTTCCCGGGGCTGAAGTGGTTAAACAATCCTTTAATAGCACTTTAAGCTTCTAATTATTCCAGCTTTTTTTTTTTTTTTTTTATAATTTCTATATCAACATTTTTGTTGTGTTTTCAAAAATAGTAATTATCTGAATTATTTATATGACAGGTGACAATACGCACGCCATAGCTGGATACGTCGTCCTAGTAGTACTAGTAGTACTGGTCATTATAATACTGGTAATTGGCTACTTTGTATATAAAAAGAAATGCGGGGTAAGTTGCTTTTTATTCTTTATTCGAATCTCAATTTTTATTATGTGTTCTTGTTTTCTGTGTCAGCAATGAATTGAATGTAGCCCTTACCAATACAGAAAATTGTTATTTGTTGCTTGTCCCGTCATCTCTGTCTGTGCTTACAGGTTCTGACAAATAGTGGGTCTCTGAATGATTCTACCTTGGACTTAAAGTGGATGTACACCCACGCTCCTCCTTTCTAGGGGCGGCACATTGCATGTGATTTGCACAAAAATCGCAAATTGCAAATCACATGCAATGTCCAGCGATGGCTGAACAACCACCAATACCCCCCCCCCCAGTCCGTCCGGCACTTACCCCATTGGCGGCGGCGGGTGGCAGCGTGGTGCAGTGGCTCCGTGTCCTCTACTCCATGGCGGCTTGTAGCTCCTCCCCTCCTTCTCCTAGGCGTTCAATAGGATCGCCTGTCCTTTCAGTTAATCGGGTGACCAGTGTAAATACCTTGGACTGCCTACTTACCAAAAAGGGGTGATGTGGGGGTATTTGTACTGGCCTGGTATTTTGGGCCTCAATTTTTATATACATATATATACCATAGTATGTGGCTCTATAACTATAAATTCATGAAGAACAATTATTTATTTGCAACATTTTATAACAGAAACAAAGAAAAACGTTTTTGTTTTCAAAATTTTTAGTCTTTTTTTAATTTATTTAGCAACATTAAAAACCCCAGTGGTGATTAACCACTTCAATACCGGGCACTCAAACACCTTCCTGCCCAGACCAATTTTGAGCTTTCAGCGCTGTCGCATTTTGAATGACAATTGCGCGGTCATGCTACACTGTACCCAAATTTAATTTTTATCATTTTTTTTCCCACAAATAGAGCTTTCTTTTGGTGGTATTTGATCACCTCTACGGTTTTTATTTTTGCTAAACAAATAAAAAAATACCAAAAATTTTGAAAAAATTTTTTTTTTGTTTCAGTTTTCTCCTTCACTGATGGGCACTGATGGGGCTACACTGATGGGCACTGATAAGGCGGCACTGATGGGCACCGATGAGGTGGCCCCAATGAAGTGGCATTGATGAGGTGGCATTGATGTACACTCATATGTGGCACTGATGGGCACTGATGGGCACTGATAGGCGGCACTGATGGGTGGCACTGATGGGCGACACAGGTGGGCACTGATAGGTGGCACAAATTGGCACTGATAGCTGGCACAGATTGGCATGGATGGGCGGCATGGGTGGGCATGGATAGGTGGCACAGATGGGCATGGATAGGCGGCACAGATGGGCATGGATAGGCGGCACAGATGGGCATGGATGGGCACTGATAGGCGGCACAGGTGGGCACTGATAGGCGGCATTGTATTACATTATACTGTACTAATGGATGCCAATCAGTGCCAAACAATAATGCATGCCAATCAGTGATGCCCATTGTGGGCACTGATTGGCATCCATTGTGGGCACTGACTGGCATCCCTGGTGGTCTAGGGAGGATTACCTTGTGCTGGGCATCCCTGGTGGTCTGGTGGCATCCCTGGTGGTCCAGTGTGGGCATCCTGGGGGGGCTGCGCATCAGTGATGCCCATTGTGGGCACTGATTGGCATCCATTGTGGGCACTGACTGGCATCCCTGGTGGTCTAGGGAGGATTACCTTGTGCTGGGCATCCCTGGTGGTCTGGTGGCATCGCTGGTGGTCCAGTGTGGGTATCCTGGGGGGGCTGCGCATCAGTGATGCCCATTGTGGGCACTGATTGGCATCCATTGTGGGCACTGACTGGCATCCCTGGTGGTCTAGGGAGGATTACCTTGTGCTGGGCATCCCTGGTGGTCTAGTGACATTCCTGGTGGTCCAGTGTGGGCATCCTGGGGGGGGGGGGGCTGCGCTGATAATCGATCAGCACAGACACTCCCTGTCAGAGGAGCAGCTGATCGTCTCTCCTCTACTTGCGTCTGACAGACGCGAGTGAGGAAAAGCCGACCACCGGCTTTTCCTAGTTACACTGTGATCAGTCGTGATTGGACACGGCTGATCACGTGGTAAAGAGTCTCCGTCGGAGACTCTTCATTAAGATTGTAGTTGCAGGGTGTCAGACTGATACCCCGCAACAACAATTGCCGCGATGCGCGCCCCCAGGGGCGCGCAGAGGCTCAAAGTCCTGATCACTTCATATGACGTCCGGTCAGGATTTTGAAACCACTATGCCGCCGTGTATCTGCTATAGGGCGGGCGGCAAGTGATTAAATACCAAGAAAAAAAAATGTACACACGCACCCCACCTTGAATTGGTACCTTTCACCGAATTACAGCATTGGGGCCTGGTGATGGACAAGCACAAGTCCTCTTTACAGGGTTATTCCACCCAAAAAGCTTTTATTTCAAGCAATGTATTGAAGACCGGAGAGAAAGGTGATCTTGGTTGGGGAAAGTTAGTTAGAAAGGACAAGGATACAGGTAGAGATGGAGGAGGCCTTGGCCAAAGGATATAAGAGTCAGAGGAGGGGGTGACCATGGACAATGTATAGAGGAGATGGGGGTGACCATTGGATTGGGGTGGAGGATACGGAACAGGAGGAGACAATAGACAGTAAATAGAGGAGGCAGTAAGGAAAGTGACTATTAATCGAAGAGGCAGACATGGAGATGGCCATGGATAGTTGGCAGAGAAGGCGGAGTGGATGGTGACCACGGACAAAGGATAGAGGAGACAGAGATGGAGGGTGACCATGAACAGGGTATAGACTAGACAGAGTGGCAAGTGACTATAAACAGAGAATAGAGAAGGAAGAGAGGGAGTCCACCATGGACATAGAAGGCAAGGTAGGAGGTGACCATGCACAAGCAGAGGCGGCTCTCTAATTAGGCAAATAAGGCGGTCGCCTAAGGCCTCACACTCACAGGGGCCTCCCAACAGCCTAATTGAAGAGCCGACTCTGCTGACAACAATGCCGCTGCAGCATTAAGCTCAGATCGGCAGCGGTTTAACATTGCCTGTGAGATAGAGAGCACAGACACCAGCACTGAGATAGAGAGCACTGACACCAGCACCGAGAGCACTGACACCAGCACCGAGAGCACTGACACCAGCACCAAGAGCACTGACACCAGCACTTTAAAGCTCTTAATATATGTAATTTATACGGTTCATTTTTTTATCGCTTGAATTATTTTTCCCATTATGGGCAGGAGTGGGGCCTCATGTCTAGGTTTTGACTAAGGCCTCAAAAAGCCTAGAGCCGCCTCTGTGCACAAGGCATAGAGAAGACAGATAAGGAGTAAAAAAATGAATACAGAGGGCAAACGGAGGAAGGAATTGATGAGAGTGACCACGAACAGTGAATAAAGGGGGCAGAAATGGAGATAACCATAGACAGGGAATAGAGGAAGCAGAGAGGGAAGAGACCATAGAAAGACAACAGGGTAGACAGGGAAGAAGAAGAACATCGAGATGGGAAAGAGGAGGCAGAGAGGGAAGTAATCCTGGAGAATAGACGATAGAGAAGACAGAGATAGAGGTAATCAAGGGATAGAGGAAGCAGAACTGGTGGTAACCATGATCAGGGGTGAGAGGAGGAAGAGATGAAGAGGACTATGGACAGAAGATAAGGAGGCAGAGATGGGGGTGAGGAGGTTGGAATGGGGGGTGGTGGTTGATAGGGGATAGAAGATGCAGAGTGAAATGTAAGACAAGGAATAGAGAAGGAAGAGTTTAGTCAACCAATGGAGGGGTTACTATTGACAAGGGATAAAGAAGGTGGGGGAAAGTTGACCATGGGCAGGGCATAGAGGAGGCACAACAGGAGATGACCATGGGACAGAGAATAAATGAGTCAGGGTGAAACCGGATAACGGCTAACAGGCAAAGAAGAAAGAAGACCAGCAGTCAATCCTTCACTGGGGATGTTTTGCAGTTCTTAAATTAGATATATATAATTTATATGTAATGATGCCTTATAGCAGTGGTCTTCAAACTGTGACCTGGGGGCTGAATATGGCCCTTTGCCTGCCCTTATCTAGCCCTTGGGGCACTATTCTTTCAACTGACACCAACAATGGAACACTATTTCTCCCACTGACACCAACAATGGAGCACCATTTCTCCCACTGACCAACAAGGGGACACCCTTTCTCCCACTGACCAACAATGGGACACTATTTCTCCCACTGACACCAACAGTGGAGCACCATTTCTCCCACTGACACCAACAATGGAGCACCATTTCTCCCACTGACCAACAAGGGGACACCCTTTCTCCCACTGACCAACAAGGGGACACTATTTCTCCCACTGACACCAACAATGGAGCACCATTTCTCCCACTGACCAACAAGGGGACACCCTTTCTCCCACTGACCAACAATGGGACACCCTTTCTCCCACTGACCAACAATGGGACACTATTTCTCCCACTGACACCAACAGTGGAGCACCATTTCTCCCACTGACACCAACAATGGAGCACCATTTCTCCCACTGACCAACAAGGGGACACCCTTTCTCCCACTGACCAACAATGGGACACCATTTCTCCCACTGACCAACAATGGGACACCAGTTCTCCCAATGGAACATCCAATATAAAAAAAAGGGGGAAAATTAAGGGCGGAGGGGCATTGGGACTTTATATGAAACACACTTACTCGAGTAGGATGAGACATTGAATATAATCAAGAAAAATATTATATAATAACAGCAATGGGCATAATGCAATAATTAGTATACATTTAATAAGATTGCAAAATATGATACAAAATAAATAGACATGATTAATGCGTCATACTGTAATATAATTAATAACAGCAAGATACGAAACATAATTAATACAAATATCATAATAGAATTCATAATATAGTAAGCTATGTACAACAACAATGGGACACCATTTCTCCCACTGACACCAACAATGGGACACCATTTCTCCCACTGACACCAACAATGGGACACCATTTCTCCCACTGACCAACAATAGGACACCATTTCTCCCACTGACACCAACAATGGGACACCAGTTCTCCCACTGACCAACAATAGCACACCATTTCTCCCACTGACACCAACAATGGGTCATCCATTTCTCCCACTGACACCAACAATGGGACACCATTTCTCCCACTGACACCAACAATGGGTCATCCATTTCTCCCACTGACAGCAACAATGGAACCCCATTTCTCCCACTAAAATCAATGGTGGGTCGTTGTTTACCCCCAATAATATTGGGGAATTTTCTAATCCCACTGGCCCAAACCCGGCCCCCCTAAAGCCTGAAAGACAGTAAACTGGCCCTTTGGAAAGTTTGGAGACCCCTGCCTGGAGGGTCAACTTATAGGACTGAATATTATTGCACAGGTCTCATTGTCTCGAAGATTGCTTGCTGTTTATATGTATTTATTTTTTTCTCAAAGTCCCTCGATGTGCAAATGCAATATTTCAGTGTGTCTTGCAGACTTTGGTGGTGAATTCCCTGTGCTTATTTCCCGGGTCTGCACACATGCTGCAGCTATTACAGGGGCTTCAACCATCCAAGCCACATTATTTAATGTAGTAGAATGCACAAACATGGTCACAAAACCACGCCACAAAACCACGTCACAAAACCACGGGCAGAACCCACGGCAGCCAGAAACTATGGCAGAGGGATTTCACTGCTGAAGTCTCCAAGGGTCTTAAGAATTCAGCCTGTGACTTGACCCACCAGATTCCACCTAAGACGGAAATGCTACTTTTTCAAAGTTTGCCCTTTTTTATAATTATTACAGGTATTTTAACCCTTAACAGTTACATTCATATAATGTTTACTAATTCTTATGTTCCATTTTAGCAGGAGCAATATACGAGAAACAACCAGAGTAAGTAAATCTTCATCTACATTTTTTTACTCTGGCATATGGCAGCTTTCCATTAATACACACGACAATGAGTTTGAGGTGTTGACTTGGCCTTCAAATTCTCCCAATCTCAATCCATTTGAGCATCTGCAGGATGTGCTGCGAAAAAAGTCAGATCCATGGAGGCTCCACCTCACAGCTTACAGGACCTAAAACCTTGCTCCCAACTGTCTCTGATTTCGAGGGACTGTCCCTGATTTGGAACAAAGTCCCTCTTTCTTCCTCATTTGTCCCTCATTTTGGTCTATTCTCTATAGTGGTACATAAAATGCACTATTTATCTTTCAACAAGGGTTTGCCAGTGCTAAACCTTTCACCCAATCTATAAATTTGCTGCATTTCTAAATTTCCAAAGCCAGTATAGAAGAATAATAGAGGTTAAAAAAAAAGAACTTGTGGGTTTAATTTATACAGTGGAATCTTGGATTAGGAGCATAATCCGTTCCAGGAGAATGCTTCCAATCCAAAGCACTCGCATATCAAAGCGAGTTTCCCCATAGAAGTCAATGGAAACGAAGATAATTATTTCCGCATTGGCTTCTATTGCATGCAATACCGCATGTGGCCAGAGGAGGGGGGGGGGGGCGCCGGAGAGCCTCGGAAATACTCGGGGACAGCTCAGCTGCACTCGGAAACCCTCAGAAAGGCTCAGAAACACTTGGGAACTGAGTATTTCCAAGTGTTTCAGAGAATTTCTGAGTATTTCCGAACGGCTCTGAACCATTCTGAGTGTCACCAGTGCTCCCACACCTCTGGCCACATGTGGTACTGCACACCCCATTAGCTTGAATTCTGCTTGTTTTGGGAGACTACACTCGCAAACCGAGTCAGGATTTAAAAAAGAAAAAGTTGATTGTCTTTCAAATGATCATTAACCAAGGTTCCACTGTATTTATTTGTATAATTCCACTTTTAGGGGGTGTGTCCCATGCCTACATATTTTGACTAATAGATGTACCTCATTTCCATCTCAAAAAGTTGGGAGGTATGCCTAAAGCATGGATGCTCTATCTGGTGCGGAACTACAATTTCCATCTAGCCACAGGTTGAGCACCCATGACCTAAAGGATCTGCTATTGACGGCTTGGTAACAGATACCACAGCATGTAAAACAAAACCAAGGAGATTTCCAAGCTCAACTTACCGACCAGCCTGTGACCAACCGAATTGACCTGTCCAACGGTATGCATTAAAAATAGGCCACAGGGCCCTGGCAAGGCACACCATTTTCTGTGGGCCTAATCTAATTTCTGTGAGTCTCCAACAATGGAAGCACATGCAACTTCATGGACAGGTGGAGGACAGGTAAATCTCAAGGGAGCCCACCCCTCCTTAAAGGCCTTCAAGGTCAAATTTGGTTGGTCGCAGGCTGTTCGGTAAGTTGAGCTTGGAAAATTCCTTGGTTTGGTTTTACATGCCTTGCCCTTCCAATACTCCTTGCTGCAGTGACCAGTTATAGGTGGTGGCGGTGACCACTTGTAGATACCACAGCATAACTTCATAGGTCTAGTGGAGTCCATGCCTTGATGGGTTATGGTGGGTGGTGATAATGTTGTGACTGTTTAGCGTATATATCCAACTATATACCCAAACTATTTAATATGATGACAAACCTTGAAAATCCATAAGGCCGACCCATCTACCACATAGCTGGTGGTAGATCTAAAGGAGATTTTACAATCAGATTGTGTAGCGTAAGATACCCCATTTTCTGTGGGTCTAATTCTAATTTCTGCGAGTCTCCAACAATGGAAGCACATGTAATTTAAAGGACAGGTGGAGGACAGGTAAATCTCAAGGGAGCCCACCCCTCCTTAAAGGCCTTCAAGGTCAAATTTGGTTGGTCGCAGACAGTTCGGTAAGTTGAGCTAGGAAATTTCCTTGGTTTGGTTTTACATGCCTTGCCCTTCCAATGCTCCTTGCTGCAGTGACCAGTTATAGGTGGGGGCAGTGACCACTTGTAGATACCACAGCATAACTTCATAGGTCTAGTGGAGTCCATGCCTTGATGGGTTATGGTGGGTGGTGATAATGTTGTGACTGTTTAGCGTATATATCCAACTATATACCCAAACTATTTAATATGATGACAAACCTTGAAAATCCATTAGGCAGACCCATTTACCACATAGCTGGTGGTAGATCTATTGTGTAGCGTATGTTTAGCTTAAGAATCGGGTAGTAGTCAAGCAGGGGCGGACTGACCATTGGGCCACTCGGGCACTGCCCGAGGGCCCCATGCCACTAGGGGACCCCATCAGGGTTGCCAGCCTCAGTAAACCCAGGGACAGTATGTAAAAAGTTGTGTTTTTTTTTACATCTGTCTTTGAAATGTCCCTTACCGACATCCCTTTGGTCTAAAAATCCTGAGATTATAGCTGTCCCACCTCTCCAGTACCTTCTCAGCCAATAGAAACATGTCTGTGCATACTGTGTGATTGTATACTGTGTGTGTTTGTGTATACTGTGTGCCCCCATAATCTCTGATTGCCTGGGGGCCCCATAATCTCCTATTGCCCGGGGGCCCCATGAGTTGTCAGTCCGCCCCTGTAGTCAGGGCTTTAAAAGTTAGGATTAAGCCTTGCCCTCATGTCAGTCAACTGTCAAATGCTGGGGTCTCACATGGTAGCAGAAGTAAGGGCAGGAAGCAGGAAAGGGTGGGGTATAATCATAACTCAAAGCCCACGTACACACGGTCAGAGATTTTGCCAACCAAATCCGTCGGATTTTGCCCGTCGGATTTAGTCCGATGGATTGTGTCCGAAACTGTTGCATACACACGGTCGGGCCAAGTTGGCGAAAAATCCGATCATTCAGAACGTGATGATGTAATTTCGTTACGATGGGACTACATTCAGGCTAGTAGCCAATAGCTTTGATGTAGGAATTTGATCTGAGCATGCGTGGCACTTGGTCCGATGAAAATGCTCTACACATGATCGGATTAGGTCCGTCCGGCCCAGTTGGTCGGGAAATATTTCCAACATGTTGGAAAATCGGGTCGGACGGAGATTCGGACGGAATCATACCACACACAGTCGGATTATCTGACGACACGGTCCGATAAGACTCATTCCGACAGATTCTCCGACCGTGTGTACAAGGGCAAAGAGTTGAGGTCATAGAGCTCAGGCTTAGGATACAAATGGCTGAATGAAGATGTGGATACTTATGAGTTATGGGCCATACACACGATAGGATTTTCCGACAACAAATGTTGGATGCAAGCTTGTTGTCGGAAAGTCTCCATAGAACATTTGTTGTCGGAATTTCCGCCAACAAATGTTTGAGAGCAGGTTCTCAAATTTTCCGACAACGAGACTTGTCGAAAATTCCGAGCGTGCGTACACAATTTCCAATGCACAAAAGTCCACGCATGCTCGGAATCAAGCAGAAGAGCCCCATTGGCTATTGATCTTAATTTTCCTCGGCTTATCGTACGTGTTTTACGTTACTGCGTTCTTGGCGTTCAAATTTCCGACAACATTTGTGTGACCCGTGTGTATGTAAGACAAGTTTGAGCCAACATCCTTCTGAAAAAAATCCCACGGTTTTGTTGTTGGAAAATCCTATCGTGTGTAAGGGGCATTAGGGTGAGCATAGGGAAACCAAAGTAATATTGATACCTTACGGAGCAAGGCCCCTTTAAATGACCCTGACATTTTTTTTACAAACCCTAAAACATTTAATTAAAAACTACAAAATCAAATGCTAAAATTTGCTTAATTCTATTTCAGATGATGAACCAGTACCTCAGAACGACAATAAACCTCAAGGTACAGTAAATTATTGATAGGAAAAAAAATATTGAAAGTTATTTGAATAAGCACAACTCATTTAATTCCAGAAATTAATAACTTAATTTCATAATTCTTTTACCAGATTAAAAAAAAGCATAGGAGGGTCGATTTACTAAAACTGAAGAGTGCAAAATCTGGTGCAGCTCTGCATAGAAACCAATAAGCTTCCAGGTTTTTTTTTTTTGTCAAAGCTTAATTGAACAAACTGAAGTTAGAAGCTGATTGGCTACCATGAAGAGCTACACCAGATCTTGCACTCTCCGGTTTTAGTAAATCAACGCCAAGATGTCAAGATGGAAATTTTATGTTACGCTTTTAAATTGACTGTTCTGGGAAAAACAATTGCAAGTAAATGACTGTATAAAGTCCATAATAGTCCATAATATGACACTTGAAGGCAGCCCAGTGGAGATGAGACGCAAATTCTTGAGAAGGCTGGGGAAAAGAAGCACAGAGGAGCCACTGTAAGCCCTTGTACACGCGGTCGGAGATTCCGTCGGAATGTGTCCTATCGACCGTTTTGTCAGATATTCCAACTGTGTGTGGTATGCATCGGACTGTTTACATCGGAATATCCGTCGGACCAAATTTTCCAACTTGCTGGAAATATTGTCCGACAAACTGCTCCGATTGGACATACTCCGATCATGTGTAGAGAATTCCGATCAGACAAAGTGTCACGCATGCTCAGATCAAATTCCTACATCAAAGCTATTGGCTACTAGCCTGAACGTAGTCCCACCGTAACGAAATTACGTCATCACGTTCTGAAAGTTCGGATTTTCCGACAACTTTGTCCGACCGTGTGTATGCAACAGTTTCGGACAAGATCCGTCGGACAAAATCCGACAGACAAAATCTGACGGATTTGGTTGTCAGAATGTCCGACCGTGTGTACAGGGGCTAAGTGTGGTATGTTAATCGATTTTAATGAGCAAATATTGCATATGTACTCACAAGAGTAGATTAAAAACTGTTTGCGGAGCATGCGCTCCTTCTTCAGGCCTGAAAAAGGAGCGCATGCTCCGCAAAGGCCTGAAGAAGGAGCGTATGCTCCACAAACGTGTCGCCTATTGGTCCACCGCCCCAACTGGAAGTGACGTTATCCCCGGCTTCCTGTGTGCTTGAGGTCCAGCAAACATCGGTAACCACTGGCGCAACCTACTCTACTTCACCAGTATTCAGCCATGGCTGGACTCCCTCCCCGGGTGGTTGTTCCCCCTACAACTGACATGCCTGTTTTTAATATACTCTTGTGAGTACATATGCACTATTTGCTCATTAAAATTGATTAACATACCACACTTGGAGTGGTGCCTCTGTGCTTCTTTTCCCCGGTCACCTGACCCTGGCATTCTGTTGGCATTCTCTAAACAAGGTTTGCACAGTCTATGGGTCAACGCCTCTGAAAGTCATACCAATTTTTAAGTGTCCCCAGGCAATAAGGTGTGCTGATCATTGTTTAGTATTTTTAATGGGTGACACATATTGTGGGATGCCAGATTAATGGCCTGATGACAGTTGCATTCCAAATGTCAATGTGTCATACTTTTGGTGGCTCCATCTGGAAGAAGTCCAATCACTTTTGTTGCAGACATATCTAGAACTGTGCAAATCAGGACATGTGACTTCATTCTTGCTCCCTACAGGCTTGTTCTGGGCTAGTGACTTTATCCCACTTTGTTCACTTTCACCTGTTTTCAGAAGCTGTCTGTGTGTTTTATTAAATTCTGTTTTCGTGAATGAATAACTGGATGTAATACAACACCAGAGTAATATGTGTTCCTTCTGTTCACTCAGAGGGGGGGAAATCTGTGCTGCCACCTATAGTGAGAACTGTTGATTCTGATAAGTCCTGCCTACAGATCCCCACATCCACTAGGCCAGCGATTAGGGAAAGAGGACCTGGTCCTCATCAACATGGTGTTTTGGATGTGTTTGCAAAAGCTGCCCTTGAATTCAACCCAAGCAAATTCTCTCATCACTAATCCTGCACTACAAAGGTTGTCATTTACTGTGTGGTGCATACAACATCCATAGAGCCAGTTTAATCTACATAAGAACAATTTGCTGCAAACAGCACCCCCTTTCCTGACACAGCATATACGCCCCCTGCCCTATTCCAGGACTGGTTATACTATAAAAGTAGGTCTGCTCCCTGCAGGCCACATTCTCTTTTTTTTCCCTCACTGCTACAGTTGGTTATGCTACTGCTGAAAGCAGGATTCTTCTTTTCCCTCACCTTGCCGGATTCATCTGGCCAAGCTGCACATGTTCAAGCCTCTCCTGTGATGAAGCTCCCCGCTGTACAGGCAGACATGAACGCCTATATGGGGAGACCTTCCCTCTTCAAGATCCAGGATAAGAGGGGCGATGGTATCTGGTCTCTAGCTACAGCCGGTTATGCTACTGCTGAAAGCAGGATTCTTCATTTCCCTCACCTTGCCGGATTGATCTGGCCAAGCTGCACATGTTCAAGCCTCTCCTGTGATTAAGCTCCCCGCTGTACAGGCAGACATGAACGCCTATATGGGGGAGACCTTCCCCCCTCAAGATCCAGGATAAGAGGGGCGGTGGTATCTGGTCTCTAGAGATTGCTCCTTCATCATGACTCATAGGACAAATCCATCAATTGAGGGTAGATGTCATATATCAGATAAGACCAGAACTATGTGGACTGCAATAGAGGAAACCCAAACGTGTATAAGTGAAATATATCGATTTATTAAGTGAATAATATAAATACAACCACACAGTGCAATAAATCAACCAACAGAGACCCCCAAATAACAACAGACAGATATGTACAATAAATGGGAAATACCAGGATCGTAAACGATAGGCAGGCCAGGGTCATGCACAGAGGATCAGTAGATAAACAAGGGCACTCCAGAATCAGAGACACAAGCCAGGCCAAGGTCATACACGGGGAGATCAGCAGATGGGGTAGGAACACAGGACAGGGAGAGGATGGACGGATCAGACTGCAGGGCAGGGATGATGGTAACAGGTGGAACAGGGTGGGGACCAGGACAGGGAAACAGGTTCAGGGCACCAGAACAGGTTTAGAATCAGGCTTAGGATCACATGCAGCAGGTCAGGGCACAAGGACAATACCAAGGCAAACATGTGAGTGCTTGCCAGCTATTTATAGGCCTGTGATTGGCCTCAAGTGACACCTGATTGCAGGAGGTGCTGTCTGCTCCATACTGCCAGGATCCATCCGCTGGTGGACGCCAGTACTGCAGCCCAAAGATGACATAACATCAGCAGGGAAAAGCTCTCCTGGCAGTTCCAAACTGCCAGGAGACACCTGCTGGTGGACCTCAGTATTGCATGCCAAAAGACAGATATTATCAGCGGATGGAACATTTCCTGACAGTAGAGACCATTTTTCCAGGTGGATTGCGTATCCATGGACGGAACTCCAAAGGAGTCCCTCCAGAACTAATGTGTAAACTACGACCTGGTGTACATTCAACATGTTGGGGGCCCATTTTAAAGTGGATCCAGTGGCCTTAGCTACAATATAGTTCAGTCAATAGTGGGGATATATCTAACCCTCGACTTAAACAGCAGTACCCACCCTTGTTGTCTGGTGATTTGGTACATCCCATACGTATATGCTGTCATGCTGTGTCAGGAAAGAGGAAAAGTTTATACTTACCTGATGGTAATTTTCCTTTCCTGATACAAAGCATGACAGCATATAGGTCCCTCCCGAAAGGGCTTCACAGTGATCCTAATTTACGAGAATGTGGCCTGCTGGTAGGAGACCTACTTTTATAGTATAACCGGTCCTGGAATAGGGCAGGGGACGGATGTCTACCCATATGTATATGCTGTCATGCTTTGCATCAGGAAAGGAAAATTACCATCAGGTAAGTAGAAAATTTTCCTCTTTTCTGTGCAAACTCAATCATGGAACTCAGAAAATCCTCTGCAGCAGTAACACACAGCAACTGGCTTATTGATTTCTGCCACTTACAATTAGGCAAATCTGGGTGTATTAGCTTGGATGGTCACCGTGTCTGCAATATGTTGCTGCTGCAGTGGGTGTCACTAGAGTGATGTTCTGGTTTCACCACCATGTTCTGACTCCTTGTACCAGCCAGTGGGATTGCTGAAGAATGGATTTCTACCTAAAATTGCAAAACTAAGTATAAAAATATTGTGTAACTATAGGAAGTTCTCTTTTTTTCTTGCTGTCATTGCTGTAAAGTTTGTTGTTCATAATTTGCTTTGTTTTGTACATTTTGAGTACTTTTAAATACTTATTTTCTCTGTTTTTGCCTTCAAAGAGATGGCTATAACCAACGGTTCTTGCCAAGTAAGCATATCATTTTATCAATACAGAATTTTATTTTTAGTTTTCATTATGAAATAGCTTTGTCTCTCGACCTATTAGCTTTTCATGTGTACTGATTTCCGTAAATCCCAATTCTAGCGAAAACAGTTTTTGTTTTTTTTTGTTTTAAAAAGAGTAGAAAAGGGTTGAAACCCCTGTCAGATTTTCACTGCTGTCTTTGTCCCTTCTTCACTTCCTGATCTGCTGAAACCTGTGTTCCCTGAACAGAATGTGAGAACAGAAATAGAAACAAAGCTTGACAGAGGTTCTGACACTTTCTCACCCTATTCAAACTAGAGAAGGCAGAGATGGCGGTAGCCATGGGCAGTGCATAGAGAAGGCAAAGATGGCGGTAGCCATGGGCAGTGCATAGAGAAGGCAGAGATGGAAATGACAAATGACAGGGCATAGAGGAGGCAGAGGTGGAGGTGACTGTGGATAGGGAATAGAGGAGGTTGGGGAATGAGGGGTTGGGTGACCATGGACAGTGGATAGAAGAGGCAGAGACAGAGGTGACCATGCACAGAGCATAGAGGAGGCAGAGATGGGGGTGGCCATGGATGGGAAATAGAGCAAGCAAAGATGGAGCTGGATTTGAGCAAGAGATAGAGAGGGCTATGATTGAGAGAATTGTTGAGAGGGCATAGAGGAGGCAGAGATGGAGGCGAACATAAAACAGGGTATAGAAGGGATCAGGGATTATGACTATGGAAAGTGGATGGTGTAGGTGGGGGGTAGAGTTATTATAGACCGGAGATAGAGGGGGCAGAGAGGGGGTGACCATTCTGCACCTGCTGTGCATCCTTACTGCAATATTATTGTGACGGGAGTGACTTTGGGCGGGGGGTTATATCATGAGTGGCTTCTGATCTTAAAGCATGAAGATGTGTGTTCCTAGCTTATGCCTGAATCCCCCTTTTTGTGTCAGGCTGTTTACCATAGTTACCAAACAACAGAAAACATACCTATTTACTGTAGCTGTAGAAACAATGGACTGTTGAAACTGTCATTTGAATACAACAATGGTATCTACATACCCATTGTATGCAGCAGCATTTGTTTGAGAAATCTACTCAAGCCAAAACCTGAGAAAAAAAATCTATGAGCAACCACTATTGTCCCATGTAATGTTATGTCTGATTAAGTTAAAAAATCATATTTTAACAAACGCAACACAGGGGCATTGAACCCAGTTTACCATTAGAGAGGTCTGGAAAATCCTTGTTCAGCTCCCCAGGCCCCTCTTATGTGTAAGTGATCCTGTGTCTATTAGGGGCACAAGGTGACCTAGAAACACAGTTTGGCCTGCCCTAACCAGACTCCCAGTACAACCACACCGGACTCAACATTTCATTTTACCCCTGTTATCCTGGGGCTTATATGTGTGGTTGAAAGTTGGAGAGGCTCTTTCATTTGGGACAGTAATATTTATTAACAACATCCTCAAGAAATATATGAAGATTTCAGAATGCTGGAATATTGTAGGAGTGTCTCATAGACCATTGCTAGATAGTTTGAGGTGGGATGGGGTTTGTTATGTGATTATTGTTAAGTGGCTGTATCCCATTGTTCTACTGTTTCTGTTTGCCTTGGGAGCAAAATATTATGGGATGTATATGTGTATGTAGATTAGCTTATGGGTTAATGAAATCAATGTCAGCTATTAGTTGCTTGGGGGGAGGGTATTTCTCCATCAACCCTACCTGCTGATAAATTTGTCTACTGTTGAAAAGTTTGAATATACCCTTTGTCTCATTTTACTAAATGTACAGTTTACCCCATCCTGTGTCATTGTGCAAAGGGGGGGGGGGGGGGGGTTGTCCCAGTGTATAGTGTATATTGTATATCTCTTTGTACCTGTGTTTCAATAAAATCTGTTTTGCGCCACCCTATACCATGTCTCGACAAGTGGATGGGTGAGCTAAGTGATCTTGGTTCATGCTGGTATAGGGCAAGGGAAGCGTATACAGCAGGCATACTCCTCCTGAGTCTGTCACAATTGTATTTTTGTGCAATATTAATTACAAGACCCCCTCAATGTGGGCAGGAACCCCTAAAATTCCAAGCTAATGTAGCACTAACCCCCGATGGAGCTGCTGGTTAGATTGGGCTTACCGTTACCTTCTCCTGTGGTAGATGGCCCAGTAACTCGAGAGACTGACAACAGATCCACTTGAATGGATTTTATTTGCAAAAACATAGACAATGAACAGTCTCTTTTAAATGGGATCAGAGGGTTGGTAAGGAAGTTCAGGTACTCTTAGTGTCAAAGTCAATATGTAACGTTTGCTTACTTTGACTGCATCCAGAGAATAGCCATTCGCAGCTGGATGATCACTCAAGTTGGACAGTCCTTCTCTCACAAGGTCTAGCAGCCAACAAGGTGCTTACTCAGGAACAAGTCTCTGCCACAGAAGTTGTTGTAGAACATACAAGATATGTCTCTGCCATAGACGTTGTTGAACACGTAGGAAAACCAAACTTGAAGAACACTCGTAGGATACCTGGATCTTTCAGCCAGCTTGGCGATATCCACGAGACCAGATTCTCTTGGGTACTTCAGCTCCTCCAGGCTCTTACTAAGTAACCAACCCGTACGTGGCCTTCTTCTGAAGAGTCCTCCCCTGGATAGTCACTGGGTCTCTCCCAAACCAGAGACAGCACCCAACCACCTCAGAATCCTCCTTTAGTTTCCTTGCCTCAGGCTAGCCAGCCCCGAAACAACAAGATCGGGTGGATCCACACTCCAGGCCATAGCCTTCCTGGGGGCTGGTCAGGAGGACCGGGACCATGAAGTCAGTACATCTTTCTGGACCGGAAACCCCCGAACCACGTGACGTCCACATCTTAAATACCCTTTCTCAGAAAGCACGGCAAGAGCGCCACTCCCACTGGGCGGGCTCAGAGAGAGAGTAACTTAAGCACCTGACCAGACCATAGTTCCATGCCTGCCAGAAGAGACAGTGCCCCCTTTGGCCAGGCTGAACATCTCATAGCCCAGTCAGACTGATGCTAAAGTATAAATTTAGACAATTGTACCCAAACCAAACTGCAGTTAAGGTGTAACTTTTACTTTGAAAAACACATAGCGCGTGCTCTTCAGGAGCTGGCGCTACACTAAGACAGTCAGACACTATAGTAGAGAGATTTCACTGTGAAACTATCCAAGAATTGTAAACATTCAGTGTGTAGCTTGGCCCACCAGATTCCATCCATGAAAGGAATGTCAACTTTTTAAAGCTTGTGTTAATTTTACAGGTATTTTAACATTTAACAGTTACATCTATAAAATGTTTCCTAATACTTCTGTTTCTTTAATGCAGCAACATAGTGGTGGAAACAGCAATGGTAAGTAAACCTATTTCAAATTTTTTATCTCTTCTACTCTGACATATGGTAGTTTTCCTTTCATACTGGACTTCCATTATAAAACTAAAGGAAGGATAATATGCATATAAGAACCAATCAGCTTTTTTGTTTCCTTCTGAAATCTGCCCCCATCCCTCTGCATTCCTCTTGCCACTGCTTGGCTTGGGAAGATGCTCGTAGGCCACTCAAGTGTCTCTCTTCCAAAGATGTTGGACAGCTGCAGGACAGAGAATGGGGGACCCAGGCCGACTTCAGATCTTGGGTTAGGAAACACCTAGTAACATTGAAAAAAGCACTACATGTACAGGGGACAGAACAATGGAAAATGAAATGAAAGTTCCTCTTTAACCACTTTCAGACCGGACCATGTTGCTGGTCAAAGACCAGACCACTTTTTGCAATTCGGCACTGCGTTGTTTTAACTGACAATTGCGCGGTCGTACCACGTGGATCCCAAACAAAATTGACGTCCTTTTTTTCCCACAAATAGAGCTTTCTTTTGGTGGTATTTGATCACCCCTGCGGTTTTTATTTTTTGCGATATAAACAAAAATAGAGCGACAATTTTGAAAAAAACGCATTATTTTTTACTCTTTGTTATAATAAATATCCCCCAAAAATATATAAAAAAACATTTTTTTCCCTCAGTTTAGGCCGATACGTATTCTTCTACATATTTTTGGTAAAAAAATCGCAATAAGCGATTATTGATTGGTTTGCGCAAAAGTTATAGCGTTTACAAAATAGGGGATAGTTTTATAGCATTTTTATTAATAATTTTTTATTATTTTTTTTTACTAGTAATGGTGGCGATCAGTGATTTTTATTGTGACTGCGACATTGCAGCGGACACATCGGACATTTTTGACACATTTTTGGGACCATTGTCATTTATACAGTAATCACTGCTATATAAAAGCAGTGATTCCTGTGTAAATGACACTGGCAGAGAAGGGGTTAACCAGTGGGTGGCAGTGTAGGGGTTAAGTGTTCCTAGGGGTGTGTTACTAACTGTGGGGGGGCTGGGCTTTCATTTAGTGAACACTGATCTCTGCTCCAATCACATGGAGCAGAGATCAGCGTCACTAGTTGCTAGGCAGAATGGAGAAATGTTGTTTACAACGGCATTTCTTCATTCGGCCCCTCCGTGAGACGATCGCAGGGATGCCCGCGGCGATCGAGTCCGCGGGTCCCGCGACCGGACTCACGGGGGTCCCAACCCGGCGGCGGCGTGCTCCCGATGGCAGGGCGGCAAATTTAAAGGGACGTACATGTACGCCCATTTGCCTGCCGTGCCATTCTGTCAACGTACATCGTCGTGCGCTGGTCGGCAAGTGGTTAAGCTCTGTCTTCATGTTAGTCAGCTGTCAAAGGCTGGAGTCTCAATGAGTAGCAAAAATAAGAGCAAGAAGCCAGGAAATGATGGGGTATAACCACCTCTAAGGCCGCGTACACACGCGGGGACTGTTCGCTCAACTTTGTTTGTCAAACAGTTTCAGCGGACAGTCCGCTCAAAATTAGCATGGACGGACATGGCCACACACGACGAACGAACAGTCCGCTGAAACCGTGCGCGATGACGTGAACGGCACGTACGACGGGACTAGAAAACGACGTCCTATACACTGCAATGCAAACTTCGGCGTATAAATTCTTTCTGAGCATGCGCGGAACTTAGTTTGACGAACAAGCCTACACACGCAGGGACTGTCCGCTCAAACCAAGTTTCAGCGGACAGTTTTTCGGGATTTCCGAAAAACTTTGTTCGTCAAACTGTCCGCTGAAACTGTCCGCTGAAGCCCACACACGAGCGGACTGTCCGCTGAAACACTGTTCAGCGGACAAAGTTGAGCGAACAGTCCCCGCATGTGTACGTGGCCTTAGGGCCAATTCCCAATGTAACACAGAGCAGCAGGAGCGATTACCACGCACTGTGCTAGGGGGCAGTGTGGTGTGCAATTCAGCGCATTACGTAGCTCACTTTTTTTGTACAAGCTTTATTTGAAGTGTACAAAATGTACAGTTCATTCACTGCCCACCCTACCACCCCCGGGCACCATCCCTTGATTCCACCCCCTTTCCACCTCCTAGTACCTCTCCTTTTAGAGAATACAGAACCAAGTATCATTTTGTGGTAGTAAGCCATTTGTATGGAATTTGTTAATAATAACAATAAAAGCAGTAGAGTAGATCCCCTGCAGGCAGCACCAATAGACCTTTCCCAGCTACAATAGTTTCCCCAAGCAACAATAGAACCTGGCAGCAACAACAGATTTCTCAGCAGCCTAGCATCAATAGGTTCTCCACCAGCCAGCAACAGTAGACTTCTTCCTCAACAGTAGATCCCTTTCAGCAACAATTGACTCCCCCAGCAACATAAGCCCAACCAGCAACAATAGATCCCTCCTCAGCAACAATAGACCACCCCATCAACAATAGACTGCCACGCAAATATAGTTGCCCCCAGCAGCATTAGATTCCTCAGCAGCCAGCAACAACAGACCTCTCCCTCAGCAGGAGATCTTTTCCAGCAACAATTGAGCCCATCAACAACATAAGTCCCTTTCCCCAAGCAACAATAAGTCACCCACCAGCAACAATAATAGACCACTCCAGCAAAAATAGATCTTGTTTAACAATAGACCCCCCCCAGCAGCCATGGACAGGGGTGAAATTGTGATCACTCACTGTCAGAGAGGAGCGGCTCCAGGACTGCACCTAACTGGCCCACTGAGCCATCGGCCCACCGGGAAACTCCCTGTAGTCCCAATGGCCAGTATATGCCTCCATAGAGCCCAGATGAAGCATACAAAAGGCGGCCCAAAGATGAGGGTACTTGTGAGAACCATGGGGTTGCTAAAGCAATATTGTTACCTTAGGAATGGGCAGGGCCCCTTTTAAAGAGCCTGACATTTTTTGCAAGCCCTAAATTATTTTACAGAAAATATAACACCTGCGGGGAGTAATATCACTGCAACCTAAATGAACTGGGCTAAACAAAGTTCTCCAAACTTGCAGGCAAAATCCAGCCTACTGCAAGAATTTACCTGGCCCACTGCTGGTCTTACACAGGTCTTCAGGTCAGCCTTTGGTCTCCATTTCGCCCCAACAACTATAAATCTACCCTTCAGTCTCCAGTTCAGGCCCCCCTGATTGTGCTATCATAGTACCATCATTGGTTTCTAGGGCTGCCAGCATCCTAACTAGGGATGAGCTTCGTGTTCGATATATATAAAAACCAATGTGTTTAATTCTATTTCAGGTTATGGACCAGTAGCTCAGGCGGAAGAAGGTACAGTAAAGTATAGTCAATTATTGATAAAAAAATATTGAAAGTTATTTGAATAATTGAAACTTTTGGAACTGAATTTCAAAAACGAATGGCTTCATTTTACAATTCTGTTATAATTGTCTACATTTAAAAAAAGACATTAGATGGCAAGATGGAAAACTGATATTTTAAGATGACCATGATACTGTTTTGCCATATATTTTCTTCCAAAAGGGCTACAGAAAACACTAGAAGGGGGTTGGAGTGGGGACTAAGTTCTAGGGCCACAACTGACTTAATATTGGAGAATCTCAAACAATCTGGATGATTAAATGGAACAGCAGCCACTGGCTCAGCACTTGCTGCTAACCTGATATTTATATCCGTTGATCTTTCCTGTAAGCCCTTGTACACACGGTCGGAGATTCCGACAACCAAATCCGTCGGATTTTGTCAGTCGGATCTTGTCCGAAACTGTTCCATACACAGGGTCGGACAAAGTTGTCGGAAAATCCGATCTTTCAGAATGTGATGACGTAATTTCGTTACGATGGGACTACGTTCAGGCTAGTAGCCAATAGCTTTGATGTAGGAATTTGATCTGAGCATGCGTGGCACTTTGTCCGATCGGAATTCTCTACACATGATTGGAGTATGTCCTATCGGAGCATTTTGTCTGAAAATATTTCCGGCAAGTTGGAAAATTTGGTCCGACGGATATTCCAACGGAAACAGTCCGATGGAGACCACACACAGTCGGAATATCCGACAAAACGCTCCGATCGGACACATTCCGTCGGAATCTCCGATCGTGTGTACAAGGGCTAAGTTCTAAGGCCACAACTGACTTAATATTGGAGAATCTCAAACAATCTGGATGATTAAATGGAACAGTAGCCACTGGCTCAGCGCTTGCTGCCAACCTGATATTTATATCCGTTGACCTTTCCTGTAAGACAGTAGGTCTCCTCACAATGGATGGTGTCAGCCATCTTTTTTTTTTTATCCAGGAAAAAACTTTATTCAGTAATATACACATACAGTCCAAAGAAATACAGTCAGTACAGAACAACGCAGTGCAGTACACATTCGACCCGAGAACGGTGTCAGCCATCATTTAAACAAGGATTCCACAGTCTATAAGTCAAGAACCCCAAAGAGAAAAACACATTTTTGGCAGTCCGTAGGCCGCCAGGTGTGCTGGTCATTATTAAATATTTTTATTAGGTGACAAATATCCAGATCAATGATTGGCTGACAGTTGCATTCATCATGTCAATACGTTGACTTCTGGTGGTTCCATTAGGAAGAAGTCCAACCACTTTTGCTGTAGACATATCTAGAACTTTGGTCATCGTGCACAGTTTGATGGAAACCTGCATAGAGAAACATTGAACACTGTCAGTGATCAGGAACAAGTATTCAGATCATGACATATGACTTTGTTCTTATTAGCTACAGGCTTGTAGTAGTACACGTTTAAAAGCTCCTTCAAGCTTAAAGCAGAATTCCAGCCACCACCTGTTTCCATTTCCATCTGCTTCTCTGAGGCTCGGTGTAAAAACGTGCTGCTCTTTATTGTTTTCTTCCTCTTCCCTGCCCTTCCCACTATGCGCCTTTAAATGTTACTGCCATTGTTTGAGCGATGACAATCCTTAGTGCCGGTTCACACTGCAACGACCTGAAAGTCGGCACAACTTTGCCAGGCAACTTCGAGGCAACTTCGAAGGAACTTCAGGGAATTCTTGGGTAGTCTTCCTGTAATGTCAGAACCACATCAATTAAAATAAGGATCCGACTTGGAGGCGACTTCCATTGAAATCTATGGGAACAAGTCGGCTAGAAGTCACCTTGAAGTAGTACAGGAACCTTTTCCGAAGTCGGAGCGACTTCGGTAGTGTACATTAAGATGGCTCTCGTTCACTTCAATGGAATCCCAAGTCTCTGTGGTGTGAACCGGCACTAACACTAGACCAGGGGTCTTCAAACTTTTGACTTTGAGGGCCACCGCCCACATCATATATATTTTACACACATTCAAAAATTCAGTTATTCATAAATGAACCCACAGCAGTGGAATAGAATAGAATTTGACAGGCAGTATTGGTCTGCATCTGAGTCTCTAAAATTCTCTATAAATCTTTGTCCCTATCAGGGCCATCCATGTGTGTTCCCATGAATGCCCCCCACACATGTGACCCCGTCAGGGCCCCCACACATGTGTCCACATCAGAGTCCCCCACACGTGTCCCCATCGAGACCCCAACACATGTCTTTATCAGGGCTGCCATTCAAGTGTCCCCATTAGGGTCCCCCACATGTGTCTCCATCAGGGGACCCCCACACTTGACCCCATCAGGGCACCCCCACACATGTCCCCATCAGGGCACCCAGACACTTGACTCCATCAGGACACCCCCACAGGTGTCCCCATCAGGACAGCCCCAGACGTGACCCCATAAGGGCACCCCCACATGTGTCTCCATCAGGGCACCCCCATAAGTGACCCCATCAGGGCACCCGCACACGTGTCTCCATAAGGGCACCCCCACATGTGTCTCTATCAGGGCACCTCCACACTTGACCCCATCAAGGCACCCCGACACGTGACCTCATCAGGTCACCCAAACACATATGTCTCCATGTCCACCTCGCATTTCCCGTTTACATCAGTATTCTTTACCTGTGCAGTGTGCCTGTGGAGGTGGTTAGATTGGCTTTGCTTCCAAGCTCCCGCCCTGTATAAAAAATTACACTAATGTTAATGGCAGGGTGGAAGCCAAGAGGTGTGGCAGGTCCACAATGAAGTAATTCATTGGTTGCTTAGGACACCGGCAGTCCTGGCAACCAACAACACAGTGAAGAGCCAGGAGGCACAGGCTTTGTCGGGTTGTGGGACCTACGCTGCATACTGCCAGTGGGTGAGTAAGCAGCGCAGGTCCCGTAGCCTGACAAAACTTGAGCAGAGGTCAGGGGGGTTGCTAGGTCTACAAAAGATCTGGGGCTAGAGCCCATAGCATCATAGTAAAAAAGTCATACACTCGGAAGGGCATACTCATGTATATACATTAATATACTTGTGTGTGTGTGTGTGTGTATATATATATATATCACCAGAAGGCCCCCCACTTACATCAGGGTCCCCAGAGAGCCTCCTCCTTACATCAGAGCCCCCAGAGAGCTTCCCCCTTGCATCAGGGTTCCCAGAGAGCCCCTTCCGCTCACTTACATCAGGGTTCCCAGAGCCCCCCTCTTACATTAGGGTCCCCAGAGAGCCCCCCTTACATCAGGGTCCCCAAAGAGCCTCTCCCTTAAATCGGGAGCCCCAGATAGCCTCTCCCTTAAAATCAGGGTCCCCAGAGAACCTCCCCCTTGCATCAGGGTCCCCAGAGAGTTCCCCCACTTAAATTGGGGTCCCAGAGAGCCTCTCCCTTAAAATCAGGGTCCCCAAAGAGCTTCCCCCTTGCATCAGGGTCCCCAAAGAGCCCCCCACTTACATCAGGGTCCCCAGAGAGCCCCCACTTACATCAGGGTCTCCAGAGAGCCTCCCCCTTAAATCAGAATCCCCAGAGAGCCCCCCCCCTTAAACCAGGGTCCCCAGAGAGCCCCCCCTTAAATCAGGGTCCCCAGAGAGCCTCCCCCTTAAAATCAGGGTAACCAGAGAGCCTCTCCCTTGCATCAGGGTCCCCAGAGAGCCCCCCACTTACATCAGGATCCCCATAGAGCCCCCCTCCCCTTGGGGACCCCTTCAGAGACTCGGGGCTATGGGCTCCAGATTCTGGGCTATAGCTTCAAAAGCCACCCCCTAAGGACACCACTAGCAGAAACCATGCCTCCAGTGAGTCTGAGATCTCTACCTACGGGCTGGAAAAAATGACCTTGTGGGCCTGATGTGGCCTGTGGGCCCTACTTTGGAGACCCTTGCACTAGACCCACTAAGTATCATGAATACAAATGGTGTAATTCACTTCTGCTGTGCGGTATATGGTGCATAAACCTTCCACTAAGCCAGTTTCATCTGAATGAGGAAGCGTTACTATAGAGCCAAGTGCACACTAAGTCATGTGACTTAATCCACCGCAGAAGTAAACCGCGGCAACTGGTTTACTGTGTTCTATTGTTCACATTTAGGTAAAGCAATTTTTTTTAAGGTTAGATAGACAATGTTTAGGTTAGATAGACAATTTCTATCACTGTTGGCGTGGGTGTCACTAATTGTGTGCCGATTTCACAAGACTCCTCCCACCAGTGACATCACAGGAAGACAAGAAAAAGCAGGGGTGGTCAGGTAACCTTTTTTTTCACTACAGTTATAAGGTAGAAAACATCAGATAAAAGTTAAAGTAAAAAAAGAAAGCTGCACTCGAGACAGGGGAGAAGTATAAAAGTTTTGATTGGTAGACTACCCGAATTCTGCTTAAAATTGACCAAGTTGGTTAAAAATAATACTGAATAAATAATAATACTATTTAAGAATTTTAGAATACTTGTCATAGTAAAATTTGTCTTAGTTTTGTACATTTCGAGATATCTAATTCTCTTTTACTAATACTTCTCTTTTTCTATATTTGCCTTCAAAGTGGTCTAACATTTCTCATCACGTAAGCAAATCATTTTATTAAATCAAATTGTTATTATTGTTTTATATATATATATATATATATATATATATATATATATAAATTATTTATTTATTTATTTTTTATGTGATATTGTTTCATCTTCTGTCTATTTTTATCTTGTGTCTCTTATTTATCTTTACCCTTTTATCTCTCGTACACGATATTACCAAAAGTATTGGGACACCTGCCTTTACACGCATATGAACTTGCAAGAAGATCTGAACAAAAAATTAATGGGGTGGGCAACTACATGGCAAATGAGGTTCAATGTCGAAAAATGTAAAATAATGCATTTGGGTGACAAAAATATGAATGCAATCTATACACTGGGGGGAGACCCTCTGGGGGGAATCTAGGATGGAAAAGGACCTGGGGGTCCTAGTAGATGATAGGCTCAGCAATAGCATGCAATGCCAAGCCGCTGCTAACAAAGCAAACAGAATATTGGCATTAAAAAGGGAATCAACTCCAGAGATAAAACAATAATTCTCCCGCTCTATCAGACTCTGTTCCGGCCGCACCTGGAGTATGCTGTCCAGTTCTGGGCACCAGTCCTCAGGAAGGATGTGCTTTAACTGCTTTGCTTTGGGCGGCACAGTGGTGTGGTGGTTAGCACTCTCACCTAGCAGTAAGAAGGGTCACTGGTTCAAATCCCAACCACGACACTACCTGCCTGGAGTTTGCATGTTCTCCCTGTGCCTGCGTGGGTTTCCTCTAGGTACTCCAGCTTCCTCCCACAATCCAAAGACATGCAGGTAGGTTAATTGGCTTCTGTCCAAAATTGGCAATAGAATCTGAATGGGGACCTTGGATTGTGGGTGCCTTGAGGGTAGGGACTGATGTGAGTGTGCAATGTACAGGGATAGGGACTATTGTAGACACTCACTCAGGTTGGACTGGTGTCTTTATTCAACCTTACTAACGATGAAACTATGAAACTGGAGAGAGTCCAGAGAAGGGCAACAAAACTAATAAAGGGTCTGGAGGACATTAGTTATGAGGAAAGGTTACAAGCACTGAACTTATTCTCTATGGAGAAGAGACGCTTGAGATAACACCTTTGGGACGAATTAGAGCGGAGACTGTGAGCCAGGCCTTCCCGTCCAACATCAGTGCCTGACCTCACAAATGCGCTTCTGGAAGAATGGTCAAACATTCCCATAGACACACTCCTAAACCTTGTAGACAGCCTTCCCAGAAGAGTTGAAGCTGTTATAGTTGCAAACGGTGGGCCAACTCAATATTGAACCCTACGGACTAAGACTGGGATGCCATTAAAATTCATGTGCGTGTAAAGGCAGGTGTCCCAATACTTTTGGTAATATTGTGTATTTGAATGGGCTGGCAGCTGCTTAGTAGGCAATATATTGTAAGAATTGCATCCAGTTACTCAGGAACCAGATGGCATTTCCTCAGTAGGTGACCTTGTTAGCCACTTCCTGTCCAACATTCTTTAACTGAAAAAAACAGATGGAAGATTGTCAGCTGAAAAATGGCTGCATCCGATCAGAGCCAGCCAATGTTTGGGGTATTTTGGACAGCCAGCGGGAGATTTTGGAAGCACAGCAGGAGATTTGCCCATCCACTCTGTGTAGCGTGGATAAAGGGATCTGTTATCGGTGTATGGCCACCCTACTTGGCACTGAATTCTGACAGTAGAATGGGGAAGATTTAATTGTTATAGTCCTTAAAGTGGTTGTAAAGGTTAGTTTTTTATTTTTTAAATAGGTACCTTTAAGCTAGTGCATTGTTGGTTCACTTACCTTTTCCTTCGATTTCCCTTCTAAATGTTTTTTTTTCTTTGTTTTCTTTGTCTGAATTTCTCACTTCCTGTTCCTCCTCAGTAAGCTGTTCAGTAAGCTGTTCTGGCTGACTAACCACCACTCGGATGATGGTGTGAAGTTTACTGAGGAGAAACAGGAAGTGAGATATTCAGACAAAGAAAAAAAACATTTAGAAGGGAAATCGAAGGAAAAGGTAAGTGAACCAACAATGCACTAGCTTAAAGGAACCTATGTAGAAAATAAAAAATTAACCTTTATAACCCCTTTATAAGACAAGAAGCTGGGTTGGGGTGGGATTCAATAAGCAAGCTTCCAAAGCCAAAATATCAACTTTGAGTATTAACAATAATAACGTAATCTTTTTATATTCCTATGATTTTACCTTTTCTTTTCTCTTTCCAGAGCAAATGTATGACCTGTTGCTTTGTTGGTGGTCAGTATTCGATGGATACCTCCTCTACTACTGCTAAACTGGACAACTTCAAGTCATGTTTACGGGAAGCAAAATCTGGAACCCCCATCAGTGAGCTAATTGCTAACCAATGCCATCCAGGCAATGCCACGCCAGATCGGATCTTCCTCAGGGAAATGTTGGACGTGAGCTTGTTGGCGGAAAGTCCGACCGTGTGCACACTCCGTCGAACGTTTTTTGTCGGACTTTCCGCCAACAAACGTTGGCTAATAGGCTCTCAAATTTTCCACCAACAAAATTTTGTTGTCAGACTCTCCGCTCATGTCTACACAAGTCCGTCGCACAAAAGATCATGCATGCTCAGAAGCAGAAGCGGCCGGCCTTTTAAACTAGCGTTCATAATGGAGAATTGACATTCGTGACGCGGCAAATTATGAAATCTCCAAATGCCGAGCACAAGTCTCTTCTTCTTTAAAGGGATACTGATGGAGCTGCTTTGCTGGTGATACTGATGGCGTTATTGCAAATGAATTATCAAAGGCTTTTTTTTTTTCAAGAATAATAATAATAGCGCTAAATGAAAAACGCAAAAAGAAAAAGCGTGAATCAACACTCGCCAAATTTCTACTAACAAGAAATTAGCAGAAGGAGCCCAAAGGGTGGTGCTAAAGAGCTGAAAAAACACGTAGTACGTCTAGTACATCACTACGAACGTAATTGTTGGCCAACATTCGTGTGACCATGTGTATGCAAGACAAGTTGGAGCCAACAACCTTCGGACAAAATTGCACGGTTTTGTTGTCAGAAAGTCCAATCGTGTGTACGGGCTGGGGCATTACTGTAACAATATTTAAAAAAAAGCTCATAAAGCTTCCTCTTATGCAACACTGACGCTAAAATACAGAGAGAACCTCACATGGTCACGAGTCTGCAGTGGATATAATTGGAAATAGCTATCAAGCGGATGAGCCATTTTGAGGGCAAGGCAGCTGAGTCCACCGTGCCCCACAAAAATAGTAGGTGCAATTGCTACTCGTAGGTTTGTCACTTTAGCAAAGAACAAAAACGCTCTCTCCTCTGGACTCATTGAACACCTCAGATGTGCGCTATTGGTGCTAAGACTGTGACCTCCACTGCCATCTGTGAGATCACAAGCTTTATTGACCTGTCTCTGACCATCATACACTATTTAATCAGCACATTCCTTATTTGCCCAGTTTGCCTTAGACCTCAGGTTTTTCTAAGATGACCTTGTGATTGGTCTTACCATTAGCCAATGAGTGTAATCTGAGACCTGAGTGGAGAGAATGAACACACCTCCTCTATACAGTCTCATAGAGAAACATGCGCAGTAGAGGAGGTCAATCGCCTACTGTGTGCTGAAGGGAGGGGCATGGCCACCTCCCAGGATTGCTTGGTGACGATCAGAAGTCTTGATACGCACTAATCCAATGCACACATTGCTGTAGAAACGGCTGTGCGTCTAAGTGGGTGCTGTAGCCGCCAACGGCTGAATCCGTGTCAAGTCAAAGCAAAAAAATGTCACCAGCACACCAAGGATCTCCAGAGTGGGTCCAAAGCTTTAATCCTCAATACAGCAGACCTATGTATCTACAGTGGCCCATGTAACTGTTATATCATAGTCTGTTTCTTTGTAAAAGGGACTTTTTATAAATTAATTTTATTGACTTTTTTGTTTCGTATTTGCACATCCATGTAGTTTATTATTAAGCACCGCGGAGTCGGTACTTGGGAGATGGGGCAGTGTTGGGTAGTGCCAAGGAGGTGGGGGCAGGAGAGTACTACTGGGAAAGTTTGTAAATGGTGAGTACCACCTGCAACTGCCTTATACAGCCCAGATTGGATAGTTGCACATGATGGTGGTTCTGGTTTGAACACTGGTTAATGCTGATAGACTGAGAATCGCTTATCCAATATTAGAGCATAGGCCA
This sequence comes from Lithobates pipiens, assembly GCA_037367395.1. Lineage (NCBI taxonomy): Eukaryota > Metazoa > Chordata > Amphibia > Anura > Ranidae > Lithobates > Lithobates pipiens. Next base: position 453,725 of record JAZDVW010001914.1, on the reverse strand, counting down.
ACATACGTTTGGCAGAAGCTGTGACATTTTATCACTGTCTTTTTTCTTTTTTTTTTAACTGGTCTGAATGTTTTTTTTGTTTTTTTTTTATATGCATTTGCTAAAAAGATGTTATACCGTATATACTCGAGTATAGGCCGACCCGAATATAAGCCGAGGCCCCCAATTTACCCCCAAAAAACTGGAAAACTTATTGACTCGTGTATAAGCCGAGGGTGAGACATGGCTGTCCATCCCTGTGTGTCCGTCCATCCCTGTGTGTGTGTCCGTCCATCCATCCCTGTGTGTGTGTCCATCCATCCATCCATCCCTGTGTGTGTATCCATCCATCCATCCATCCCTGTGTGTGTGTGTGTGTGTGTGTGTGTGTGTGTGTGTGTATCCATCCATCCATCCATCCATCCATCCCTGTGTGTGTGTGTGTGTGTGTATCCATCCATCCATCCATCCCTGTGTGTGTGTGTGTGTGTGTATCCATCCATCCATCCATCCATCCCTGTGTGTGTGTGTGTGTGTGTGTGTGTGTGTGTGTGTGTGTGTGTCCATCCATCCATCCATCCCTGTGTGTGTGTCCGTGCAGCCTTGTGTGTGTGTCCAGCCTACCTGTGTCCCGAGCCGCCGTCGTCCCGAGCCTCCTCCGTCCCGAGCCTCCTCCGTCCCGTGCCTCCTCCGTCCCGAGCCTCCTCCGTCCCGTGCCTCCTCCGTCCCGTGCCTCCTCCGTCCCGTGCCTCCTCCGTCCCGTGTCGTGCCGATGGATCGCCGCTCCAGGATCGCCGCTCTTCTCGGCGGCCATTCTACAATTCAAAAGCTGCGCCTCCGCCTCCGCCTGTGATAGGCGGAACACTCAATTTCCCAGCAGCCTGTGTTCCGCCTATCACGGACATCGTCTCATCCTCGTCCGTAGTACGAGGATGAGCGGATGTCCGTGATAGGCGGAACACTGACTGCTGGGAAATTCAGTGTTCCGCCTATCACAGGCGGAGGCGGAGAAGGAGGCGCGGCTTTTGAATTTTAATGTCCGCCGTCTGTCTGCTCGATACGCTGATCGAGCAGTCAGACAGCGGTGACTCGAGTATAAGCCGAGGGGGCACTTTCAGCCTCAAAAAAGAGGCTGAAAATCTCGGCTTATACTCGAGTATATACGGTAATAATAATGTTTATACTGTAACTAAAGGTTACCAAAGCTTTGACAAGACAGACAGCAGGTGGAGCTCCAAGCTTGTTTTTTTATGCACCTGACTACCGCCTCGTGTCATCCACAGAGCTCAATAACGGAAGCTTGCCATGGCTTACCGTATATACTCGAGTATAGGTCGATCCGAATATAAGCCGAGGCCCCCAATTTACCACAAAAAAACTGGGAAATGTATTGACTCGTGTATAAGCCGAGGGTGAGACATCCCTGTGTCCATCCCTGTGTCCCGTCCATCCCTGTGTCCCGTCCATCCCTGTGTCCATCCCTGTGTCCCGTCCGTCCCTGTGTCCCGTCCGTCCCTGTGTCCCGTCCGTCGCTGTGTCCCGTCCGTCGCTGTGTCCCGTCCGTTGCTGTGTCCCGTCCGTTGCTGTGTCCCGTTCGTCGCTGTGTCCCGTCCGTCGCTGTGTCCCATCCGTCGCTGTGTCCCGTCCATCCCTGCCTACCTGTGCCAATCTGCAGCCTCTGTGTGCCATGCTCTCCTTTTCTGACAGACGGCGGCCATTCCTTTGTTCAAAAGCCGCGCCTCCCTGTCTGTGATAGGCGGAACACTCAATTTCCCAGCAGTCAGTGTTCCGCCTATCACGGACATCCTCTCATCCTCGTCCGTAGTATGAGAATGAGCGGATGTCCGTGATAGGCGGAACACTGACTGCTGGGAAATTGAGTGTTCCGCCTATCACAGACAGGGAGGCGCGGCTTTTGAATAGTAGAATGGCCGCCGTCTGTCTGCACGATACACTGATCGGGCAGGCAGACGGCGGTGACTCGAGTATAAGCCGAGGGGGGCACTTTCAGCCTCAAAAAAGAGGCTGAAAATCTTGGCTTATACTCGAGTATATACGGTACTCTCAAGCACAGAGAGTCTGAAGGCAAACAGCATCTGACAAATGCTCCGTGAACCCTGTGTCATGCATGCATTCTGTAAATATGCATTGAGTTTTATACAGCCCAGATTGGATAGTTGAACGTAATGGTTCTGCTTTGCATACTGGTTAATGTTGATAGACTGAGAACCCGATTATCCAATATTGGAGCATAGGCCAACATACGTTTGGCAGAAGCTGTGATATTTTATGCAGCACACCACTGTCTTTTTATTTTTTATTTTTTTAACTGATCTATTTATTTAGATGCATTTGCTAAATAAATGAGCTTGATAATGGAAGCTTGCCGTGGCTGACTCTCAAGCGCAGAGGGTCTGAAGGCAAACAGCATCTGAGAAAATGTTCTGTGAATCCTGTGTCATGCATGCATTCTGTTAATATGCATTTTATTTTATACACAAAAGTTAAATAGAAAGATGCAAAACCATTTTGAAAATGATAAACTTTATTTAAAAAAAAAAAATGCCTACACAGTATAAGGCTTCAGGGACACAGATGTCTGGGCTGTATGATGTAAAAACCAGGCGTATTTCCTTGGCAAGGACCCAAGCTGCTGCATAGAGAATGTACCTGTAGATGCAAATATTCCGTTACTTGTGTAAATACTTGTATGTATGTGAAGATACAACCCAGTCTGTATATCGGTACTTGTGCAAGCACAGAATATGGATGTACAATCTTGGAGGCAGACAGCCTGCACCCAGCAGGGTTGTACGTCTGTATGCAGGGGCGGACTGACAACTCATGGGGCCCCCGGGCAATAGGAGATTATGGGGCCCCCAGGCAATCAGAGATTATGGGGCCACACAGTATACACACACAAAATACAATCACACAATATACACATACATGTACACGCAGTATACACAGACATGTTTCTATTGGCTGAGAAGGTACTGGAGAGGTGGGGCAGCTATAATCTCAGGATTTTTAGATCAAAAGGATGTCGGTAAGGGACATTTCAGAGTCAGATGTAAAAAAAAAACACAGATTTTTACATATTGTCCCTGGTTTTACTGAGGCTGGCAACCCTGATGGGGGCCTCTAATGGCCTGGGGCCCTCTGGCAGTGCCCAAGTGGCCGAATGGTCAGTTCGCCCCTGTCTGTATGCATGCACATTTACATGTCAGTACATTTGATAGGTGACTGTGGGTCCTGAGTGAGAAAATATGCCCATTCGTATGTCATATGGCCTTAGGCGCCCATGTGCCTCCTAATTTCTCTTTGAGGAAGAACCTCTGTTGCAATGCCAAGTCCAGGTCCGATGCCAAGGACCAAGTCAAAGCTTTCATGTTCTGTGTCCTGCTCCACCCAACTGTCCTCTTATGGGTGCAATGTCATTGAGAGACATTGCGTGGGCATAGCTTCTGAGTTTCCTTAGTGGAATGGCACCATAAAATGCCATATGCTGCTGGCTTTATTCACTTTGACTCAGTGCAGCTCACAAAACCTGGGAATACAGAATTGAAGCATACCTGTAGCTGGGAAGCACTCAGTTGTTCCTAGTGTTAAAACTCAACTCCAACCAACATTTCTTCTAGCCTTGGGGATAGCAAGCAAAGGATAGAACTTCCAACAGGTTTTAATTGCTGGCTGTGTCCCATTACAGGGGCTCAATTTTTTTAAGCTTGGCTTTTAATGGCCTTTTTTCCTGTTCTCGGTAGCGGTTCTGTGAAAGAAGATCCACCTCAAGGGGACACAGACGCATTCAAGCGTAGCGAGCCCAAAAAAACAAGAGATAGTGGCTCACTAAGAGGAGGGAAGAAAAACAGTGCCAAACGGTTAGGTTCTAATATGTAGATGGTAAAATAGGATTAATAAAACAAAACCAAAATACTGTAAATAAGTACAGTGTATAATCCATATAAATAGTCCAACTACACAGTACAGTGGCTGCCGGCTGGGGAAGCTAGAAGCAAATCTGCAAACATATCAAAGGAAAGAGACAAGCAGTGCCATCTGAGCGTAAAAGCCCTTTAATTCACAAAATTGGCAACTCACATAACTAGAGCTCTATTTTGGTGAGTTGCCAACTTTGTGAATTAAAGTGCTTTACCAAGCTTACTACACTCAGTTGTCGCTGCTTGTCTATTTCCCTTGTTACTCTGGTGAGGCAATCGGCTAAGGTTCTTTGCCGAAACGCGTCAGCCCTATCATTTTACTGTCACTCTGATGTAACCGATAAAGTATTTTTTAAAGGATTACCGGTGTTGCTGGCTTTCTCCACCTTTGTACTCTGGTGAGGAAACCCTTTGATCAGCCTTTCTCAACCTTTTCAACACAGAGGAACCCTTGAAATAATTCTCCGGTCTCGAGGAACCCCTGATAAATATTTGAAATACTAAGATGCCTTAGTGTGATGGTCAGTGGGAAGAATGGTCCTTACACTTGTGGTCATTGGGAAGAATTACCTCCTTACAGATAGCTAAAAAGATCAATGGTGTCAGTAGGAACTTACCTGAGAGTCAGAAATTACCCAATGCTGAAGGAACCCCTAGCAACCTCTGGAGGAACCCTGGTTGAGAATCACTGCCTTAGATCAAAAGGTACCATTTCGAGCCAAGGCATACACAATATGTGAGCTTGTTGGACATCCCATTCCAGAATCGAATGCATGAAACCAATTATTAACAAAGGCACCCTCCAAAATCTTGTGGAAAGACATTCCAGAAGATTCGAGGCTGTTATAGCCATAAAGAGGGAGACCAGGGGTAGATTGATGGATTAGAAGGGCTGACACACATCCAACATGCTTTGGTGGTTTTGAAGGTCACCCGTTCATCAGGATGTGAAATGCCAGAAAAAGTTAGGATAACTGGAGTATAGATATTTCTGATGTAGAATAAATTTGTGGGTTTTAAGATCACTTTAGCAGTGGGTGTGTCATCCATATTTAAAATTTTACCACAAAAGAGTGACGGACACTATGAGGTTTACTTACTAAGGGCAAATAGATTTTGCACTATGCAGTTGCTCCAAAGCTTAGTAAATGAGCAGAAGCTCTGTTGACTTCCATCATCCAATCATGTGCAGGCAAAAATGTTGTTTTTTTTGTTTTTTTCCTTGCGTGTGATTGGGTATTTTTTGCAAAGTGAACCTTTATCTAATTTACTAAGCTTCGGAGCAACTGCCTTCTATTCTCCTATAGTAAATCAACCTCAATATCACAGTGGTCCTATGCCTGCCTCTAACTGGCCCTTGGAGCACTATTTCCCCAACTGATACCAACGGAAGGGACTACTTCTCCCACTGAGACCAAAGATTAATTCTTCTCATTGACACCAACAGTGAGGAGCTTTTCTTCTCATTTGACACCAATGGGGGAAACTATTCCTCCTCCAACTGACAGCAACCATGGGGCACTATTCCATCAACTGACATCAAGAAAAGGACACTATTCCTTCTACTGACACCAATAATGGGATACAATATCTTTTTCTGACACCAATGATGGGGCACTACTCCCCCCACTAACACCAAGGATGGGAACACTATCCCTTCTACTGACACAGACAATGGGATACTCTAGGGGGGAGATTTGCTAAAACTGGTGCACTCAGAATCTGGTGCAGTTCTGCATGGTAACCAATCAGCTTTTGACTTTAGCTTGTTCAATTAAGCTTTGCCAATAAAACCTGATAGCTAATTGGTTTCTATGCAGAACTGCACCAGATTTTGCACTCTCCAGTTTTAGTAAATAACCCTTATCTCTTCCAATGACATTCCTCCCAATAACACTATGGGAACACTATGCCTTACACTGTCCCCAATTATAGGAACACTATTTCTTCTACTGACACCAACGATGGGACACTATCACTTCCACTGACACCAAGAGTGGGACACTATTCCTTCCACTGACAACAATGATGGGAACACTATTCCTCCCACTGATACCAAGAATAGGGAACTATTGCTCCCACTGATACCAATGATGGGGCACTATTCCTCCCACTGATACCAAGAATGGGACACCATTCCTCCCACTGACACCAATGGCACTATTCCTCCCACTGATACCAAGAATGGGACACTATTCCTCCCAATGATACCAAGAATGGGACACTATTCCTCCCACTGACATCAATGATGGGCCACTATTCCTCCCACTGATACCAAGAATGGGACACTATTTTTCCCACTAACACCAATGACGGGCCACTATTCCTCCCACTGACACCAATAATGGGGCACTATTCCTCCCACTGACATCAATGATGGGGCACTATTCTTCCTATTGATTCCAAGAACGGGACACTATTTCTCCCACTGATACCAATGATGGGGCACTATTCTTCCCACTGACATCAATGATGGCTCACTATTCTTTCCACTGATACCAAGAATGGGACATTATTCCTCACACTAACACCAATGATGAGGCACTATCCCACCCACTGATACCAAGAATGGGACATGATTTCGATGGGGCACTAGTCCTTCCACCCACAATATTTTTTCTCCCACAGGCAGAGATCTTTAAACACAGCCCAGCCATTTTGAGGTCTGAAGGATAGGGATCTAACCCTTTTCTCAGAAAATTTAAGGACCCGTTCTCTAAAACTGGCCATACACTAGTAGGAGAAAATGTTAATTTTAAGAATGTTCATAGAAAATTTTTAATTGTTAGCGGGATCAAAACAATGTTCATATTCAATTGCAGTGACGAAATAGAAGTAGAATGGCAATTTTTTTCTCCAACAAACAGCTAATGGGGTTTTCCTTTGGGAAAGTCCATTCACTCCAAAATCAACTGTTAACAGCAAATGTCTTTTTGAAGTATTTTTGAACGACATTCATCATGTCATCAAATGTACTGTTGAGAATTTTCGCACTAATATTCCAACAATGTTCTTTGGAAAATCTACTGGTATATGGGCAGCTTAACCACTTGCCGACCGCCGCACGACGATATACGTCGGCAGAATGGCACGGGCAGGCATATGGGCGTATATATAAGTCCCTGCCTGCCCGCGGGTGGGGGGCCCGATCGGGCCCCCCCCCGGTGCCTGCGGCGGTCGGCATTTCTTCGAGAGCGATCCGGGATGAGGGGGCGGCCATTCATTCATGGCCACCCCCTCGCGATCGCTCTCGACGAATGGAAATCCCCGGTGACATCACTTCCTCTCCTGTAATGTAAACACAGGAGAGGAAGTGATGTATTCTCTCCTCCGTGTCGGTATTTTCCGTTCCGACACGGAGGAGAGCGGATCGGTGAGTTGCACCAACACTCTACACACACAGTAGAACATGCCAGGCACACTCACACCCCCCCTTTACCCCCCGATCACCCCCCCAATTACCCCTGCCCCCCAGTCACAGTGACACCAATGTCATTTTTTTTTTTTTTTTTTTTTTTTTTTTGCATTGGTGTCATTTGTGACTGTAATAACTGTTAGGGCAGTTAGAGTTAGCCCCCTTTAGTTCTAATGTACCCCCCTAACCCCCCCAATAAAGGTTTAACCCCGTGATCACCCCCCGTCGCCAGTGTCACTAAGGCTGGGTTCACATTGCAGCGGTTTATGAGAACGAATGTGATTCGCACCGCACTGCAGTGCAAATCACATCCGATCTCTGTGCGATTCGAGTTCAGCCATTCGCCGCACCCGCCGCACCCGCCACACCCGCCGCACCCGCCGCAAATTCGCACGGGACCCTTTTTTTGGCCCGCAGCAGAATCGGATCGCATGGGTGTTCACACCATGCGATCCGAGTTTGCAGATCGCACTGCGATATGCGAACTGATCTGGGGGTGTCAGTAACATTTCACTGACACTCCCAGCAGTTCGCATAGGGCAGTGTGAACTGCCGCCGGGAGGCATGCGATGCGGGAACCCGCCGCGGATTCGCGGCGTTTCCGCATCGCTCCAGTGTGAACCCAGCCTAATAAGCGATCATTTTTCTGATCGCCGTATTAGTGTCACAGGTGACGCTAGTTAGGCAGGTAGGTATTTAGGTTCGCCGCAGCTTTTTATAGCGCCAGGGACCCCCATATACTACCGCATAAAGCCCCCTGATTGCCCCCTAGTTAACCCTTTCACCAGTGATCACCATATAACTGTTACAGGTGACGCTGGTTGGTTAGTTATTTTTTTATAGTTTCAGGGCACCCGCCATTTATTACCTAATAAAGGTTTAACCCCCTGATCACCCGGCGGGTGTCATTTGTGACTAATAACTGTTAGGGCAGTTAGGGTTAGCCCCCTTTAGTTCTAAGGTACCCCCCTAACCCCCCCAATAAAGGTTTAACCCCGTGATCACCCCCCGTCGCCAGTGTCACTAAGGCTGGGTTCAGATTGCAGCGGTTTGAGAACGGATGTGATTCGCACCGCACTGCAGTGCAAATCACATCCGATCTCTGTGCGATTCGAGTTCAGCCATTCGCCGCACCCGCCGCACCCGCCGCACCCGCCGCACCCGCCGCAAATTCGCACGGGACCCTTTTTTTGGCCCGCAGCAGAATCGGATCGCATGGGTGTTCACACCATGCGATCCGAGTTTGCAGATCGCACTGCGATATGCGAACTGATCTGGGGGTGTCAGTAACATTTCACTGACACTCCCAGCAGTTCGCATAGGGCAGTGTGAACTGCCGCCGGGAGGCATGCGATGCGGGAACCCGCCGCGCATTCGTGGCCTTCCCGCATCGCTCCAGTGTGAACCCAGCCTAATAAGCGATCGTTTTTCTGATCGCTGTATTAGTGTCACAGGTGACGCTAGTTAGGCAGGTAGGTATTTAGGTTCGCCGCAGCTTTTTATAGCGCCAGGGACCCCCATATACTACCGCATAAAGCCCCCTGATTGCCCCCTAGTTAACCCTTTCACCAGTGATCACCATATAACTGTTACAGGTGACGCTGGTTGGTTAGTTATTTTTTTATAGTTTCAGGGCACCGCCATTTATTACCTAGTCTCACTAGTGTACCCCTAAATTTAGGGGTGTCTACTTTCCAAAATGGGGTCATTTGGGGGGGGTTTGTGCCATCTTGGCATTTTATGGCCTTCAAAACTGTAACGCCCTTAGAAAGCCTGAAGGCGGTGCTTGGTTTTCGGGGCCCCGTACGCGGCTAGGCTCCCAAAAAGTCCCACATATGTGGTATCCCCGTACTCAGGAGAAGCAGCAGAATTTATTTTGGGGTGTCATTTCACATATGCCCATGGCATGCGTGAGCAATATATCATTTAGTGACAACTTTGTGAAAAAAAAAAAAAAAAAAAAAAAGTTTGTAATTTTCCCGCAACTTGTGGCAAAATATAAAATATTCCATGGACTCAACATGCCTCTCAGCAAATAGCTTGGGGTGTCTACTTTCTAAAATGGGGTCATTTGTGGGGGTTTTGTGCCATCTTGGCATTTTATGGCCTTCAAAACTGTAATAGGTAGTGAGGAGTGAAGTCAAATATTTACGCCCTTAGAAAGCCTGAAGGCGGTGCTTGGTTTTCGGGGCCCCGTACGCGGCTAGGCTCCCAAAAAGTCCCACATATGTGGTATCCCCGTACTCAGGAGAAGCAGCAGAATTTATTTTGGGGTGTCATTTCACATATGCCCATGGCATGTGTGAGCAATATATCATTTAGTGACAACTTTGTGAAAAAAAAAAAAAAAAAAAAAAAGTTTGTAATTTTCCCGCAACTTGTGGCAAAATATAAAATATTCCATGAACTCAACATGCCTCTCAGCAAATAGCTTGGGGTGTCTACTTTCTAAAATGGGGTCATTTGTGGGGGTTTTGTGCCATCTTGGCATTTTATGGCCTTCAAAACTGTAATAGGTAGTGAGAAGTGAACTCAAAAATTTACGCCCTTAGAAAGCCTGAAGGCGGTGCTTGGTTTTCGGGGCCCCGTACGCGGCTAGGCTCCCAAAAAGTCCCACATATGTGGTATCCCCGTACTCAGGAGAAGCAGCAGAATTTATTTTGGGGTGTCATTTCACATACGCCCATAGCATGTGTGAGCAATATATCATTTAGTGACAACTTTGTGTAAAAAAAAAAAAAAAAAAATTTTTTTGTCATTATTCAATCGCTTGAGGCAAAAAAATAAAATATTCAATGGGCTCAACATGCCTCTTATCAATTTCCTTAGGGGGTCTACTTTCCAAAATGGGGTCATTTGGGGGGGTTTTGTACTGCCCTGCCATTTTAGCACCTCAAGAAATGAGATAGGCAGTCGTAAACTAAAAGCTGCGTAAATTCCAGAAAACGTACCTTAGTTTGTAGATGTGACAACTTTTGCGCAAACCAATAAATATACAATTATTGACTTTTTTTTTACCAAAGACATGTGGCTGAATACATTTTGGCCTAAATGTATGACTAAAATTGAGTTTATTGGATTTTTCTAATAACAAAAAGTAGAAAATATCATTTTTTTTCAAAATTTGCGGTCTTTTTACGTTTATATCGCAAAAAATAAAAATCGCAGAGGCAATCAAATACCATCAAAAGAAAGCTCTATTTGTGGGAAGAAAAGGACGCAAATTTTGTTTGGGTACAACATTGCATGACCGCGCAATTACCAGTTAAAGCAGCGCAGTGCCAAAGTGTAAAAAGACCTCTGGTCATTTACCAGCAAAATGGTCCGGTCTGAAAGTGGTTAAGTTTCTTTCTTGATGTGTTCAAAGCTAAAGAAAAATGTTGGCCAAAGTTGGGCGTTGAGTGAGCAACGGGCATACTTGTCAATGTTACATTTCAACTGCAATGTTTACATAGCTTTGATTGCACTCATTGAAGTTACATCCCATCAAAAGGGAATTTTTCGAGGCATTGAGCAGGTAAATGTTTTGAAGAAAACATCAATAAAAAATGACTGAAGTAAAATTGTGTTGTGTGATAAATATATATTGTACATAAAAAAATAACCTGGATGATCTTTTAGATGCAGTTGCCCATATTTTGGAGAGATCAGGGTGTCCATTAGCCAAAGAGGATTTAGGGGTCACAGGTACTTATCAGTGTAGTCACGGATGTGGGTAGTAATATTTTTTCCAGAAAGGAAGAGAAAGTGACAGTCCTCCACCTGGAAGAACCATGGGTCCAACATTTGTGGTCAATAGTCTTGGGGAGCCAAGACTGGCCCAGACCTATAGTGTGTCTAAGCTAAGGTGACCAGATTTTTAAAATGAAATCCGGGGACTTTTTTTTTTTTTACTGGTAATGGCGCCAATCAGCGACTCTCTGCCCATCGCCACCGCCACCTGCCTCACAGTGTGTCAAGCCTTACTGTCCAGGCCTTGGCTACTACTGGGTGGGGAGCGGAGGAAGATCACTCCGCCAGGGAAGGCAAGGAGACAAGCAGGCAGGTGGCTGGCCAGTACTTGAGCCAAGTCAGAAGAACATGCGAGCGGAGCTGAATGGGTATGCGCCCAAAACTGAAGAAATATTGCCTCCGTTCCGACAAGTACATGATCATCAGAAAGGGACACAGATAATGGAAAAAAATACACCCCCCTAAGCTAGTAGGAGTGGTGGAGCGGAGGTGTGTAATTTTTATATTTTATTCTGCACTGACTGTCTTTGAAATTGCCCCTGTCCCTGTTCAAATCCAATCCGGGGACAAAACCAGGGACAGACTTGGTCCGGGAACAGTGTCCTCAATCCGGGGACTGTCCCCGGAAACCAGGGATGTCTGGTCACCCTAGTCTAAGCATACATGGAATCTGGTGCATTGCCACCTGGGATGTGTGATGTAGACATCCTAGAAGGTCAACGGTGGCTGGATACGTCATCCTCGCTTAGGTGAGGACTGCACAAGTGAACATGAGAAAAAAATTGGTATCTCCAGTTACATTTCTATTTTTTGCAACTTTTTTTGCAACTGTGTAATGCCAGCCATTCGATAAATGTCTGATTTCTTTCCGATGCACCGCTCCGAATAGAGAATGACAACCCATTCAATTGATATGCCACACATGGAGAAGTGGATTTTGATTGATAGCTAAGATACGATTGTAACTAGACATGTGCACAACAGAAAAATTAATTTTGTTTTGTTTCTGTTAGTTTCCGTTGATTGGTAATGATTTGTAATTTCGTAAGATGTGGGTTTTCGTTTTCAGACTCGTTCGTATTTTCGTAAGCCCTTGTACACACGGTCGGAGATTCCGACAACCAAATCCGTCGGATTTTGTCCGAAACTGTTGTATACACACGGTCGGACAAAGTTGTCGGAAAATTCCGACGTGATGACGTTATTTCGTTAAGATGGGACTACGTTCGGGCTAGTAGCCAATAGCTTTGGTGTAGGAATTTGATCTGAGCATGCGTGGCACTTTGTCCGATCGGAATTCTCTACACATGCTCGGAGTATGTCCGATCGGAGCATTTTGTCGGAAAATTTTTCCAACAAGTTGGAAAATTTGGTCCGTCGGATATTCTTACGGAAACAGTCCGATGTAGACCACAATATCCGTCAAAACGGTCCGATCGGACACATTCCGTCTGAATCTCCGACCGTGTGTACAAGGGCTAAGAGTTATCTTTTCGTTGACTTGAAATGATTCGTATTTCCGTGAGTCTGATTTCCGTTGATTAGAAAATCGTACTTTCGTAAATTTAATTACATTTGTACTTTCGCTAGAATACATTTTTCGTTTTTTCAAAACACTACTCGTCGTCATTTTTTACTTTCGTGAGATTGGCTGCCTCATTTATTCGTACTTTTGTTACATTGTTTTCGTAGATTCGTAATCGAAGCATAATTCGTAATTTTACGCAGTGTGTATGCTATTATATGTTTAAGAAACAAAGAATTTCTCTCTCACAAGTTACAACTTAAATCACAAATCCACCAAAACAGTGCCACCGACCTAACCACACCCTATCTGGACTCTGGATGGAACACACTGCAGTCTAACACAGAAAAACACACAAAGGGAATAAGAAACAAGCTCATTGGGGGAAGGGACAACCTCTTCATGGGAAGGGACAAGCTTATTGGCCAACGTCCAGAAATATTTCAGAACTAACGAATTAGTTCTTTCGGATTCTCGATCAGCAGAATTTTTTGTTCATTTTGATTTCCGTTATTTTGAATGTTTGTTCTGTATTTTCATTGTTTCTATGTTTTCGTTTTTCGTTGTTTCTATGTTTTCGTTTTTTCGGATTGTCATTCTTTCGTATTTTCGCTGTTTCTAATTTATATTTTCGTTGGTTTTCCATATTTGTTCTTTTCGATAATTCGTTGTTCGTTCGAATTTTTAGTAAAACGTTTGTTCATTCGTATGTTTTCGAATTAACGAATATAACGAATTTTGACGAATAACAAATTCGGAACTAAACTAATTGCACATGTCTAATTGTAACTTACAATGGTAAAGTATCAATCACTTCTGTTTCCACCTTGTAATCTCATTGCAGTGCTACCCTTGTAGGGACCATTGGTATTGATTGTTTTTTTCCCTAAAAGATGACCACTACAAGCACCAGTCCACCCACACCAGCTCCAAAACCACAGTCTAGGGTACATGTGTCAAACACAGGGTCTGCAGGCCGAATCTGGTCCACCAGGCCATTTCATGTGGCCTTCCTACCTCTCCTGCAGTTCCTGCAACCTTGTATCAGCAGTCGGCAGCAGAGAGGAGGACAGAAATCCTTTGCCAGATCCTGCACTTCTCTGTGCAATCACGGAGAGGCTCGTCTCTGCCCTCCCCCTCCCCCCCCTCCATCTCAGCAGTCGGCAGCAGACAGGACAGAACTCCTCCTACAGATCCTGCTCCTCCCTCCACCTCCCCTGGTCTCAGCATTCTTCAGACTCCGGCAGCTGATTCCAGCCCTCCTGTGGTCCTCTTCCACACCCTTCACTTTTTGCTTTCCAGCTTGGCCCCTAACTTCTTCCCAACAGCAGCACAAGGTAAGGTGGGTGCACTGTGGCTCTTGACTTCTGATGGTGGGGGGCTTTTGACATCTGATGTTGGGGGGGTGCTTTAGTTTACACATACAATCTTTGAGGGCAACCATAATGCTAATGTGGCCCTGGTCCAGGGGATGTCTTTTTAAGATTTATTGCTTGTGAGAGGTGAGAGGGTAGGGCATGGGATACAGGCCCATGCCCTACCCTCTCATCCCATGCCCTACCCTCATACAGGTGAGAGGGTAGGGCATGGGATACAGGTGAGAGGGTAGGGCATGGGATACTTCAAAACAGTCAATAGCAATAATGGGATTGCCATTATATCTAAGACTCTATCAGAACAGCCCCAGTCCATGTAGCAAATTCTGGCACTTAGATCTCTTCTAGCACAAACATACCCAAGTCCTCAACAATGTCTTTACTCACGATGTCCTTGGAGCTGTCTGCCACCCATTGGCCGGGGCATGATAAATATTCCTACTGGTCGTCTGGAGCTCCCTGCCCTAAATTCTGGAAGCTTCTTCCAAAGACAAGTGGGAGAAATCAAACACCCAGCCTAGTAAACCTTGACTAGACATAAACAGTCAATTACTGCTCCACTCAGTACAGTGAAGCCAAAAATGAATGTAGCACCCTTTAGTGTGTGCTAGAAGTAGTGTTCTAGATACGGCAGATTTTCCGACGGGAAATGTTGGATGTGAGCTTGTTTTCGGAAAGTTGGACCATGTGTACGTTCCATCGGACATTTGCTGTCGGACTTTCCGCCAACAAATGTTTGCTAGCAGGTTCTCAAATTTTCCACCAGCAAAACTCTGTTGTCAGAAAGTCCGTTGCGCAAAAGTGCCACGCATGCTCGGAATCAAGCAGAAGGAGCCGCACTGGCTATTGAACTTCCTTATTCCTCGGCTCGTTGTACGTCTTGTACGTCACCACGTTCCCACGTTCGTAATTGTTGGCCAACATTTGTGTGTATGCAAGACAAGTTTGAGCCAACAACCTTCGAACAAAAATCCACAGTTTTGTTGGTGAAAAGTCCGATCATGTGTATGGGGCATTATGCCACGTACACGCGACCAGACTTTTTGGCAGCACAGGTCCGACGGAAACGAATCCGTCGAACAATTCCATCGTGTGTGGGCTCCATCGGACCTTTGCTGTCCAAAAATCTGACGGACTTTAGAAATAGAACATGTTTCAATTTTTTTTGCCGGAACTCTGCCGGACCCAGTTCCTAATGAGAAATCCGCTCGTGTGCATGCTAGTCCGATGGGCAAAAACCGATGCTAGGCCAGCTATTGGCTACTGGCTATGAATTTCCTTATTCTAGTCCGGTCGTACATCATCACGTACGAATCCATCGGACTTTGGTGAGATTGTGTGTGGCCAAGTCCGTTCATTCGGAAAGTCCATCGGAACTCCGCAGAAAGTCCGTCAGGAAGACCGTCGGACCTAGTCCTTCGAAAAGTCCAGTCGTGTGTAAGCTGCATTAGTGGTTAGGATTGGTAAATTCTAGTTTAGCTCAGGGCTAAGTCTGAGCTGTGGAACCTGGGTCAGGGTTCAGTGAGTCAGGGCTGGATGACTCATCTGGCAGATTTCTCTGGCACCTCCTCCTGGTCTGGAAGATTGTAGAATCGTCTAGAACTAGAGGATGGGAGTAACGAGGGACTGCCATGAATATTTATGAGACATTGGCCAAATCCCCAGCAGTGGTCTGGAAGAGGGCAGAGCTTACCTCGTAAATAGAAATGGACAATACCAGTAGGGAGAAAAAAGGGGGCAAATTGCTAGCGATTTGAAGGAAAAGGAGTTGGGACTTTAAATGAAGCACATGGTTTGCAAGACAACAAAAGATGGTGGATAAATCTTTTGGCTTTCACACCCCTGTTTACACCCCTTATTATTCTACCAGGCACTCTTCCTCCCAAATACACCTTCTTCTTATCCACATACGCGCACACACTTCACATTTTAATTTGCCATCTTTCCTCTAGGGTGCCTCGTGGTCCTGTGTATCCTCGATGGGTGCCTCTGTTTGTCGCTGCGGCGGGGGCGCCCGCCCCAGCTCCCGGTTGCAGTCTTCTTGGATGGCTTACCACTCCTGCCCTTCCACCACTAGTATCTGCCCCTGGTGTACCCTTTAACCATGATGACTCATTATATCATTTTAACTTTAGAAACACGACTTGTCTGCTCCTGATGAGTGGTATTGAACCACGAAACGCGTCGAGATACCAGCCATCTTATATTCACCAATTTCATTGGACAACATAGGAATCGCTCCTTTAACAGGATTTTTGAGGTCCAAGATCGGGCAGGCATGATCGAGCAATAATTGTTTACCTGATTTGACACTGGTGGTCCCTTGATTGTACCAAGCAACGATATCTGTACCATATTTATTACTTGTTCTACCTATCTTGCTATTTGATATCATAGTCTGTATGTTGTTCACTGTTTATCAGTGTCACTATTCATTCTAGATATTTTGTCAAGTGTTAATGGGATACTGTTTGATACCATTGTTTTGTATATGAATTACTAAATCGCTTATTTATCCACCATCTTGTCTTGTCTTGCAAACCATGCGCTTCATTTAAAGTCCCAACTCCTTTTCCTTCAAATCGCTAGCAATTTGTCCGCATGCTGAAAAATATATAGTCATAATGCCAGTAGGGAGTCGGATGGAAGATGGAGATGTAGTGCTGAGGAGGCTGTGGGTGGCGCTCAGGGGTGCCCCCTAGTCTAGGAGGGTGTCCTTGGGCCTGGGATCACGTGCTGGAAGGTTCCTTCTACAACACACAGGAGCTTGAGAGCTAGCCTGGAGGGCTAGTGTAAGGGGCAGCTGCAGTCAGGGAGTCTGGCAGGGCCTGAAGAGGTGGTGCTAGGATCTGTGACTACACTTAAAGGGGCACTTAAAGGGGCTGCGAGTTTCTGCTTGCAATGGGCTATTGCTAAATCTGACTGGGGCCTGTCTGATCAACACAGAGTGACATAGCTGGAACAAGCAAGTGGAGGAAGAAGGAAGTTGGAGCTGCACTTATAGGCTGTATATAGGAAGAATGTCCCTGAAGTTTTTCTGAAGTCAAGTGGGAACCCCCAAAAAACCCAAAGTTGCGGACTGTTTTCTGACTCTTTGTGACTGTAAAGATTTGGTATGCCAGGCTGTGCAGGAGTGGAAGATCCCAGTTCATTTGTGGCTCCTAAGGGGGCGCGCTACACTAAATGTACCTAGCAGCCTAACTAAGAGGACGCTACTTCATAATTCAATCAACTAAAATACAATGGTGTTCATGAATCAAGTACAGTGCCTTGAAAAAGTATTCACACCCCTTGAAATTTTCCACACTTTGTCATGTCACAACCAAAAACGTAAATTTATTTTATTGGGATTTTATGTGATGGACCAACACAAAGGTGGCACATAATTGTGAAGTGGAAGGAAAATCATAAATGGTTTTCAACATTTTTTTACAAATAAATGTGTGGGGGGTACATTTGCAATACTTTGTAGAACCTCCTTTCGCTGCAATTACAGCCGCAAGTCTTTTTGGGGATGTCTCTACCAGCTTTGCCCATCTAGAGAGGGACATTTTTGCCCGTTCTTTGAAAATATCTCAAGCTCGGCCAGATCGGATGGAGAGCATCTGTGATCAGCAATTTTCAAGTGTTGCCACAGATTCTCAACTGGATTTAGGTCTGGACTGTGACTGGGCCATTCTAACACATGAATATGCTTTTATCTAAACCATTCCATTGTAGCTCTGGCTGTGTGTTTTGGGACGTTGTCCTGCTGGAAGGTGAACCTCCGCCCCGGTCTCAAGTCTTTTGTAGACTCTAACAGGTCTTCTTCTAAGATTGTCCTGTATTTGACTCCATCCATCTTCCCATCAACTCTGACCAGCTTCCGTGTCCCTGCTGAAGAAAAGTGGTGTGTTCAGGGTGATGTGCAGTGTTAGTTTTCCACCACACATAGCATTTTGCTTTTAGGCCAAAAAGTTTAATTTTGGTCTCATCTGACCAGATCACCTTCTTCCACATGTTTTCTGTGTCCCCGACATGGCTTCTCACTAACTGCAAACAGGACTTCTTATGGCTTTCTTTCAACAAAGAGAAGCCCGGAGCAGGGGAGGACTGACAACTCACGGGGCCCCCGGGCAATAGGAGATTATGTTGCCCCTGGGCAATAGGAGAAGATTATGGGTCCCTAGGCAATAGGAGATTAGGGGGCCCCCAGGCAATAGATTATGGGGCCACACAGTATACACACACACACACACACACACACACACATACAGTATACACACAGACACACAATATACACACACAGAATACACACACACACACACACACACACACACACATACAGTATACACACACAGACACAAAATATACACACACAGAATACACATACACACTGAAAAGGTACTGGAAAGGCGGGGCAGATATAATATTGGGATTTTTTAAAAAACACAATTTTTACATACTGTCTCTGGTTTTATTGAGGCTGGCAACCCTGATGGGGCCCCTTAGTGGCATGGGGCCCTCGGGCAGTGCCCAAGTGCCCGAATGGCCAGTCCGCCCCTGGCCCGGAGTAAAAGCAAAAAAGCAATAGACGTAGGGCCAGCATGACAGGGGTTAAAAGGGGCATGATTATCAGAGGGATGCTGTAGGATAGGTTGGTGGCAGGCTGGATGGGGCACGGTTTGAGCTGGGTGGAGCAGAATTGGTCAGGAGACCGGAAGGGGAGGGTCTGCAGTCGGAGCACCAATATGGAGCAACTTCCCACCCTACATTTGGTGGGCTGTTGGCTGGTTAGTGAATTGGGGGTTGGTTTAGCTAGATGTGGCGATTGGCGGGGTGCAAGGTCCTTTTTAGGTTCATATGGACACAAAAGGTATGGTGTAAGGACCCGTCTGAGGTACGGCTCCCAGTTGGTGGATGTGTACCCACTAGTTGTCTCCGAGTTGATAGTTTTGTGGCTGGAGGCCTGTGAGGTGCCAAGCAGGTACCACCCTGGGTTTTTGCCTATTAGGACCTTGTGGCTCTTTTTCTTCAATAAACTGCCTGGTCTGGTTCTTCATGTTATTGATCTGATAATTATTGGTTATTTATATTTTGTTTACTAAAAAGGCTGCTGTGGCCAATTTAACTCAAATTTTGTGCGTTGTGGTCACTATGGGAAGGGTGGGGTTTTGGTATAGCAGTTAACAAGACATATTTAATACCATAGTCATGTCTTTCTTCTTGTCACTCTTCCATAAAGGGCAGATTTGTGGAGAGATGACTAATAGTTGTCCTGTGGACAGATTCTCCCACCTGAGCTGTGGATCTCTGCAGCTCCTCCAGAGTCACCATGGACCCTCTTGGCTGCTTCTCTGATGAATGCTCTCCTTGCCCGGCCTGGTCAGTTTAGGTGGACGGCCATGTCTTGGTAGGTTTGCAGTTGTGCCATACTCTTTCCATTTTCAGATTGTAGCAACCTCTAGTAGTGTGCTAGAGAGAGTAGGTAAATTTAAGCTGGGCAAGCTGGTCGCTAGGCCTGTTTGTTTTCATTTTGGGCTGGGAGTGGCTCAGGGTAGGGCTGGGTGACTCACAGGTGGTGTCATCAGGACATCCCTTTTCTATCCAGAGGATTCTATTGCTTTCTGGAAAGAGAGGTGGAGGGGAGGTGGAGCCAGTTGGGATGTTTAGGGAGCCCTGACCAATCCCCAGACTGGATTGGCAGGGGGCAGGCCTCCTTAAATGCCCAGGGTCAGCCCAGCTGCGGAGGAGTTGTCGGGTGGAAGAGCTGGAGTGAAAGAGTGTGGAGGCTGGTGGAAGGAGTAGTGGAAAGCGACAGCTGCAGCTAGGAGGGCTGGCAGGGCCTGAAGATGGCTAACTGTAATCGTTTTTCAAATTACTTTTATTTTTTATGTTTTTATTTATTTTTATTGCATTTTAGTGTAAATATGAGATGTCAGGTCTTTTTGACCCCAGATCTAATATTTAAGAGGCCCTCTCATGCTTTTTTTCTGTTACAAAGGATGTTTACATTCCTTGTATTGGGAATAAGTGACACAATTAAATAATAAAAAAAAAACAGTGTAAAATTTTAAAATAAAAGGTAAAATAAATAGGAAAAACTTTTTTTTAAACGCTCCCCGCCACGTCGAGCTCAAGTGCAGAAGCAAGCGCATACGTAACCACATGTGAGGTATCGTCGTGATCGGTAGAGCGAGAGCAATAATTTTAGCCCTAGACCACCTCTGTAGCTCAAAACATGCAACCTGTAGAATTTTTTAAATGTCGCCTATGGAGATTTTTAAGGGTAAAAGTCTGTCGCCATTCCACGAGCGGGGCGCAACTTTGAAGCGTGACGTGTTGGGTATCAATTTGTCCCAATCAGGGACAGTCCCTCGGAATCAGGGACAGTTGGGAGCTATGGTGTAAAGTGCGCTGAATACAAATGCACGTCACACTTTTTACACATTTATTTGTAAAAAAAATTGAAAACTATCTATCATTTTACTTCAACTTCACAATTACAGTAGCTGGAACAAGCAAATGTGTGCTGGAGGAAGAAGGAAGTTGGAGCTGTACATTAGAGCAGTGGTCCCCAACCTTTTTGGCACCGGGGACCGGCTGTGTGGATGAAAATTGTGCCAAGGACCGGGGGGGAGGGAGGGTCAAGATTTTTCACGGGCAATGGCTGGTGTTAGTGATTCAATAATCATGGCACCATGCTTGATATGGTGTCGGGGTGATTGAAGCGTATTATTTCTATTATTACATTGCTGTAATAAATGAAATAGTTCAACTCGCCATACTGTAGAATCAGCGGGAGCCCTGAGTGTGTCACTTACCACTGTCACCTGCTGCTAGATGTGCATAGTCACTTGCCACGCTGCCTGTCACCAGAAGCGGAATGTCACTTGCCACATCACCTGCCACACTGCCTGCCACAAGATGTGCATTGCCACCTGCCACGTTGCCTGTCACCAGATGCGGAGTGAGTGGAGCGCCCCTTGTGGTATGTCAGGCAGACAGCTGAGGGGGTGAACTACAAGTCCCAGCACACCTCACCTGTACTCCCACACACAGCTCACCTGTCACTGATGACGTCACATCTCTGTGGGATCGCCCCTCTGGATGTTGCAGGGTGTCTCTCTCCTCATGCTGCAACTGGTCTCATCTGGCAGAGGGAGGGTCTGGGACTCCTTCGGCTCTCAGTCTCCGGCTCCACCCTTCTGCCATCCCTGATCAGCTGTCTGGGGGGCAGGCAATCTGCGCCGCTGAATAAGGAATCCTACGTTTTCACACACCGAGCAGCCAGGGGAGAGCGGTGATGTGGGGCAGGCAGTATGAGATGATGTCATCTCTCTGCTCCCCGCTGCACCTCCGACAGGCTGGCTTTGAGGGCGGAAGAGCAGTGATGCAGAGGGGGCGGAGAGAGATGATATCATCTCTGCTTGCCCGCCCGCTCGCTTCTTCCATCCACCCAGCGCTCTCATGCCAGTAGCCCAGCATGTGTCTTGCAACCGCTCGCACCCGCGGCCCACCTGCAGAAGGGCCACCGGCCTGGTAGTGGGCCGGGGACCGGGGGTTGATGACCCCTGCATTAGAGACTGTACATTAGAGAGTGTACATAGAGACTGTACATTAGAGACTGTACATTAGAGACTGTACATTAGAGACTACATTAGAGACTGTGCATAGAGACTGTACATTAGAGAGTGTACATAGAGACTGTACATTAGAGAGTGTACATAGAGACTGTACATTAGAGTCTGTACATAGAGACTGTACATAGAGACTGTACATTAGAGACTACATTAGAGACTGTGCATAGAGACTGTACATTAGAGACTGTACATTTAGACACTGTACATTAGACACTGTACATAGACACTGTACATAGACACTGTACATTAGAGACTGTACATTAGAGACTGTACATAGAGACTGTAATTAGAGAGTGTACATAAAGACTGTACATTAGAGACTGTACATAGAGACTGTACATTAGAGTCTGTACATAGAGACTGTACATAGAGACTGTACATTAGAGACTACATTAGAGACTGTGCACAGAGACTGTACATTAGAGACTACATTAGAGACTGTGCATTAGAGACTGTACATAGACACTGTACATTAGAGACTGTACATTTAGACACTGTACATTAGACACTGTACATTAGACACTGTACATAGACACTGTACATAGACACTGTACATTAGAGACTGTACATAGAGACTGCACATAAAGACTGTACATAGAGACTGTAATTAGAGACTACATTACAGATAGGGTGACCACATTTTCAAACTGCCATTCAGGGACACCTGAACCTGAATGGCAGTTCAGGATTGTCCCGGATTGCCCGGGATTGTCCCTTAATTAATTTTTTTGTCCCGTGTCCCGGGCACCTTCATTCCGGGACAATACAGTGTCCCGGGCTCCCGGAATAAAAACAAAACACACCGCCTGTGACCGCCAGTCCGCCACCCTGATAAACATTTGTTGAACTGTATGGTTGCTAGGGCCGCCCCGCGTCTAGCAACCAGTGATGTCGGCTGACACGTGGGCAGTTACCCTATGGCTAAGCAGCGCTCCTCCAAGTCCACTCCATCCACCTCCTCTCCTTCTCCGCCTCCGGCCTCAGCAGCAGAGAGAGAGAGAGAGAGAGCAGCCACCAGTATCTCGGGCCTCTTCCTCCCGAGTCTCCTGACTGGTAGTGGCACTGCTGTAAGGCAGGATCCAGCCTGTGCCCAGTGCAAGTCCCGGGGACCGCTGCCGACTACTTCCGCAGCCGCTGCCTGCAGCAGCACATTGCCAGCCAGCAGCCCGACTTCTCCAGTTCTCCTCCTGAGCCTTCTCCCGCCCACGAGGGCCATGACCCAACTTCGAGCTGCCAACAAAACTTCCAGGTATGTGTTTGTTGTTGCAGGCTGGCAGCAAATATCATGACCAGCTCTATAATGTGATACAGCAACTTGTTGGCAAATACGACTTGTTTCTCTTTACACTTCCCTTCATTCTTTAGTCACTATTAATTGATTAAAACCTGCAGACGCTCCACATCAAAAAATAACTTCAAAAAATAACTGCACTTTAGCGTTATTTTTTTTTTTATCGGGACTGCGACAGATCGGACACTTGACACAATTTTGGGACCATTGTCATTTATACAGCGATCAGTGCTATGAAAAGGCACAGATGACTGTAAAAGTGTCACTGGCAGAGAAGGGGTTAACACTAGGGGGGATGATAAAGGGGTTAACTGCATTCCCTGTGTGTGTTTTAAAGGAGGAGGGCACTGGCAGGTATCAAAAAAAACATATTTTTTTGGGCAAGCATGGGTGCTGGGGGGGGGGGGGGGGTGTGTCCCTGAATGGCAGTTTGAAAATGTGGTCACCCTAGCGGGCACCCTAATTAGAGACTGTACATAGAGATTGTATATATAGACAGTACATAGAGACTATATATAGAGACTGTACATAGTGGCTGTTCTTAGACTGTATATAGAGACTGTACATATAGACTGTATATAGGAAGAATGTCCCTGAAGTTTTTCTGAAGTCAAGTGGGAACCCCAAAACCTCCCATCCCTACCCAAGTTGATTGGATGTGACGTCATTAAATTGTTTGATCGTTTTGGTGGAATCACACAAAATGCAGCTGTACTTTTTTTTTTTTTGTAAAACACACACAAAGGCGCTACAAATGGTATAAATTGGGTTTATTGAAATAGGTAGAAAAAATAAATGTTTGCTTATGCATTCGTCATTTAAAAAAAAACATTCGGTTTCATCTGCTGTTGACAATCTCTATCTGCTGTTGTAAAATGAGCTCTGTGCTTGGCTCTGATGTGGCTTTGCACACGTCCCTCTCGGAGAGCAGAGTGCACCAAGTGAGTTCCTTGTATGGGTGTGTGAGAGAGAGATATCAAGAGACTGTTGTAAGGAAGTGAAACATTGCGAGATTCGTCTGAACGTGTCACAGAGGTAAGAATTTGTTGCATTTTTGTTTTTCTACTAAGTCACTAGTTTCAAGCTTTGCCAGGAAACCCAAAGCTCTAACAGCATTTCCGAGACTCCAACTCTATATCTTCTGTGTACTGTGACCTCGATCGCGTTTTAATTCACCACCGCAACACTAAAACAACAAAGCGTCTCTATGTGAAAAAATCCTTTATGTAGGAGTCATCCGAAGAAGAGCTACAAGGTTGAAAATTTCTTTTCTAAGTCAAATGTAAGCAGAAAGCTAATGGAAGGAGTAATATGCCAGTGAACGGGCAAGGGAAGCCGGTGACACGTCACATTCGGCTACCCCATCACATTCTGCTACCCGCTGGAGTGCGCATGCGTGACGCCGCCATATGCGTTCCAACAGAGGGCTTCAGGCACGGCCTCGCTTCACTTGGCATAACTATATTCAAACTCTATGTCCACTTGGATGGCGGGGCTTGAATTTGGACTCAGGGGTGGGAAGTCTCGATCACCGCCGGGCTCCCGCAATCGCTCGGGGCACATAGAGGAACTGTATACACACAGTTTCCGGGTTCTCTGAGGAGTGAACTGACAGATCGTCTGTTCATACAGAGTATGAACAGCGATCTGTTAGTTTCCCTACACAGTCCCCTCCCCCTTCAGTTAGAACACACACTAGGACACACTTAAAGAGGGATTCCACCTACAAAAAAAATATTAAAAGCCAGCAGCTATAAATACTACAGCTGCTGACTTTTAATAAATGGGCACTCACCTGTCCCGGGGTCCAGCGATGCCGGCAGCCGAGGCCGATCGATCGCTCGGCTCTCGGCTGCTGCCGCCACCATTCTAGGTGAGGGAATCAGGAAGTGAAGCGAATCGGCTTCACTTCCTGGTTCCCTACTGCGCATGCGCGAGTCGCGCAGCACAATAAGAATTGTCCGCGCTGTCTCTGAGACCCGTGTGTGTCCCAACAGACAGCGCAGGACAGAAAAAGGCGTAGACTCCCATGGGAGTCTATGCCTGGAAGTGGGTGTAAATACCTGTCTTTGACAGGTATCTCCACCCCCCTCCCCCCTGTAAGGTGCCAATTGTGACACCGGGGGGGGAGGGTTCTGATCAGCGGAGGTTCCACTTTAGGGTGGAACCCCACCTTAAGTGTTTTCGGGGGGGAGAGACTGGAACACCTCTTTAACCGCTTAAGCCCCGGACCATTTGGCTGGCCAAAGACCAGTGGACTACCTGTCACCTGGGTTGTTGAGCCCTGGAATAGGGTGTGAGGGTGTGCCCAGACACACCTGGCACATCCTTTGCACATGTCTATGGGCTGCCCCCATATTTGTGACTTGAAACAAATGACTTTAACCACTTCAGCCCCGGATCATTTGGCTGGCCAAAGACCAGAGCACTTTTTTTGCGATTCGGCACTGCGCCGATTTTAACTGACAATTGCGTGGACGTGGCTCCCAAACAAAATTTTATGTCCTTCCCCCCCCCACAAATAGAGCTTTCTTTTGGTGGCATTTGCGGCTTTTATTTTTTGCTATAGAAACAAAAAAAAGAGCGCCAATTTTGAAAAAAAAAAATAGCAAAATACATTATTTTTTTACTTTTTGCTATAATATCCCCCAAAAAATATATAAAAAAACATTTTTTTTCCTGAGTTTAGGCTGATATGTATTCTTCTATAGTGATGGACGAATTTCCGACGGGACGTTTCGCGAAAGCGAAATGCGAACGGACCCAAACGTTCGCGAAACCGAACGTTCGCCGCGGGCCCCATTGACTTCAATGGGAGGCGAACTTTGCAAACCTTCATGTCGAATTTGCGGCCACGTGGTAATTATTAGGGGGTAAAACGTAGTCCCACCATCTGGACAATGACATAATACATGTATGAGGTGAATTTGGGATCGATAACTACAAGCATTTTTATTTTATTTGGGAAATTGTTCTAACAATTCAGGACTATGGAGCTAATGAAGGCAATGGAGGAGAGGGAAGGTCAGGGACCAGGGTAGGCAAAGAAGAGGGTGCAGGAGATGATCACCAGCAGCGTGACATACCGGAATGACACATGCACCGTGATAGAGGCATCTGACAGCAGCACCGTAATACAGAGCGCTGACAGCAGCACCGTGACATACAGCGCTGACAGCAGCACCGTGACATACAGCGCTGACAGCAGCACCGTGACATACAGCGCTGACAGCAGCACCGTGACATACAGCGCTGACAGCAGCACCGTGACATACAGCGCTGACAGCAGCACCGTGACATACAGCGCTGACAGCAGCACCGTGACATACAGCGCTGACAGCAGCACCGTGACATACAGCGCTGACAGCAGCACCGTGACATACAGCGCTGACAGCAGCACCGTGACATACAGCACTGACAGCAGCACCGTAAGCAGCCCCAGGAGGAAGTCAGCACAGCACAGGGATGGTGTGATCCCCTCATAATAAGAACCCCCAGGAGGAAGTCAGCACAGCACAGGGATAGTGTGATCCCTTCATAATAAGAACCCCCAGGAGGAAGTCAGCA
Source organism: Lithobates pipiens (assembly GCA_037367395.1). Taxonomy (NCBI): domain Eukaryota; kingdom Metazoa; phylum Chordata; class Amphibia; order Anura; family Ranidae; genus Lithobates; species Lithobates pipiens. Next base: position 427,277 of record JAZDVW010001914.1, on the reverse strand, counting down.
CAGCACAGGGATATCATAAGCAGCCCCAGTAGAAATATGACACCGCTCAACCTCTTCAAAGAGGAGGGTAGGGGCATATAGTACGGTGTGCTTTTTTGGGTCAAGGAAGTGAGCCAAATGAATTAAGAAGGTCTGTGTGCTTGATTAAAAAAATAGTTTATAGACATATACATGGTCTACTGGTCACATGTGTTGAATTCCTCCGAGATCCATGCCTCATTCATTTTTAGAAATGTGAGGTAGTTAACACTGTGGTGAGCTAGGCGAGTACGCTTATCGGTCACAATCCCCCCTGCTGCGCTGAACGTCCTTTCGGACAGGACACTGGATGAGGGGCAAGCCAACAGTTCGATTGCAAATTGGGCAAGCTCTGGCCAGAGGTCAAGCCTGCCCACCCAGTAGTCTAGGGGTTCATCACTCCTCAGAGCGTCCACATCGGCCGTTAACCCAATGTAGTCGGACACCTGACGGTCTAGGCGTTCCCTGATGCTGGATCCGGATGACACCTGTCGATGGGTCGGCTGAAAGAATGACCTCATATCCGAAGTCACCAACACATCTTCAAACCGGCCTCTTCTTGCAGGCGCTGTTGGATTGGTACCCGCAAATCCTTCTCTGGGAGTGGGAATTGCTCCTCTGCCAGCGCACGCAAAAGCAGAATGCAGCATTTCTCGAAGCAAGGCCTGGAAGTGCTGCATTCTGACAGCCCTCTGCGACGGCGGTAACATTTCCGCCATTTTGTGTTTGTACCGGGGGTCTAAGTACGTTGCCACCCAGTACTGGTCCTTGACCCTCATGCTTTTTATACGGGGGTCCCTATTAAAACACTGGAGCATGAAGGCCCCCATTTGCACTAAAGTGGAAGCGGTGTGGTGGCCTGGCTCCTGCTCATCATCCAGGATAATGTCGTCCTCTTCATTCTCCTCTCCCCATCCTCGCACAACAGGGATCCCAGAAAGGTTTAAAGCATGCTCTTCTTGCTCCTGCTCATCCGCCCCGGCACCATCCTCCTCTGACTCCTCATCAGACTCCTGTTGTTGACTTGTCTCAGATAGAGTAGCCCCCCCTGGGAATTCATCCAGCATTGCGACTTCCTCATCTTCCCGCTCCTGCTCCTCCACAGCCTGATCAATGACACGACGCAATGCACGCTCCAGAAAGAAGGCATAAGGTACCATGTCACTGATGGCGCCATGGCTGCGACTGACCAGTTTGGTGATCTCCTCAAATGGCCGCAGAAGTCTGCATGTGTCGCGCATGAGCAGCCACTGGCGCGGTGAAAAAAAACCCAGCTCCCCAGAACCGTTTCTTTCGCAGAGTTCATACAGGTAGACGTTAACTGCACGTTTCTGCTGGAGCAGCCTATCAAGCATATAGAAGGTTGAGTTCCATCGCGTCGGGCAATCGCAAATAAGACGTCTGACCGGCAGATGGTGTCGCCGCTGAATGTCAGCAAGGCGAGCCATGGCCGTGTAAGATCTTCTGAAATGGGCCGAGATTTTCCTTGCCTGCCGCAAGATGTCCTGGACCCCAGGGTATTTGACAAGGAATCGCTGCACGACCAAGTTTAAGACGTGTGCCATGCACGGCACGTGCGTGATTTTGCCCTGTTTCAATGCGCTAAGCAGATTGGCACCGTTGTCACACACCACTTTACCAACTGTCAAATTGAGCGGTGTTAGCCACTCATCTGCCTGTGAACGCAAAGCTGAAAGGAGTGCCGGGCCAGTGTGGCTCTTTGCTTCCAGGCACAACAGACGCAGCACGGCATGGCAACGTCTCACCTGGCATGTGGAATAGGTTCTGGGGAGCTTGGGCGGTGCAGTGGAAGAGACGCTAGCAGCGGAAAAGGAGGAGGCAGCTGAGGAGGAGAGGGAGGAGGATGGAGTAGGAGGAGGAGAAGAAGAGTCAGGCCTGCATGCAATCCGTGGCGGTAAAACCAAATCTACACGGGTGCCACGGGTTACATGCTTGACGGCCGTCAGAAGGTTCACCCAGTGGGCAGTAAAACTGATATACCTTCCCTGCCCGTGTTTGCTAGACCACGTGTCTGTGGTCAGATGTATCTTGGCACCGACACTGTGTGCCAGAGATACATTCACTTGCCGCTGAACATGGCCATATAGCTCTGGGATGCCCTTCTCTGAGAAATACTTCCTTCCTGGGACCTTCCATTGTGGTGTTCCAATGGCCACAAATTTGCGAAAGGCCTCCGAGTCCACCAGTTTATATGGCAGTAGTTGGCGGGCTATGAGTTCTGACAAGCCAGCCGCCAACCGTTGGGCAAGAGGGTTATCCGGCGTCATCATTTTTTTACGCTCAAACATTAGGCCCACGGAAGCCTGCCTTTTTGCAGAAAAATGTGAGCTTGGCGTGATGGAAGGTGGAGTGGAGGACAATTGTGAGGAGAGAGGAGAAGGAGAAGTAGAAGACGAGGCTGGACGGTGAGAGCCTGCAGTGTGGCTTTGTGTGTTCCGTTGCTCCCACTGGGCTCGGTGATGGCTGCTCATGTGCCTTCTTAAGGCGGTCGTCCCTAGGTGAGTATTGGGCTTACCGCGACTAACGCGTTGACTGCAAAGATTGCAGATGGCAACGCTATTGTCAGCAGCGGACACGTTAAAAAAAGCCCACACTGCGGAGCCATGTGCCGGTGTCCTGGGAGCGCCAGATGTGACCGTACATGGTCGATGACTCGCTCCTGATACATTTGCAGTCTGCTTTGTCCCTGCTGTGCAATGTAAGTCATTGCTGCTTCTCCTCCCTATCTGCTGGTCCATATCTCCCTCTGAACTCCCCTCCTCTTCCTCTCTTGTGGGCACCCACGTGACATCACTAGACACGTCATCATCAACGTCACCTTCCCCACCGCTATAAGTAGAGATCTCGGAGTAGGCAGCAACACCGGGGACCAACCTCCTCCTTGGGCTGATCTGGGTACTGGCGTCAGACTGCTGAGTAGCGCTTGTTGCTACCTCCTCTTCCTGATCCAATACCAAGAGTGGCTGCGCATCAGAAATGTCCTCTTGATATGGATCGGAAAATAATTCCAGTGACTCAAGCGGAAGGTATGTGGTGGTGGTGGTGGTGGTCGTGTTGTTGGTGGTAGTGTCTTTGGGGGTGCACATAGCAGAGAGTGAAGAAGAGGGTGCAGATCGAGAGGATGAGGAGGGTGCAGAAGAGTAAGGCTGAGCGAGCCACTCAACCAAGTCTGGTGCATCCTTTAAAGTAATTGAACGCACCTTCTGCAACTTCCCACTTTGGCTCAAGCCTGTTGCTCCTGCCCTACCCCTACCACCCCTGCGGAAGGGCCTGCCTCTTCCTCTGCCTGTCATTTTTTAAATGACCCTGTGACAAAACTCTTAGTCCCTATACCGATGAAGGACTGCTGCAGTATAGGGCAGCGGTCAGCAGTGGTGCACGTCAACCCTATCTATTGTGGACCGATAGCGGTCCTTACAGAACAGCAGACTGTGCCGCACTCAAGCCTATGTACCGTAGCACCCTATACCAAGTTACCAGTCCTTATAAGAACTTTTGTGGAACAAGCAGGTTGTGTGTTAGTGATTAGCAGACTGTACGTCAGTCCCTATACCGCTGAAGGACTGCTGCAGTATAGGGCAGCGGTCAGCAGTGGTGCACGTCAACCCTATCTATTGTGGACCGATAGCGGTCCTTACAGAACAGCAGACTGTACCGCACTCAAGCCTATGTACCGTAGCACCCTATACCAAGTTACCAGTCCTTATAAGAACTTTTGTGGAACAAGCAGGTTGTGTGTTAGTGATTAGCAGACTGTACGTCAGTCCCTATACCGCTGAAGGACTGCTGCAGTATAGGGCAGCGGTCAGCAGTGGTGCACGTCAACCCTATCTATTGTGGACCGATAGCGGTCCTTACAGAACAGCAGACTGTACCGCACTCAAGCCTATGTACCGTAGCACCCTATACCAAGTTACCAGTCCTTATAAGAACTTTTGTGGACCAAGCAGGTTGTGTATTAGTGTTTAGCAGACTGTACGTCAGTCCCTATACCGCTGAAGGACTGCTGCAGTATAGGGCAGCGGTCAGCAGTGGTGCACGTCAACCCTATCTATTGTGGACCGATAGCGGTCCTTACAGAACAGCAGACTGTACCGCACTCAAGCCTATGTACCGTAGCACCCTATACCAAGTTACCAGTCCTTATAAGAACTTTTGTGGACCAAGCAGGTTGTGTATTAGTGTTTAGCAGACTGTACGTCAGTCCCTATACCGCTGAAGGACTGCTGCAGTATAGGGCAGCGGTCAGCAGTGGTGCACGTCAACCCTATCTATTGTGGACCGATAGCGGTCCTTACAGAACAGCAGACTGTACCGCACTCAAGCCTATGTACCGTAGCACCCTATACCAAGTTACCAGTCCTTATAAGAACTTTTGTGGACCAAGCAGGTTGTGTATTAGTGTTTAGCAGACTGTACGTCAGTCCCTATACCGCTGAAGGACTGCTGCAGTATAGGGCAGCGGTCAGCAGTGGTGCACGTCAACCCTATCTATTGTGGACCGATAGCGGTCCTTACAGAACAGCAGACTGTACCGCACTCAAGCCTATGTACCGTAGCACCCTATACCAAGTTACCAGTCCTTATAAGAACTTTTGTGGACCAAGCAGGTTGTGTATTAGTGTTTAGCAGACTGTACGTCAGTCCCTATACCGCTGAAGGACTGCTGCAGTATAGGGCAGCGGTCAGCAGTGGTGCACGTCAACCCTATCTATTGTGGACCGATAGCGGTCCTTACAGAACAGCAGACTGTACCGCACTCAAGCCTATGTACCGTAGCACCCTATACCAAGTTACCAGTCCTTATAAGAACTTTTGTGGACCAAGCAGGTTGTGTATTAGTGTTTAGCAGACTGTACGTCAGTCCCTATACCGCTGAAGGACTGCTGCAGTATAGGGCAGCGGTCAGCAGTGGTGCACGTCAACCCTATCTATTGTGGACCGATAGCGGTCCTTACAGAACAGCAGACTGTACCGCACTCAAGCCTATGTACCGTAGCACCCTATACCAAGTTACCAGTCCTTATAAGAACTTTTGTGGACCAAGCAGGTTGTGTATTAGTGTTTAGCAGACTGTACGTCAGTCCCTATACCGCTGAAGGACTGCTGCAGTATAGGGCAGCGGTCAGCAGTGGTGCACGTCAACCCTATCTATTGTGGACCGATAGCGGTCCTTACAGAACAGCAGACTGTACCGCACTCAAGCCTATGTACCGTAGCACCCTATACCAAGTTACCAGTCCTTATAAGAACTTTTGTGGACCAAGCAGGTTGTGTATTAGTGTTTAGCAGACTGTACGTCAGTCCCTATACCGCTGAAGGACTGCTGCAGTATAGGGCAGCGGTCAGCAGTGGTGCACGTCAACCCTATCTATTGTGGACCGATAGCGGTCCTTACAGAACAGCAGACTGTACCGCACTCAAGCCTATGTACCGTAGCACCCTATACCAAGTTACCAGTCCTTATAAGAACTTTTGTGGAACAAGCAGGTTGTGTGTTAGTGATTAGCAGACTGTACGTCAGTCCCTATACCGCTGAAGGACTGCTGCAGTATAGGGCAGCGGTCAGCAGTGGTGCACGTCAACCCTATCTATTGTGGACCGATAGCGGTCCTTACAGAACAGCAGACTGTACCGCACTCAAGCCTATGTACCGTAGCACCCTATACCAAGTTACCAGTCCTTATAAGAACTTTTGTGGAACAAGCAGGTTGTGTGTTAGTGATTAGCAGACTGTACGTCAGTCCCTATACCGCTGAAGGACTGCTGCAGTATAGGGCAGCGGTCAGCAGTGGTGCACGTCAACCCTATCTATTGTGGACCGATAGCGGTCCTTACAGAACAGCAGACTGTACCGCACTCAAGCCTATGTACCGTAGCACCCTATACCAAGTTACCAGTCCTTATAAGAACTTTTGTGGAACAAGTGAGTTGTGAATGTTTAGCAGACTGCAGCAGAAGGGCAGCAGTCAAGTATAATATCCTTTCTATATTTGGAAGAAAGAATATTATACATGTACAAGCCTATTACTGTACCACTGATACCAGTCCTGAAAAGAACCTTTGTGGAACTAATAATAACAGCAAGTCTTTAAAATTACCCTCACTGCCTGACAACACTGCTTCCTTCCTGTCCCTATACAAATTGGCAAAAAAAGAGAACGATTAGTGGTTACTGGAACAGCTCTTTTGTGGACCTTGATAGTAACAGCTAATGATGATGATGATGATGATGATGATGAAAGACTAATCTGGCTGTCCCTGTAGCATACACCGTCCTTTCCCTTTCTCTAAACTAACAAAAGACACTCAGGCTGCTGCAAGAATCAGCAGCACAGCAAACCTATCAACACCTAACACCTATACCAGTCCTGAAAAGAACTTTTGTGTACCAAATAGCTAGTGGTTTATCTCTCCCTACTCCACACAGGAACCTGTCCCTATCGTAACAGAAGAAAGAATGTAAAATGGCCACCGGATCGGGTGTATTTATAGGTTAGGGGGAATGTACAAGTGTCCATGTGCTGTCATGTCTCAATTGGCTGTCCTGTATCACATGATAAACGTGTCACCAAAGGTTAAAGTTCTTGTATACATTAAACACGTAAGTCCGCCGCGGCGAACGACGGAAAAAGGCGTTCGAACGTGCGGACCGCGAATGTCGGAAATTCGCCGCGAAACGACCGCCGGGCGAAACGTTCGTCCATCACTATTCTTCTACATATTTTTGGTAAAAAAATCGCAATAAGTGCATATTGATTGGTTTGTGCAAAAGTTATAGCATCTACAAATAGGGGATAGTTTTATGGCATTTTTATTAATATTTTTTTTTTTTTTACTAGTTATGGCGGCGACCTGCGATTTTTATCATGGCTGCAACATTATGGCAGACACGTCAGACAATTTTGACACATTTTTGGGACCATTGTCATTAATACAGCGATCATGCGATTACAAATGCATTGATTACTGTAAAGATGGCGCTGGCAGTGAAGGGATTAACACTAGGGGTGTACTGACTTTTGTTGTCAGAGGTTTAGACATTAATGGCTGTGTGTTGAGTTATTTTGAGGGGACGGCAAATGTACACTGTTATACAAGCTGTACACTCACTACTTTACATTGTAGACAAGTGTAATTTCTTCAGTTTTGTCACAAGAAAAGAGAGAAGAAAATATTTACACAAATGTGTCACTTTTGTGAGATATCTCATGTTGCCAAGTTGGCTCCAGGAAAGAAAAAAATTGTAGCAAATACTTACTGTAATTTTCCTTTTCCTGACGCCAATCCACGACAGCGTCCACATATACGTTGTCAAGTTGGTACCAGGGAACGAGGAAAAATTTTATCAAATATTTACCTTAATTTTCCTTTTCCTGACGCCAATCCACGACAGCGCCCACATGTACGTTGTCAAGTTGGTACCAGGGAACCAGGAAAAATTTTATCAAATACTTACCTTAATTTTCCTTTTCCTGACGGCAATTCACGACAGCTACCACATATACACTGTCAAGTTGGTACCAGGGAACGAGGAAAAATTGATTAAATACTTACCTTAATGTTCCTTTTCCTGACGCCAATCCACGACAGCTACCACATATACGTTGTCAAGTTGGTACCAGGGAACCAGGAGAAATTGATCAAATACTTACCTTAATTTTCCTTTTCCCGACGCCAATCCACAACAGCTACCACATGTACGTTGTCAAGTTGGTACCAGGGAACGAGGAAAAATTGATTAAATACTTACCTTCATTTTCCTTTTCCTGACGCCAATCCACAACAGCTACCACATGTACGTTGTCAAGTTGGTACCAGGGAACGAGGAAAAATTGATTAAATACTTACCTTAATTTTCCTTTTCCTGACGTCAATCCACGACAGCGTCCACATGTACGTTGTCAAGTTGGTACCAGGGAATGAGGAAAAATTGATCAAATACTTATCTTAATTTTCCTTTTCCTGACGTCAATCCATGACAGCTACCACATATACATTGTCAAGTTGGTACCAGGGAATGAGGAAAAATTTTATCAAATACTTACCTTAATTTTCCTTTTCCTGACGCCAATCCACGACAGCTACCACATATACGTTGTCAAGTTGGTACCAGGGAACGAGGAAAAATTGATCAAATACTTACCTTAATTTTCCTTTTCCTGATGCCAATCCACGACAGCTACCACATATACGTTGTCAAGTTGGTACCAGGGAGCAAGGAAAAATTGATCAAATACTTACCTTAATTTTCCTTTTCCTGATGCCAATCCACGACAGCGTCCACATGTACGTTGTCAAGTTGGTACCAGGGAACGAGGAAAATTTTTATCAAATACTTACCTTAATTTTCCTTTTCCTGACGCCAATCCACGACAGCTACCACATATACGTTGTCAAGTTGGTACCAGGGAACGAGGAAAATTTTTATCAAATACTTACCTTAATTTTCCTTTTCCTGATGCCAATCCACGACAGCTACCACATATACGTTGTCAAGTTGGTACCAGGGAACCAGGAAAATTTTTATCAAATACTTACCTTAATTTTCCTTTTCCTGACGGCAATTCACGACAGCTACCACATATATGTTGTCAAGTTGGTACCAGGGAACGAGGAAAAATTTTATCAAATACTTACCTTAATTTCCCTTTTCCTGATGCCAATCCACGACAGCTACCACATATACGTTGTCAAGTTGGTACCAGGGAACGAGGAAAAATTGATTAAATACTTACCTTAATTTTCCTTTTCCTGACGCCAATCCACGACAGCTACCACATATACGTTGTCAAGTTGGTACCAGGGAACGAGGAAAAATTTTATGAAATACTTACGTTAATTTTCCTTTTCCCGGCACTGGGGCAAAAAAACAAAAAAACATGGCAGTATACTGCCACATGTATGCTGCCACGTTGGCACCAAAGGTCAAATACTTACCATAATTTCCTTCCCGATGCTAATCCGTGGCAGCGTACACGGGGTAGTATGCTGCCATCTGAGTAGAACGGGCATCAAATGCAAACGAAATAAAAAAAAAAATCAAAATAAAATTTTAAATGAAATCCTAAACTAAAATGAAAAATTGAGACATCGCAAATGTGCGAAAAAGTCGCCCGTTTTGTGGATGATTTGTGCCCCTTGCTCTGTGGCATAAGAGAGGTAGAGGAAGATAAAAGGTTCAGGGACTCAAGTAGTTAAGAAGTGGGAGGAGGGCGGACATGAGTACTTCCTGGAGCAGATGTGACTTGTAGGACAAAAGTGAAACATTGTTGGAGTCCATTTTACGAAGGTAAAGTAAGACTTTTATTCTTTTCAATCTATCGGAGTATTCCTTACTAAGATTCTCTATGTGACCGCTGTCCGAACAAGAATCTTTTCGGATGAAGCGTATGGCTCCAACAGCGTAGCGTCTCGGGGGCGTAGGCCGACTTCTCTATAAATGTCACCCTCAGACCTTTAGTCTTCATTCTTCGGAAAATATCTCCAGCTTTTGGGCGCTGTGCCAGAGCTCAGGCGTTAGTCAGTCTACAAGTCCCCGCCGGTTTTCCCCACCTAGGCTCTACCTCCTATACGCCCCCCTATGGACCACAGCAAGGCTTACACTTACTCCTATTGGGGATATTGACTCGGCAGTGACATTTTCATTACTTTCACTTTCCATGAAAAAAAATTATAAAATCTAAAAAAAAAAAAATTAAAATAAAAACAGAATGATAATAAAAATAATAATATAATAGGCAATTGTTATACAAGTTACATTGTAATTGAATGTTATAAAAAAAATAAGATCTTTCCTTTTCAATCTGTAATTTTATGTAAAATGTGATATGGGGACCTGGAGGTGCTCTGTACAGCAGGGGTCCCCCACCTTCACATCAGAGTCCCCCCCACATAAGAGCTCCCATCACATCAGAGTCCCCCCCACATAAGAGCCCCATCACATCAGAGTCCCCTCTTTACGTCATCAGAATCCACTTTTCACTTTACAGTCCCTCTTACACATTAAAGCCCCCCCCCCCCCTTACATTAGAGCTCCCATTCACATCAGAGTCCACCTTTCACATCAGAGTCCCAACTTCATATAAGAGCCCCCCCACTTCACATCAGAGTCCCACCTTCACATCAGAGTCCCCCTTCACATCAGAGTCCACCCCTTCACATCGGAGTCCACCCCTTCACATCGGAGTCCACCCCTTCACATCGGAGTCCGCCTTTCACATCGGAGTCTGCCATTCACATCAGAGTCCGCCTTTCACATCGGAGTCCGCCTTTCACATCGGAGTCCGCCTTTCACATCGGAGTCCCACCTTCACATCAGAGTCTACCCTGAATTATAGAGCCCCCTTACACATCAAAGTCCTAACCCCCTTTACATCAAACGTCCCATAACATCAGAGTCCCCCCTTCTCATCAGAGTCTACCCTTCACTTGAGAGCCCCCTTTCACATAAAAGACCCCCCCTTACATCAGAGCACTTATAACATCAGAGTTCAGTTTTCACATCAGAATCCCACCTTTACATCAGAGTCCACCCTTAACATCCGAGTCTCCCGTTCAAATCAGAGTCCCACCTGTACATCAGAGTCCCACCTTCACATCGGAAGTTTCCCCTTCACATCAGAGTCCCCCTTCACATCATAGTCTGCCTTTAACATCAGATCCCCCCTTCATGTCATAGTCTGCCTTTAACATCAGAGTCCCACCCTTCACATCGAAGAGAGTCCCACCCTTCACATCAGAGAGAGTCTCACCCTTCACATCAGAGAGAGTCCCACCCTTCACATCAGAGATGGTCCCACCTTTACATCAGAGAGAGTTCCACCTTTACATCAGAGTCTACCTTTCACATCAGAGTCTACCCTTAATTTTAGAGCCCCCTTACACATTAAAACATCCCCCTTATATCAGACCACCCATAACATCAGAGTGTACCTTTCATGTCAGAGTCCCCCTTTCACATTAGAGCCGCCCTTACACATTAAGCCTCCCTTTACTTCAGAGCTCCCATCACATCAGAGCCCTTCTTCACATTGGAGTCTATCTTTCACATCAGAGCCTCCCCTTCACGTCAGAGTGCACCTTTCACGTCAGAGTCCCCCTACTCATCGAAATCCCACCTTCACATCAGAGTCTACCTTGAGAATGAGAGCCCCCCATTACATCAGAGTCTACTTTGAGAATGAGAGCCACCCATTACATCAGAGTCCACTTTTCACTCTAGAGTCCCACCCCCCCCCCCCCCCCTTACACATTTAAGCCTCCCCCTCTCATATCAGAGCACATCTTTCACATCAGAGCCCCCCCGTAACATACAGGGGAAGTTGCGGCGGTTCAGGTAAAATCTTATAGTGGCACATGGGCTGTAGATTGGAGACCCCTGGTGTACACCATTGGTACTGGAGCCTGTAGGCACAAAACATTTGTTACCCTTATTGACACCCCTCTTCTAGGATTATTTTTTTCGAGACAACGAATGTTTGAATATTATATTTGGTATTATATTTAAAAAGTGTTGTTAAGTTTATATGAGATAAGATTACCTTCCCCGTCTATAGACTCGTTCCTAGTGGTAGACCTGACCTTCGTTGTATGTACTTTCTGTGATTTATTTCTTTACTCTTTTGGGAGTGTTGCCAAGCAAGAGTCAATATTTTGTAAAGACTAAGCTGGGCTTTTACAGACCTGTCTAACCTGTTGACTCCTGAGTAATAATTAACAAATGCAAATAGACTCAGGGAGTTGCAAACATTTCTGGCCCACTGTTGTCACCATCAGAAAACCCTTCCCTGAGAAACACTGTTCAGCCATGGCTGCAGTGCATGTAGCCGGGAAGTGGCTGCAAAGAGGCTGCAGGAGATGAGCAGCTCTGAGATGTAACAAAGGGTTAAAAAAAAGTGAAATTTGTATTTTTTTTAAATGGCAATTGTTTAGGAATGCCTCGCAATTTTTGGAGACAAGAAAGAGGGACTCTGCTTAGCACAGTTTTGAGGATTTACCATATTTGGTATCTATCTACTCAACTCAACCTTATCTTTTTTTTTTTCTACATAAAATTTGGGATAAAATGTTGTTGGGTGTATTTCTTCCTGAAAATATAAAACAGTTATATAAATAGTGTAGAATGTAAAAAATTGCAACTATAGTCTTTTTTTATTCTACAGGGCCTCAGCTTCCAGGGAATGTATAATATGATAGGGGAGGGGTGGGTTAATTAGGTTTTCCAGAATAGATGGAATAAGAGCAGGGAGATACTTGCAGTGCAGGTCCTCAGGTACAGCTTCCCCTCCAGCGTGGGGAACAGTGAGCAGCATAGTAGTGGTATCATCTGATAACTGGTGGAGTAATGATAGAGGTTGGGCAAGCACAGGGCCACAGAATGGATGAAACAGGAGCAGGGAGATCCTTGCACTGCAGAACCTCAGGTACAGCTTCCCCTACATCAAGGAGAACAGTGAGCAACATAATAGTGGCATCATCTGGTAACTGGTGGAGTAATGATAGAGGTAGCATAAGCACAGATCCACAGAAAGGATGAAGCAGAAGCAGGGAGATCCTTGCACTGCAGGTCCTCACTCAGGTACAGCTTTATTTCCAGCAAGGAGAACAGTGAGCAGCATAATAGTGCCATCATCTGATAACTGGTGGGGTAATGATAGAGGTAGGATAAGCACAGATCCACAGCATGGATGAAGCAGAAGCGGGAAGATCCTTGCACTACAAATCTTCAGTTACGACATCCTCTCCAGCAAGGACAACAGTGAGCAGCATAATAGTGGCATCATCTGATAACTGGTGGGGTAACGATAGAGGTAGGATAAGCACAGATCCACAGAATTGAAAAAACAGAAGCAATGAGATCCTTGCATTGAGATCCTCAGGAATAGCTTCTTCTCCAGCAAGGACAATGAAGCAGAAGCAGGAAGATTATTCCATTACAGATCCTCAGGTACAGCAAGGAGAACTGTGAGCAGCATAATAGTGCCATCACCTGATAACTGGTGGAGTAATGATTGAGGTAAGATAAGCACAGATCCACAGCCTGGATGAAGCAGAAGCGGGGAGATCCTTGCAATACAAGTCTGCAGGTACAACATCCTCTCCAGCAAGAACAGTGAGCAGCATAGTAGTGGTATGGAGCAGAAGCAGGGAGATCCTTGCACTGCAGGTCCTCACTCACACACACTTACCTCTAGCAAGCAGAACAGTGAGCAGCATAATAGTGCCATCATCTGATAACTGGTGGGGTAATGATAGAGGTAGGATAAGCACAGGTCCACAGCATGGATGAAGCAGAAGCGGGGAGATCCTTGCACTACAAATCCTCAGGTACAACATCCTCTCCAGCAAGGACAACAGTGAGCAGCATAGTAGTGGCATCATCTGATGGCTGATGTGGTAATGATAGAGGTAGAGCAAGCACAGATCCACAGAATTGAAGAAACAGAAGCAATGAGATCCTTGCGTTGAGATCCTCAGGAATAGCTTCTTCTCCAGCAAGGACAATGAAGCAGAAGCAGGAAGATTATTCCATTACAGATCCTCAGGTACAGCAAGGAGAACGGTGAGCAGCATAATAGTGCCATCATCTGATAACTGGTGGGTAATAATAGAGGTAGGATAAGCACAGATCCACAGCATGGATGAAGCAGAAGTGGGGAGATCCTTGCACTACAAGTCCGCAGGTACAACATCATCTCCAGCAAGAGCAGAAGCAAGGAGATCCTTGCATTGCAAGTCCTCAGGTAAAATGTCCTCTCCAGAGAGGAAAGCAGTGAGCTTTCCTCAGATACATCACACAACATCGTACAACAATCCTCAGGTACAACATCATCTCCAGCAAGAACAGAAGCAAGGAGATCCTTGCACTACAAATCCTCAGGTACAACATCATCTTGAGCAAGGAGATCTTTGCATTACAAGCCCTCAGGTAAAACGTCCTCTCCAGAGAGGAAAGCAGTGAGCAGCACAATAGCGGAATCATTTGATGACTAGTTGGGTAATGATAGAGGTAGAGCAAGCCGAGATCCACAGAATGGATGAAACAGGAGCAGGAAGTTCCTTGCCTTGGAGATCCCCAGGTACAGCTTCTTCTCCAGCAAGGAGAATAGTGAGCATTGCAGTACTGCTGCGGTGGATTCCCCCTTCACCGACCTTGTTTAGTACTGGGTACAAGCTACTATTTTTTACAAAAATCCAGGACCTATGGCTATGACTGGAGTTAAAAAATGCCCCTGTTTCTTCCCCTCTAGTGCTCAGGAAGACCATACCCGATGTGACAGCAGTGACTGTGCACATGAGGTGTGACTGGCACTGTGTCTTATATAGCTGTGTCCAGCATGTGGATCTTCAGCAAAGAGCAAAAAAGTGTGTACCTTCTACCTAACCCCCATTCACTGTGGTGGACACTGTGCTAGCTGACTTCAGAGTACTGCCCTTCCAGTGGGGTTGGCATTGCCTTCAGCTGCCTGAACCTCCAGACCAAAGAATGTTCCAGCCATACCCTGAGGATCCCTGCGGCCAGCTACATAGACTATCAGCAACAACCAGCCTCCTAGTGAGAGAGGGGCATTATACTCATTTCCCAGGGGGGTGCAAGTAACTGCATTTGAATGATAATATTGCAGTTTGTTCTACCCATTCTCTAGGAATCAGCTATACTTTGTTGCCACCTAGTGTTCAAGTGTGGAAACTACTGCTTCTGCATCTCAGTTCCTGTATTTGGTTCCATGGACTCTTGCTCATTACTGATTGCATACTGTTTCATCTGTCTTGTCAACTCACCCTGCAATAATTCAGTAAACACCACATTGCACATTGCTGTTTGCCTAACAGTGACATCATCAAATCTCACTCCAGATCTGGTGAGACCAATGCCGCGTACACGCGACCGGACTTTTCCGGCAGACTAGGATCAGTCCGTCGGACAATCCGATTGTGTGTTGTGTGGGCTAGTCCGACCGTTTTTTATTTTTAAAAAATCAGACGCACCTGGAAATATAACATGTTTCCTTTCTATCCGACAGACTCAAGTCCGACGGACTAAAAACCGGGAAAACCGCTCGTCTGTGTGCTGGTCCGACGGACCAAATACAACACAAGGGCAGCTATTGGCTACTGGCTATTGAACTTCCTTGTTTAGTCCCATCTTACGTCATCACGTTAGAAAGGAACAGACTTTCAAAAGGACTTAGTCCGTGTGTGGCCAAGTCCGCTCGTTCAGAAAGTCCTTCGGACCTCCGCCGAATGTCCGTTGGGAAGACCTTTGGACCTAGTCCGTCTAAAAGTCCGGTCGTGTGTACACAGCACAAGAGTCAGAGGGAGCAGTGCCTTAGATGATCTCATACTGCGGATATACAGCTTGTCCAGCTCAAGGTGCAGGAGGTACATTGCTATTTTCCAGGAGGACTAGGAAACAAAAATGAATATTTTTCAGGGTGCTTTTAGTCACAAATAACTTTTCTAGATGTTCCTATAACAGCATCTTCACTGAGTCCAGGTCTACTTTAAACCCCTTACTTCCTCCGACAGTCCTGTTCTCTTACCTTATGAGGTATCACAATCTTCACAATACAATAATATGGGGTGTAATCTAGGAGCTTGGTGTACCTGCAACAGCCCT
The DNA here is from genome assembly GCA_037367395.1 of Lithobates pipiens. Taxonomy (NCBI): domain Eukaryota; kingdom Metazoa; phylum Chordata; class Amphibia; order Anura; family Ranidae; genus Lithobates; species Lithobates pipiens. The sequence continues at coordinate 411,616 of JAZDVW010001914.1, read as the reverse complement.
GGAGGTAGAACATGATCTTATCATAAATGTGAGGTCACAACATGTAGCCACTCTACCAAAGAGGAAGGATGTACTATACGGTAGGTACAGTAGGAAGTTTCTGTGCTTTTAACATTTTTTTTTACTCTTTTTTTAGCTCCGTGGAAGAAACCAGTTAACTGAAAGCCAGATGGATTCTATTGTATTATCAGTCATTTTACTGCTTACACATGGTAAGTTTATAGTGATATCCTCCAATGTGTTCTTGTAACTCAGGCAAAGAGGTGATGGATTGAACTACTTCTATGTGTCAAAGTATAGGGTGGGTGTATTATAATGAACCTGGAAGAAGGGAACTTCTACTGGTCATTATCCACCAACTAAATGGGATTTCCACTTTTTTTGTTTACTTGCAGTGCCCCTTGGTACTCGCAGTGCCCCTTGGTACTCGCAATGCCCCTCAGGTCTCACAGTGCCCCTCAGGTCTCACAGTGCCCCTCATCTTACTCACGGTGCCCCTCAGTAATCATATTGCTCTATGCTTGCTCACAGTGCCCCTCAATACTCAGTGCCATTCAGCTTACTCACAGTGCCCTTCGGTACTCACAGTGCCCCTCAGCTTACTCACAGTGCCCTTTGGTACTCACAGTGCACCTCAGCTTTTATCACAGTGCCCCTCAGTACTCAGTACTTGTATTCTTGTTACTCTGGTAAAGAGGTGATGGCATGAACTACTTCTATGTGTCAAGGTATAGGGTGGGTGTATTATAATGAACCTGGAAGAAGGGAACGTCTACTGGTCATTATCCACCAACTAAATGGAATTTCCACTTTTTTGTTTACTCGCAGTGCCCCTTGGTACTCGCAGTGCCCCTCGGTACTCGCAGTGTCCCTCAGGTCTCACAGTGCCCCTCATCTTACTCACAGTGCCCATCAGTAACCATATTGCCCTAAGCTTACTCATAGTGCCCCACAGCTTACTCACAGTGCCCCTCAATACTCAGTGTCATTCAGCTTACTCACAGTGCCCCTCACTACTCAGTGTCATTCAGCTTACTCACAGTGCCCCTCACTACTCAGTGCCATTCAGCTTACTCACAGTGCCCCTCAATACTCAGTGCCATTCAGCTTACTCACAGTGCCCCTCAATACTCAGTGCCATTCAGCTTACTCACAGTGCCCCTCAATACTCAGTGCCATTCAGCTTACTCACAGTGCCCTTCGGTACTCACAGTGCCCCTCAGCTTACTCACAGTGCCCTTTGGTACTCACAGTGTTCCTCAGCTTTTATCACAGTGCCCCTCAGTACTCAGTTTTTGTATTCTTGTAACTCTGGCAAAGAGGTGATGGATTGAACTACTTCTATGTGTCAAGGTATAGGGTGGGTGTATTATAATGAACCTGGAAGAAGGGAACTTCTACTGGTCATTATCCACCAACTAAATGGGATTTCCACTTTTTTGTTTACTCGCAGTGCCCCTTGGTACTCGCAGTGCCCCTTGGTACTCGCAGTGTCCCTCAGGTCTCACAGTGCCCCTCATCTTACTCACAGTGACCCTCAGTAACCATATTGCCCTAAGCTTACTCACAGTGCCCCTCAATACTCAGTGCCATTCAGCTTACTCACAGTGCACCTGAATACTCAGTGTCATTCAGCTTACTCACAGTGCCCCTCAATACTCAGTGCCATTCAGCTTACTCACAGTGCCCCTCAATACTCAGTGCCATTCAGCTTATTCACAGTGCCCTTCGGTACTCACAGTGCCCCTCAGCTTGCTCACAGTGCCCTTTGGTACGTACAGTGCTCTTCAGCTTTTATCACAGTGCCCCTCAGTACTCAGTTCTTGTATTCTTGTAACTCTGGCAAAGAGGTGATGGATTGAACTACTTCTATGTGTCAAGGTATAGGGTGGGGGTATTATAATGAACCTGGAAGAAGGGAACTTCTACTGGTCATTATCCACCAACTAAATGGGATTTTCACTTTTTTGTTTACTCGCAGTGCCCCTCAGGTCTCACAGTGCCCCTCATCTTACTCACAGTGACCCTCAGTAACCATATTGCCCTAAGCTTACTCACAGTGCCCCTCAATACTCAGTGCCATTCAGCTTACTCACAGTGCACCTCAATACTCAGTGTCATTCAGCTTACTCACAGTGCCCCTCACTACTCAGTGCCATTCTGCTTACTCACAGTGCTTCTCACTACTCAGTGCCATTCAGCTTACCCACAGTGCCCATCACTGCTCGGTGCCATTTAGCTTACTCACAGTGCCCCCCCCAATACTCAGTGCCATTCAGCTTACTCACAGTGCCCTTCGGTACTCACAGTGCTCCTCAGCTTTTATCACAGTGCCCCTCAGTACTCAGTGTTTGTATTCATGTAACTTTGGCAAAGAGGTTGTGGATTGAACTACTTCTATGTGTCAAGGTATAGGGTGGGTGTATTATAATGAACCTGGAAGAAGGGAACTTCTACTGGTCATTATCCACAAACTAAATGGGATTTCCACTTTTTTTGTTTACTCACAGTGCCCCTTGGTACTCGCAGTGCCCCTTGGTACTCGCAGTGCCCCTTGATACTCGCAGTGCCCCATGGTACTCGCAGTGCCCCTTGGTACCCACAGTGCCCCTCATCTTACTCACAGTGCCCCTCAGTAATCATATTGCCCTAAGCTTACTCACAGTGCCCCTCAATACTTACAGTGCCATTCAGCTTACTCTCAGTGCCCCTCATCTTACTCACAGTGTACCCCAGCTTACTCACAGTGCCCTTTGGTTCTCACAGTGCTCCTCAGCTTTTATCACAGTGCCCGTCAGTACTTACAGCGCCCCTTGGTTTACTCACATTGCCGCTCAGTTACACACAATGCCCCTCCGTACTCACAGCTTCCTTCAATACTCGCCATGCCCCATAATTCTACACTGTTTCTTGGTTACACACAGTGCCCTTCAGTACCCGCAGGTGCCCCTTCATTACTCACAGTGTCCCTCAGTTACACATTGCCGCTTGTTAACTCACAGTGACCCTTGCTACTTACAATGCCTCTTGGTTACTTTCAGTTCCCCTCAGTAATCACAGTGCCCTTCAGCACTCACTTTGACCATTGATTACTCGCAGCACCCCTAAGTACTCACATTGTTCCTCAGTTTTTATGACAGTGCCCCTCAGTACTCACAGTGCCCCTTGGTTCTCACAGTACCAGCAGTTCAACAAGTACCTGGCAGTATACTCAGTCAATCACCCTCAGACAGTCTCCCAGTACTCCCAGTTTACACAGTACCTCTCTGCTCGCTCTTCTTCTCCCAGTGCCTAGTAGTCTTTCACAGTGGTTCCCCCCTACAGCTCCTACACTGCAGCCTGCATGTACTCCCACACCTTCAGCTGCTCCAACATTTCTTCTCAAAGTTCACCACACCGTTCCAGCGATCACGGTCCTCGGCATCCACACCGTCCCAGCTGCTCTGGCACCCCAGCGATCCCGTTCATGCCTTCCACCGCACTTCTCCATTCACTCCAGTGATCACTCCAACAATCACCCCACTCCAGTGATCACTCCAACAATCACCCCACTCCAGTGATCACTCCAACAATCTCCCCACTCCAGTAATCACTCCAACAATCTCCCCACTCCAGTGATCACTCCAACAATCACCCCACTCCAGTGATCACTCCAACAATCACCCCACTCCGGTGATCACTCCAACAATTACCCCACTCCGGTGATCATTCCAACAATCACCCCACTCCAGTGATCACTCCAACAATCACCCCACTCCAGTGATCACTCCAACAATCTCCCCACTCCAGTGATCACTCCAACAATCTCCCCACTCCAGTGATCACTCCAACAATCACCCCACTCCAGTGATCACTTCAACAATCACCCCACTCCAGTGATCACTCCAACAATCACCCCACTCCAGTGATCACTCCAACAATTACCCCACTACGGTGATCATTCCAACAATCACCCCACTCCAGTGATCACTCCAACAATCACCCCACTCCAGTGATCGCTCCAACAATCACTCCACTCCGGTGATCACTCATGGTGACTAACTTCTGGGGAAATTTTCCGTGCAAAGTGAAGAGTCTTCAGTAAATCAACCCCAGTAACACACATTTCTGTTTTTTGTCTAGGTGTCACTTCTGAAAGTTTTGATAAAAAAATTATAGTTGGTCACAAGGAGGAAGAGGTCATTCTATTGTTGCCTGAATGCCTACTAAATCAAACAGAATATATTTGGAGAAAAAAAGAAGATCACATTGCCACAAGTTTTGGAAATGGATCCCTAAACATTCCGTACATCGGATACAGAGACAAATTAAGCTGCGCTGATGGTGGATCACTGATTATAAAGGCTCTGAGTTGGGAAGACGGAGATGAATATTCAGTGGATATAATGACAATTGATAACAATAGCTCTTCAATACAGTATCGCGTCATTGTTCAAAGTAAGTCATTAATGTTTTTTATTTTCGGACCAACAACTCTGAAATGTTTCTTGATCTTGGCTGCATCTCTCTTTATTTCCCAAGTGTCCATATTTATTAGTGGGGCTGCAATTTACATTAAAGAAGGGGTCTCCAAATGGTGGTCCATGGGCCACATCTGGCTCTCTCCAAGAACTGGCAGGGGCAAACCCTCAACATGCACAGATTGAGGATTCAGGTCAGCAGAGGCTGCCCATGGTCTCTGTTTCTCACCACCCAACCCCTGCCCCAGGACCACCAGCATCCTGGCAACCAATGACATATTTGCTTCAGACTTCACAAGAGGACAGCACTTCCTCTATCCAGACCTGCTTTTGCTCTGTGGATGAAAGGGGGACTGATTGGTTCTCTGACGCAGGGGAGGGGATGCTGACGAGGACTCTGACAATTTCACTTTAAGATAGGAGATGGGGAATCTATCCTAATTCTCTGAAACTCCTCACTAAACCTACAGAGGTCATGCTAGCAGGGATGGTGGGAACCCCTCATAATGGAGATAGCAGGTGTACAGCCCCCAGAACTCAGCACAGGGATGGTGGGAACCCCTCACAATGAGCACAACAGGTGTACAGACCCCGGAACTCAGCACGGGAATAGTGGAAACCCCTCATAATGGGCACACAATTCAGCACAGGGATGGTGGGAACCCCTCACAATGAGCACAACAGGTGTACAGACCCCGGAACTCAGCACGGGGATAGTGGAAACCCCTCATAATGGGCACCCCTCATAATGGGCACCCCTCATAATGGGCACACAATTCAGCACAGGGATGGTGGGATCCCCCATAATAGGTACAGCAGGTGTACAGACCCAGGAACTCAGCACAGAGATGGTGGGAACCCCTCATATTGGGCACAGCAGGTGTACAGACCAAGGAACTCGGTGCAGGGATGGTGGGAACTCCTTCTATTGGGCACAGCAGGTGTACAGACCTGAAAACGTACTTCAGGGATTGGTGAGAACGTCTCATAATGGGCACAGCCGATGTACAGACCCAGGAACTTAGCACAGGGATGGTGGGAACCCCTCATAATGGGCACAGCAGGCGTACAGACCCAGGAACTTAGTGCAGGGAAGGTGGGAACCCCTCATAATGGGCACAGCAGGCATACCGACCCAGGAACTTAGTGCAGGGAAGGTGGTAACTCCTTCTATTGGAGCACAGCAGGTGTACAGACCTGAAAACTTACTACAGGGATGGTGAAAACCCCTCATAATGGGCATAACAGCTATACAAACCCAGATACTCAGCACAGAGATGGTGAGAACCCCTCATAATGGGCCCGGCAGGTGTACAGACCTAGGAACTCAACACAGGGTTGGTGGGAACCCCTCATAATAGACACAATAAACACAGAAGACTTAGTAAATGTATTCACTTACAGCAACTGATGGATTGGTGATCTATGTGTGATTTTGGCATGTGGGACATGGTTACTGATATGAACTTAAATACAAATTTAACATCTGTTACTCCATAAAATAACCTTGCTGAAAATTTTCTGAAAGCGCTTTCTCTTCCTCCGTAGGTCATAAGTATATCAAACATGATACAGGTATGTACGAGTCTTATATTTTTACTTTTATTTACCTGATTCATGTGCATTTTCATAATGAGCAAATATTATATAATCCACACTATGGGGTTGAGTAGGAGGCACACAAGTGTCCGCTTTTCCACAGGGGCCGACTTACCTCTCCATCTACATCCTTGTTCATGCCTGCCTTGCATAGTATGCGTGCTATACCCAGTGTCCTATGACAGATCAAAGGGTCTTTTCATAAATCTTTTCAGACAGGATTCAAACACTTTTTATCATTGGATTTGATTGGAAAAATGTGTGAATCCTGGATGAAAGTTGTGTGAATCTAAAGTTAAAAAATTATAAATAGAACATTTGATCAGTCATGAGACAGAGTGTCCAACTATACAGGAAGCAGAAGGAGCCCCAGCACCCAGCACTCTGTCTAGTGTCCAATCAAATGCTGGTAGAAGGAGGCAGGTGCAGGCAACTCTGTGCTGAGAGGCATACTTTTGGACTACTGACCAAAGTGTTCATTGTTTTAAAGGTTGCTAAGTAGTTATTGACTATCTTTGGAGGTTCTTCCTTAATTTGGGCTGAAAAGTACACCCAATGGAAGACCATGCCCCTTTAAGACCTTCCCACTGTTGGCCACAGCCACCTTGTGGCAACGTGGCATATAGCGCTTTACTACTGTCCTCTGGGTGGGGGGCTGCACCTATTATATGACAAAAAAGCTATGATCATTACTGAAAATAATTTTGATGCATGGGAGGGGCTGTTAAAAAAATGATCTATTCTGGGTGCCAGACATGCTACATAGGCCACTGGTATTTCCCCAATGGGGACACAGGCAGCAATAGAGAAATGGCAGCTTCTAATGCCGCGCACACAGGATCGGACTTTCTGGCAGACTTGGTCCGGTGGACTGGAATCCATCAGACAATTCGATCGTGTGTGGGTTCCAGAGGACTTTTTTTTTCCCCAAAAGTCTGACGGACCTAGAAATAAAACATGTTTCAAATATATCCGATGGACTCAAGTCCGACGGAGTAAAAATCGTGAAAACCGTTTGTGTGCTACTCCGACAGACCAAATACGACGCAAGGGCAGCTATTGGCTACTGGCTATTGAACTTCCTTGTTTAATCCCATTTACGTCATCACGTTCAAAACAAACGGACTTTCGAACAGACTTAGCCCGGTCATGTGTGGCCAAGTCCCTTTCATTCAGAAAATCCATCGGACCTCCGCCAAAAGTCTGTCAGGATGACCGTCGGACCTAGTCCGTCGGAAAGTCGGGTCGTGTGTACGCGGCATAAGACTCCATACTCTATCCAAAACTAATTATATAATCAACCTATGAGAATAGAGATAGAGGTGCTGGACCTTCTGACCTGTTTTTAAGAGTACAAGCATTGGGGCTGCCATTTTGGTACTGGATACCATACCTAGTAAATGATGGCCTTTGAACAAGCATCCACCCATGCTGAAAAATCGGAACTTCTGCCTACTTTTCCCAGGTTATTGACTGCTAGATGGGTAGGTGCACACCTCGAAAACTCAAGCCAACATTAGCAGCCCCATATTTCCCATCTGATGGATCCCCTTTGAAGGACATCATGATAAATACATTTTAATTATTATTATTCTCATATAAGATTTATATAGCACCAGCATTATTGTAGCACTTTACAGTATAAAGGGGGACAGTACAATTACAATATGGTTCAATAAAGGAGGAACAGGAGGGCCCTGCTCATGGAGCTTACAAGGGGTCGGGGAGTCGGTACAAAAGGTATTAGCTCCGGGGGATGATCTGATGGAGGTAGCCAAAGAACAGTTTTTAGTTGGAGGTGGGGTAGGCATCCCTGAATTAATGAGTTTTCAAGGATTGCCTAAAGTAGGACAGGTTAGGAAGTAACCAGACATCCTGGGATAGGGAGTTCCAGAAGATGGGAGAGGTTCCGGAGAAGTCCTGGAGGTAAGCATGGGAGGAGGTAACAAGGGAGCTAGAAAGCAAGATGTCTTGGGAGGAGCAGAGGGGACAATTTGGTCAACACTTAAAAATGATGTTGGTGGTGTAGCTGGGAACGATGTTGTGATTGGCCTTGTACTTTGTGGTTAGCATTGTGATTTTTTTATGTTGAGCTAGTGGAAGCCAGTGAAGAGATTGGAAAAGAAGGGCAGCTGCCATGGATCAGTTAGTAAGGAGTATGAGTCTGGCAGGATCATTTATAATAGACAAGAATAAAGTTGCAGTAGTCAAGGCGAGAGATAACCAGGGAATGAATGAGTAATTTTGTGGTGTCATTAGTTAAGAAGGGGCGAATTCTGGAAATGTTGCGAGGGGGTTAGGATTGCAAAATTTGGCCAGTGATTGGATGTGTTGTTTGGAGGAGAGGTCAGAGTCCAGGATTACACCTAGCACCCTGGCATGTGTGGAGGGACCAATTATTGTGCTATTGATCTCAATGGCAATAAGCACATACTTGTATAATCTAATGTGTATTATGAATCTTCTTTTGAAGGCCCAACACTTGTATATGCTACAGTTGGAGAAAACTTCACCCTGCCACTGGAAGATGGTATAATTGAAAAAAGTGAAATCGCAGAGATTGATTGGCTTACGGAGAGATGGGTTTACTTGGCTGCAACAAAAGTTAATGGAAAATTTCGCATTCTAGAGAAAACGTATGAAGGAAGCTTGTCCAGCTCACCAAATGGCTCCTTAATATTCAGTAACGTAATGAAGAGAAATGAAGGCGTGTACAGAGCCTGCATACTTTCAAATAAAGGAAAAATAGTGGAGCGAATGTACCGGGTCAACGTTTTTGGTGAGTTTCTTTTGGGAAGTCTGTAGAGTACAGATGGGTGACATGAAGTTGCACATTAAGAAAGTAATTTTACTGGTCCAGTACTTCAGTCTTCGATGTCACTTCCATGCCTCTGGTCTTCTCATTGGTCAGTATATCGGCACCACTATGTCTGTCCAATGAACAAGGAGCTGACCCATGAAGGAGCAGTGCTAAAATGGAAAGTCGAATATCTGGCCAAAACTACAAACCATTTGGCAAATAAAGCAATACATATATATGTCTTCCAACTATGTATTGTGATGTTCACCTGTGGTCCCACCTTTTGAAGGATGACTTTAGTAGAGTTGATATATTTACTGAATTTAATTAAAGCCTACATTTGAGTGTTTTTTTTTTTTATTAGCAAAATGGACAGTATTTACATTCAGTGAGAAGTGGTGGTTTCGGTTGTCCTAATTGAAATCAGAAGTCCTCTGACTCCCCCCTCTCGGACACCCTAGCAGCTGTAATCTTGCAGTGTTGCAAGGGTTAATATCATCAAGAGTCCCAATGAAGCCTGCCCCCCCCCCCCCTTTCCTTCCTTCCTTCCCTCTTTCATTCATTGAAGCTGTACTATAGCTTTCATCAATGAATGATGGATGAATGAAAGATCCACCTCTTCCATCCATAGAGCACTTGTCAATCATGGAGACTATAGTACAGAATATACTAGTGGAGGAGGAGGCAGAAAAGGCGGACATAGTTGGCACTCTTGACGAGTGCCTATAACAGGTGAAGCGCTCCTATTGACCACTGTGGCACCAGAAGATTACGCCTGCTGGGGTAATGGGGGGTAGACCAGAGAACTTTGGATTTCAACTAGGACAGCTGGCACCAGCACAAGGGACACTTCCCAATAAATATAAGTAACTACCCTTGTGGTGATTTTTTTTTTTTAGTTTTTTTTTTTTTATCTAAACGTAGGCTTTATTAGCTCTCTAAAAGCTTTGCTCTGTAAAACTAGGCCATTATTTTAAAGTTGTTGGATGAACTATAATGGCCGATCTCTCCATTCATTCTACAACTGACTAGGCAAAGATGCAGTTAAGAGTCCTTACAATAAAACCATATGAATGCAACAGTTACACCAATACTTAAGAAGGCAAATGCCAAAAAACATTGACATGTATTAAAAATGTTGATGTTTAGTGGCTTATTCTGAAAAAAAGTTTTCCATCTCCACCATTGGCCAAAGCCAAATACGTTGATTGAAAATTGATTACATTTTTTTTTAATCACCAATTCTTAAGAAGGCAAATGCCAAAGGTGAATGTCAAAAAACATTGACATGTATTAAAAATATTAAAAATGTTGATGTTTAGTGGCTTATTCTGAAAAAAAGTTTTCCATCTCCACCATTGGCCAAAGCCAAAAACATTGATTGAAAATTGATTACATTTTTTTTTTAAACACCAATTCTTAAGAAGGCGAATGCCAAAAAACATTGATATGTATTAAAAATATTAAAAATGTTGATGTTTAGTGGCTTATTATGAAAAAAAGTTTTCCATCTCCACCGTTGGCCAAAGCCAAAAACGTTGATTGAAAATTAATTACATTTTTTTTTTTAAACACCAATTTTTAAGAAGGCGAATGCCAAAACATTGACATGTATTAAAATTTTTTAAAAGTTGATCTTTAGTGGTTTATTCTGAAAAAGGCCTCTATTTCCACCCATGGCAAATGCCAAAAACACTGATTCAAAATGAATTTTAAAAAATATTAAAATTTATGATGTTTATTGGTTTATTATGAAAAAGTTCTCCACCACCACCCCTTGGCAAATGCCGGAAAAAAAAAACCTGATTTAAAATTAACTTAAAATATTAAAACATGTTGATATTTAGTGGTTTATTCCGTAAAAGCTTCACATTTCCATTATTGGCAAATGCCAGAAAAAACATAAAAAAATGTTGATATTTATTGATTGATTTTCGAAAAAATTTCTCGATTTCTACCCTTTGCTAATGCCAAAAAAAACTAAAACATTGATTCAAAATTAATAAAAATGTATTTTAAGCTTTCCTTGGAATACCATAGGTATGGTAGATGCATACTGTAACTATGAAAAAATATCCTTACCTTCTGTATTAAATGAAACTGCAGTTTCTTAGAGATGTGTTGTATATGTATATGTCTATTATGTGTTTTGTAAAAAATATTAATTTGAGGATATATTGTATTTATGTAACAGAACCACATTTGGAAAATTCTTTTGAGAAGAGAACATCAACTGAGTCTGCTTCAGATAGTGAAAATAAAATTGTATTTTTATGTATTCTTACCGTTATTGGCATAATTGTCACCACCGCATTCTTTATTATAATCTTCTATCGACGTAAAAGTAACAAGGTAAGTTAAACCAGAAACCCATTCCTAATCCCTTTACTTATTTCATAAGGTAAGATGTAAGAAATTATTCTGCAATATATTGATACAAGTTTTTTTAGTATCTCCTTTCAACAGCTCAAACCGTAATAAAAAATATAGATCAGTCTCAATCTTTTCACCCCACTAGAACACTTGAAATAATTTTCAGGTCTTGGGGAACCCCTACTAAAACCAAAACATTGGTGGCCGGTGGGGAGAATGTCCTATTTACAGTGGTGGTCAGAAGGCCACCTGCAAACAGCTAAAAAGGTCATTGGTGTCATGCAGCTGGCTCTGCCAAGTAGTGCTGGCCCCACATTTATGTAGACGTCATCAAATGAGAAGTCATTCAGCCACAGTCCAAGGAACCCCTAGCGTTCCATGGAACCCTGGTTGAGAATGGCTGATCTAGACTTACAACACTTTTCTTATGATGAAGCCATGTATACCTCAGAGTCCTCCCTTTGGTAGAAACTGCATTAGAAGACCCAGGGCTATAGCTATAGGCAGATACATTTTTAATTTTAAAAGGATTGCCCATGTTTAGCCCTGGACCTTCCATGCCCAGACCAACCCCATTGGTCTTTTAATGTAGCAGGGACTTTGTTGACCATTGAGGAGATAAGATTGAGAGGGACACAATTACATGAGTAGGATACATTGCAAAGAATGGCTCAGGCGTTCTGAGAATCCTTTGACTGATCCGACTCACACATTATGTTACAAGCAGTGTAATCTGTGAATAAAGTTTTCTCAATGGAGGGGAGGACAGGAGGGAGTGTGTCCCCATGGGACCAACTTAATGGAACTGAGCTCAGATTCCTGAAGCTGTTGACCCCCTCAGCACCAGAAATTCAGCAGCAGGAAGAGGACAGGGCAGCTCTGCAATGAAATTCAGCAGCAGGAAGAGGACAGGGCAGCCCTGCAATGCAATTCAGCAGCAGGAAGAGGACAGGGCAGCCCTGCAATGAAATTCAGCAGCAGGAAGAGGACAGGGCAGCCTTGCAATGAAATTCAGCAGCAGGAAGAGGACAGGGCAGCCCTGCAATGAAATTCATAAGCAGGAAGAGGACAGGGCAGCCCTGCAATGAAATTCAGCAGCAGGAGGAGGACAGGGCAGCCCTGCAATGAAATTCAGCAATGGGGAGAGGACAGGGCAGGCCTGCAATGAAATTCAGTAATATGGAGAGAGGAGAGGGCAGCCCTCCAAGGAGGTTCAGCAGCAGGGAGAGGACAGGGCGGCCTTGCAGTGTAATTCAGCAGCAGCAAGAAGACAGAAGAGCATTTTAGGAAAGTTCATCAGCAGGAAGAGGACAGGGCAGTCCTGCAGTGAAATTAGGCAGCAGTAAGAGGACAGGGCAGTCTTGCAATGAAATGAAGCAGAAGGAAGAGGACAGGACAGCCTGCAGGGAAGTTCAGCAGCAAGAAGAGGACAGGGTAGCCCTGTAGGGAAGTTCAGCAGCAGGAAGAGGACAGGGCAGCCCTGCAGGGAAGTTCATCAGCAGGAAGAGGACAAGACAGCCCTGCAGGGAAGTTCATCAGCAGGAAAAGGACAGGGCAGGCCTGTGGGGAAGTTCATCAGCAGGAAGAGGACAAGACAGTCTTTCAGTGAAGTTCAGCAGCAGGAAGAGGACAGGGCATCCCTATAGTGAATATTTCTAGAGAATTCAGCAGCCTGTACATCGTGGGACATAATTCATTACAGGAAAGTATTGTAATTAAAGCTGTAGGTAACCTTCAGCCTCAACTATCCAAGGCTCCTGTTAAACATTTGGGAAATTAATGATATGAGTCCACGTTTCTGTAGAATACAGGTTTTCTAGTGCTTTTTGTTTTGACTCTCTTTTGCTAAATCAAATTAAGTGCGCATTCAAAAATCAACTTGCTGATCTTAAGGAAAGTTTATCAGCATGGAGAGAACAGGGCAGCCCTGCAGTGATAATTTAGCAGCAGCAAGAGGACAGAAGAGCATTTTAGGAAAGTTCATCAGCAGGAAGAGGACAGGGCAGTCCTGCAGTGAAATTAGGCAGCAGTAAGAGGACAGGGCAGTCTTGCAATGAAATGAAGCAGAAGGAAGAGGACAGGACAGCCTGCAGGGAAGTTCAGCAGCAAGAAGAGGACAGGGTAGCCCTGTAGGGAAGTTCAGCAGCAGGAAGAGGACAGGGCAGCCCTGCAGGGAAGTTCATCAGCAGGAAGAGGACAAGACAGCCCTGCAGGGAAGTTCATCAGCAGGAAAAGGACAGGGCAGGCCTGTGGGGAAGTTCATCAGCAGGAAGAGGACAAGACAGTCTTTCAGTGAAGTTCAGCAGCAGGAAGAGGACAGGGCATCCCTATAGTGAATATTTCTAGAGAATTCAGCAGCCTGTACATCGTGGGACATAATTCATTACAGGAAAGTATTGTAATTAAAGCTGTAGGTAACCTTCAGCCTCAACTATCCAAGGCTCCTGTTAAACATTTGGGAAATTAATGATATGAGTCCACGTTTCTGTAGAATACAGGTTTTCTAGTGCTTTTTGTTTTGACTCTCTTTTGCTAAATCAAATTAAGTGCGCATTCAAAAATCAACTTGCTGATCTGCGATCACTCGCACACCAGTAAGGAATCCAGTGTTAGTAACTTTTATGACTTTAGAACATGGGTCTTCAAACTATGGCCCTCCAGTTGTTCAGAAACTACAATTCCCATGATGCCTAGTCATGTCTGTGAATGTAAGAGTTTTACAATGGTTCATGGGATGTGTAGTTTCTCAACAGCTGGAGGGCCGTAGTTTGAGGATCCCTGCTTTAGAACATCGAACTGTGCCATTTCTTGCATTATAAGCCTCATGACGAAAAGTCTCCAAAAGAAAATTGCCCAAAACAACCAATCAATATCTAAATGTTATAATTCCAGTACTGTAGGAAGAATGATGGGGTGAATCCTGTTGTTGTTGGTAACAAGATCTATCTTTCAGCTATCTTTATAGCCAATATTGCATATTGCACAAAATAATAACTCCACTATGACGTCATCACCATGTGCCTTCCGAAATTTTCTTTATGCTAACACCAAAAGTTTTTGATCTGCAAATCAAATGATATTCATAATGTTCTATTCTTCTGTTTTAGGGTAAAATGGAAACTATGTTGGATCTAAAAGAATCCAATAAAACCAGCACGAACCATGACACATGCCATTTGGAATGTCAGACTCAATTACCAAACAGTAGGCTGCTTTCTGTGTGACTTTTCCAACATCTTCACTTACCCCCCCGATGGTGCCCTTACTTTGACGTAGTGGGGGGCTTGCGTGGTCAAATGAACCAGAACGCTTTACCAGCGATAGCAGGGCTATCTGTAGGGTTACCCATGCTGGATAGGTCTCTGGCGATGATCCAGACAAAAAGGGGTACCCTACAGGTAGGCTTTGATATCTGGTTGGTCCAAAAGAAAAGATGGGGGAAACCTCTGATGAGAGAGCCCCGAAAGATACAGCAGCTACCAAGGCAGCAAGAGGCAATAGTGGAGACTGGTAACAATGTACAAAAGTTACCCATACACCCATAGGTTAGATTAGATTAGAAATGTGGTCCAAAGGTTTAACTCTTCGACACTCTACCCAAGATGGACCTTTGGAGCCTAGCACCGAGACGTGCAATACCCAACTTCTAAGGAACTATTATTATGTATTATATTGTACAGAACTTTTTTATTATGTGTCTTGGATATCTTTGGCCCTAAAAATAAGACAAACTGTCCCTCTCGTATTATTTAAGAGGAATGGTTATTAGCACTTTATTCAAGTTATTTGTGACTCAGTCAAGCCTATACCATGACTCGCATCCACTGGATCCTACATGACCACGTGTTTACATCTGCCAACTATAATTTGGGATAATCACTTTATATACATCCGATTACACACCAGGAAATGTTATGACAAATACCTTTAGCATTGAACTCCGACTCCAGTCTTCAGGAGAGAGAAATATACAGCATGTCTACATGGAAGTTTATGATTGTGAAGTTTTACGAATGTGATTTTTTTTTCAGTTTTAGGTGTTTTTTTTGCCCACTAGTAGAAGAATAGGTTTTTTGGAATGAAATACTTTATTTGTAATTTTTTTTTTAATATATATATACTGTATATATGTAAATGATTGTTATACCTGAAAGACATAGTTTGGAAAATGAAAAAAAAAAAATACACTCACCTAGGCCTGCAGATCATTGCAACCGTGATCAGTGATATCTGTACAGACCTGACCAGAGGAAGTGCCACCAAGCTACATCAGTGGCAGATGGGACTTGTATTCCATGTTTGCAATACATTTCTGGCCTGGTTGGCATGGTTGTATGGGCAGAAGCAGATAATGATGCTAAATTTAAAGAAAACAGAACGCTACATCCTGGAAGCACTAGGTAAGAGGGTTGGTATTGGGGATATTATTATTATTATTGTAAGATAACATTTTTTAACTTTCTTGTAAAATTAATTTTTAATTATTATTTTAGCATCAAATAAAGATATTTATTTTATACAATCCCTGTGTGTTACAGGTCGTGAGTTTTTAATGATCCAATGTCTATATTTTCATTATAGTTTGGCCAAACCTGACAAGCCAATTCAATAATTCCAGGTGCCACACATCCAACAGAACGCAACGGTAGACATAGTAAGTGTAGCCTCAGCCCAGACTCCATCCAGGTCACGCTCCTGATGTGTTTCAGCACTGCCCACGGGGCTTGGTCATGGAGGTCAGCCTTCATAACTAAGCAAAGTGGGTGGGGTGAAATGCGTCAGGGAGGCGTGGCCTGGCTAGGATGAAGTCAGGGCTGAGGCTACTCTAACCATCGCCTCCTATGGATTTTGTTGGATGTGCGGCACCTGGAATGATCCTTTTTTTTCTCTGTTTGCATGCACAGGGCCATCTTCAATATTGATTGGACCCTGGGGAAACATTTTCTTGGGCCCCCTCTTCCACGCAATTTTGCTCTCTGCATGCTTTGAGACATACAGTAAATAGCAGCTAGACTCAAAATCAGTTTACTGAATCAGATCAGGCAGCGATTGCGATTGGTTGCCAGAGGTTACAGTGAATCATTACCACTCACTGACTGGCTGCTAGAGGTTACAGCACACATTATGGCTCACTGTTATTTTCTAGAGGTTACAGCAAATGACTTCTGCTTGTTGATTGGTTGCTGGAGATTACTGTACATCAATACTGCTCACTGATTGATTGCTAGAGGTTACTGAACATCTATACCACTCACTAATTGGTTGTTAGAGGTTACTGCATATTATTACTGCTCACTGATTGGTGGCAAGAGGTTAGTGCACAGCATTACTGCTCACGGATTGGTTGCTAAAGGTTACATCACATCATATCACTGCCTGTCTGTGTATTCACATGCACCAAAATTCAGGGTGTCGTGTTATTTTGAAGAAGGTTTCCACCAATTTGCTTACTTTTGCAGAACAGCCTGATGTTAGGCTTAATGACCACAGTTGTAGGCAGGACTTTCAAGCATGATCCTTTACCTCCCCAGTGGGCAGCATTCAGCAGAAGTGATGGTGGATGTGACCTCAGGGGGACATTATATACATATGAATGCCACCTCTATTTACATATCGAAGCCGCAGTCCATGACTATTTACATAAAGTTGGGCAGCAGCAGCAGAAGTTTACACTGAGCTATCGGGACACAGCAGGGGACCAAAACTTCAAGGGATAAGAGAATTTAAACTGGGATAGTTGGCAAGTATGAGGCAGCTGCTTTGGGCCCCACTACAATGATGGGGCCCAGGGTAGCTGCCCCTTTTGCCCTGCCTTAAAAACAGTCCTGTGCATACATTGAGCTGAGACAAGCTCCTTCCTAGCCTGCACTCCCCAACAGCAGTTTGCTGCACTTGGACTGACAGAAGCCTGGAGCGGCACCCTGTTTCTTTTTTGTCTGAGTTTGAAGCAACGCAAAAGTACATCCATACCTTTTTAGTACCTGCCCAGTACATGAAAGGAGCACAAAGCATCCGTTAGGTAAGGGGCACACCAGTTTGCTTAGTAACCTCTTGCCACCCATGTTCTGCAGCAAAGAGTGTGGACCTTAGGGCCCACAGGCTGTGCATATGCTTCCATCCATGGGCGACCAAGGTTTCTGTGCTGAGAGCATGCTTACCATGCTCTCCCAATATAGTGACTGTTCTGTCAAAGACAGCTCCGAGTTTGTAGTAATGATCAAGAGCTAGCGGGATATATGACCACTGTGACAGCCAATCACAATGGTCACATCATCAGTCAGTCTTTCCTGCCCCCCAGGCATCATACCA
This sequence comes from Lithobates pipiens, assembly GCA_037367395.1. Taxonomy (NCBI): domain Eukaryota; kingdom Metazoa; phylum Chordata; class Amphibia; order Anura; family Ranidae; genus Lithobates; species Lithobates pipiens. The sequence goes on along the minus strand of JAZDVW010001914.1, from coordinate 394,075 downwards.
GTTACACGGATGCCAGGAAGGAGTGGTAATGGGTTAAACCAGGTTATAAGGTCCTATGGTGACAACACTTGCTTACTGCAATGTATCTGTGCAGGAGTAGCATTGGCACCCTAGGACAGAAGGTATTTCATGACTACAGACACCTCCGCTTCTCATCTCCATTACTTAAAGTGGCTGTAAACCCTTCCATATTCCCAGTGAAGTGACTGGTCTCGGCTGATACACATAGATTAAACAAATCGTCCTACATAAGTTGTACCTGTTTATTTGCAGTATTCTCTTCTCTACAGCCTTTCAAAGACCAACATTTTGACAGCCTGTCTGAGCTGTGAGAAAAAAAAGGGCGCGGAGAGCTGAAGTTGTACTCTGCAGAGCTCAGTGAGGAGAGCTCTGAGAGCTGATTGGAGGGAAGGGACACCCTCCCCCCCTTTACACAGCTCCCAGGAACAGAGCTTAGGCTGTCAATCAGCTAGTGGTCCCTCCCCTGTCACCCTTTTTTTTCTTGGTGTCAGGAAAACTTGTCGGAAGTGACTTTGCTGGTAGCAGAGGAAGGAGGCAGCAGGCAGAAATGACACTTTGTGCTCTTAATTGAGACAAGTACACACTATAGAGGGATATGCTTTGTTCAGATTTCTGTAGCTCACCCCACGTAGGAGCCGATGGTGAATAGGGATTCCCCCATCCTACAGAGCCAAGCACACCGAATCTCCACAGTCTCCCAGAGTCAAGGAACAGTGCAGGGCTTGTTTTTGTATTTTTATTGAGGGGATAAAACTTGGATAGGGAATAGGGATATTATTGACTTAGAACAATTCTTCAGGGGCAACTTTGCTATATACAGTCTATATACACTCCACTGCTCCCTCCTGCACACTTGCTTGCAGAAGTCCTGGCTGGTACAATGATTGTTAATCTGACAAAAAGGCAACAATCAGATCTTGAAGCAAAAGCCCTTTGCAGGCAGGGACCCTGGGCCCCTTGGGTTGTGCAGGAAAGTCCAGTGTCCAGCTTGCATCCTCCCTGTGGCTTCTGACCTCAGTACCAGCTCTTCAAGTACTGCCAGCCTGCACCTGCCCCTCTCACTAGCCCACCTGGCTACTTCCCACAGTCCCCCCCAGACTGCGAACTTAACAGCCACCCGGCTGTCCTGGAGAACTCCCGGACGTGCCAACTCTCTCCTGCTGTCCTCACACTTGCTCCCATGCCTCCTGGACAGGATTCCAACATGTGTTGTAGAGGATCCCTCCAGAACCCAAGCCAGACTAGGGAGCACCCTCAAGGGCCACAGACAGCCTCCTCAGCACTCCATCTCCATCTTCCACCCGGCTGCCCCTTGCTGGCATGACCCAAAAGTATTTAAGAGGGGCCCACCCCCTGCCAGCCCACTTGCTGGGGATTGGTTGGGGCCCTCCTTAATAATCCAGGCAGTAACCTCCCTCCCATTCTTCTGAGAGCTTCTCCAAGGTTGCAGCAGGTAGAGGGAGGTATCAGAGATGCTGCCTGATGAGTCATGCAGCCTCCCTGAGTCACTCACCTTGACCCAGATTCAACCCAGCCTGGCTCTCAGCCAGACTAAATTTATCTACACTAAACACGAACTATTTACAGCTAGCACTCTACACTAGAGGGCACTACATTTCATGTCTGGGCTTTACAGCCACATTAAAACAGGAGTGTTTTACAGTTGACAGAACATTGCTGGGAAAGCTGATAACAATGTTTAAGATATTAGCTGACGGCACAATGGATCTGAGACAGGATTAACAGGACCTTTTCTGTACTCGAAAATGTACCTTACTTAATAAGAAGAAAACGAATGCAGTCACCATATTTAGTCCATTTCCGCCAGCATCACAAATATATGTGGCAGCATGCAGGTGGGCCTTAACATAACATATATGTGCATAGCACCCCCTCCTCCCGAAATAGCCGCTGAATTGTATCTAGTTTCTTCTGGCCATCACCTGTGATAGTAGGGTTGCCACCTTTTATGCTGCTGTGCCCGGGTTCCAGGAGGAAAGAAACCAGGGCAGGTGTGTCAAAACCTGGACTGTCCGGGTCATTCCCATACAGGTGGCAACGCTATGTGATGGCCCACCCTTACCTGGACCTGAGAACCCCAACACAACTAACACGGTTTAAATGAGCTTTATTCAAAAGGCAAAGCTCTAAAATGGAATGGGTTAGGCCTCATGCACACGAGACGCAGTTAAACGCGCGTTCAGATGCAGTTGGACAGTTTTTTCAACTGCACCTGAACTCATTCAATGTTATCCTATGTGTCCATGCACACAGTCTCGTTTTTTTTCCGTTTATATGCAGTTGCGTTTAATCTCGTTTTTCCAGAAGCAAAAAAATGCGTTCAGAAACAAAAATTTCTGCGTTTCAGACGCAAAACGCGGCAAAACGCGGTAAAACGCGGCAAAACGCCGCTACCGCGTTTAGCCGCGTTTGCGTTTATATGCGTTTTTAAAGGTGACCTTTTTTTTTACATTAAAAATCTCAAAAATGATTGCAAATGATGAAAAACCATTAGAAAAATATTTTAAACAATTGCAATTGCAAGTGGACAATCCACAACTTGTGGCAAGTGACGTGGCAAGTGGACAATCCACAACTTGTGGCAAGTGACATGGCAGGTGGCAAGTGATGTGGCAAGTGGACAATCCACAACTTGTGGCAAGTGACGTGGCAGGAGAAGTGGCAAGTGACGTGGAAAGTGGACAATAGACAACTTGTGGCAGGTGACGTGGCAAGTGACCTGGCAGGTGACGCGGCAAGTGACTTGGCAGGTGACGTGGCAAGTGGAAAATCAACAACTTGTGGCAGGTGACTGGCATGTGACGTGGCAAGTGGACAATCCATAACTTGTGGCAGGTGACGTGGCAAGTGACGTGGCAAGTGGACAATCCACTTGTGGCAGGGGATGTGGCAAGTGACGTGGCAAGTGGACAATCCACTTGTGGCAGGTGATGTGGCAAGTGACGTAGCGAGTGGACAATCCACAACTTGTGTCAGGTGACGTGGCAAGTGGACAATCCACAACTTGTGGCAGGTGATGGGGCAAGTGATGTGGCAAGTGGACAATCCACTTGTGGCAGGGGATGTGGCAAGTGACGTGGCGAGTGGACAATCCACAACTTGTGTCAGGTGACGTGGCAAGTGGACAATCCACAACTTGTGGCAGGTGATGTGGCAAGTGATGTGGCAAGTGGACAATCCACTTGTGGCAGGTGACGTGGCAGGGGACGTGGCAAGGGACGTGGCAAGTGGACAATCCACAACTTGTGGCAGGTGATGTGGCTGGTGACGTGGCAAGTGGACAATCCACATCTTGTGGCAGGTGACGTGGCAGGTGACGTGGAAAGTGGTGTGGCAAGTGGACAATCCACAACTTGTGGCAGATGGCATGGCAGGTGACGTGGAAAGTGGACAATCCACATCTTGTGGCAAGTGACGTGGAAGGTGATGTGGCAAGTGACGTGGCAAGTGGACAATCCACAACTTGTGGCAGGTGACGTGGCAGGTGATGTGGCAAGTGATGTGGCAGGTGATGTGACAAGTGGACAATCCACATCTTGTAGCAAGTGACGTGGCAGCTGACGTGGCAAGTGACGTGGCAGGTGACGTGGCAAGTGACATGGCAAGTGGACAATCCACATCTTGTGGCAAGTGACGTGGCAGCTGACGTGGCAAGTGACGTGGCAGGTGACGTGGCAAGTGACATGGCAAGTGGACAATCCACATCTCGTGGCAAGTGACGTGGCAGGTGATGTGGCAAGTGATGTGGCAAGTGACGTGGCAAGTGGACAATCCACAACTTGTGGCAGGTGACGTGGCAGGTGATGTGACAAGTGACGTGGCAGCTGACGTGGCAAGTGACGTGGCAAGTGGACAATCCAAAACTTGTGGCAGGTGACGTGGCAAGTGACGTGGCAGGTGACGTGGCAAGTGATGTGGCAAGTGGACAATCCACAGCTTGTGGCAAGTGACGTGGCAAGTGGACAATCCACAACTTGTGGCAGGTGACGTGGCAGGTGACGTGGCAAGTGAACAATCCACAACTTGTGGCAGGTGACGTGGCAAGTGACGTGGCAGGTGAAGTGGCAAGTGACGCGGCAAGTAGACAATCCACAACTTGTGGCAGGTGATGTGGCAAGTGACGTGGCAGGTGATGTGGCAAGTCACGTGGCAAGTGGACAATCCACAACTTGTGGCAGGTGATGTGGCTGGTGACGTGGCAAGTGGACAATCCACAGCTTGTGGCAGGTGGCATGGCAGATGACGTGGAAAGTGGACAATCCACATCTCGTGGCAAGTGACGTGGCAGCTGACGTGGCAAGTGACGTGGCAAGTGGACAATCCAAAACTTGTGGCAGGTGACGTGGCAAGTGACGTGGCAGGTGACGTGGCAAGTGATGTGGCAAGTGGACAATCCACAGCTTGTGGCAAGTGACGTGGCAAGTGGACAATCCACAACTTGTGGCAGGTGACGTGGCAGGTGACGTGGCAAGTGAACAATCCACAACTTGTGGCAGGTGACGTGGCAAGTGGACAATCCACAACTTGTGGCAGGTGATGTGGCAAGTGATGTGGCAAGTGGACAATCCACTTGTGGCAGGTGACGTGGCAGGGGACGTGGCAAGGGACGTGGCAAGTGGACAATCCACAACTTGTGGCAGGTGATGTGACTGGTGACGTGGCAAGTGGACAATCCACAGCTTGTGGCAGGTGGCATGGCAGATGACGTGGAAAGTGGACAATTCACATCTCGTGGCAAGTGACGTGGCAGGTGATGTGGCAAGTGACGTGGCAAGTGGACAATCCACAATTTGTGGCAGGTGACGTGGCAGGTGATGTGGCAAGTGGACAATCCCCAACTTGTGGCAAGTGACGTGGCAAGTGGACAATCCACAACTTGTGGCAGGTGCCGTGGCAAGTGACACGGCAAATGCAAGTGTACAACTGCTCTCTATGCTGCTGCTGCTCACTCTGATCAAAATAGCAGAAATAGTTAAAAAAAATGCTTTGAGAGCTTGGGGAGGGTCTACATGATGTTATCTTTATAAACGCGTTTAAACGCAAACGCGTCTAAACGCGTCTAAACGCGTCTAAACGCGGCATGCAAACGCGGCAAAACGCACGTTTCTAAACGCGCGTTTCAGCTTTTTTTTAACAGAGGTTTCATCTGCGTCTCGTGTGCATGAGGCCTTAGCTAGACCAATGTTTCTCAACTCCAGTCCTCAAGGCGCCCCAACAGGTCATGTTTTCAGCTTTTCCATTATTTTGAACAGGTGATTTGATCAGTTTCACTGCCTTAGTAATTACCACAGCAGTTTCATCTGAGGGAAATCCTGAAAACATGACCTGTTGGGGCACCTTGAGCACTGGAGTTGAGAAACACCGAGCTAGACAACCATTTCCAATATCATAGCGGAGCAGGTACCTCATGAGGCAGCATAATCAGGGTGTCACGGAGCACTCGCCATGACCTTCTGGGAAGCAAACATTGCAAAAGTGCACACTAGGTGAGCACTCTTGGCCTGAAATGCAAATAAATAACAATCCCAACATTGTACAGAAGTGCAAATTACTTTTGCAATAGCAATACAGCCTACCCACTACAGAGATGCCTTATCTAACCATTGGCCTGTGGGACAATGCAGAACCTTGGTGCCCATCCAGTGGCCAAGGGGCCACATGCCGCCATTGGTACTTTTTGTGTGGCCTTTCAGGGGGCCCCATCAGATGCTAATCTGTGTTTCCTATTGCCCTGTTATAGCAGTGAACTCTAGCAGTCTCGTGCAACAAGTTTCCAATCTATGACTCTCTTAAAACATATCCCCAGTCTCCAACAACTCCTATATCATGTCTTCTGTACTATGTCTGCAGTCTCTGACCATCTCCTGTACTATGTCTGCAGTCTCTGACCATCTCCTGTACTATGTCTGCAGTCTCTGACCATCTCCTGTACCATGTCTGCAGTCTCTGACCATCTCCTGTACTATGTCTGCAGTCTCTGACCATCTCCTGTACCATGTCTGCAGTCTCTGATCATCTCCTGTAGTATGTCTGCAGTCTCTGATCATCTCCTGTAGTATGTCTGCAGTCTCTGACCATCTCCTGTACTATGTCTGCAGTCTCTGACCATCTCCTGTAGTATGTCTGCAGTCTCTGACCATCTCCTGTTCTATGTCTGCAGTCTCTGATCATCTCCTGCAGTATGTCTGCAGTCTCTGACCATCTCCTGTACTATGTCTGCAGTTTCTGACCATCTCCTGTATGATGTCTGCAGTCTCTGACCATCTCCTGTAGTATGTCTGCAGTCTCTGACCATCTCCTGTACTATGTCTGCAGTCTCTGAGCATCTCCTGTACGATGTCTGCAGTCTCTGACCATCTCCTCTGTAATGTCTGCAGTCTCTGACCATCTCCTGTACCATGTCTGCAGTCTCTGACCATCTCCTGTACTATGTCTGCTGTCTCTGACCATCTCCTGTAGTATGTCTGCAGTCTCTGACCATCTCCTGTTCTATGTCTGCAGTCTCTGATCATCTCCTGTAGTATGTCTGCAGTCTCTGACCATCTCCTGCACTATGTCTGCAGTCTCTGAGCATCTCCTGTACGATGTCTGCAGTCTCTGACCATCTCCTCTGTAATGTCTGCAGTCTCTGACCATCTCCTGTACCATGTCTGCAGTCTCTGACCATCTCCTGTACTATGTCTGCAGTCTCTGACCATCTCCTGTAGTATGTCTGCAGTCTCTGACCATCTCCTGTTCTATGTCTGCAGTCTCTGATCGTCTCCTGTAGTATGTCTGCAGTCTCTGACCATCTGCTGTACTATGTCAGCAGTCTCTGACCATCTCCTGTACGATGTCTGCAGTCTCTGACCATCTCCTCTGTAATGTCTGCAGTCTCTGACCATCTCCTATACTATGTCTGCAGTCTCTGACCATCTCCTGTAGTATGTCTGCAGTCTCTGACCATCTCCTGTAGTATGTCTGCAGTCTCTGACCATCTCCTGTAGTATGTCTGCAGTCTCTGACCATCTCCTGTACTATGTCTGCAGTCTCTGATCATCTCCTGTAGTATGTCTGCAGTCTCTGACCATCTCCTGTTCTATGTCTGCAGTCTCTGATCATCTCCTGTAGTATGTCTGCAGTCTCTGACCATCTCCTGTACTATGTCTGCAGTCTCTGAGCATCTCCTGTACAATGTCTGCAGTCTCTGACCATCTCCTCTGTAATGTCTGCAGTCTCTGACCATCTCCTGTAATATGTCTGCAGTCTCTGACCATCTCCTGTACTATGTCTGCAGTCTCTGATCATCTCCTGTAGTATATCTGCAGTCTCTGACCATCTCCTGTACAATGTCTGCAGTCTCTGACCATCTCCTCTGTAATGTCTGCAGTCTCTGACCATCTCCTGTACTATGTCTGCAGTCTCTGACCATCTCCTGTAGTATGTCTGCAGTCTCTGACCATCTCCTGTACTATGTCTGCAGTCTCTGAGCATCTCCTGTACGATGTCTGCAGTCTCTGACCATCTCCTCTGTAATGTCTGCAGTCTCTGAGCATCTCCTGTACCATGTCTGCAGTCTCTGACCATCTCCTGTACTATGTCTGCAGTCTCTGACCATCTCCTGTACTATGTCTGCAGTCTCTGAGCATCTCCTGTACGATGTCTGCAGTCTCTGACCATCTCCTCTGTAATGTCTGCAGTCTCTGAGCATCTCCTGTACCATGTCTGCAGTCTCTGACCATCTCCTGTACTATGTCTGCAGTCTCTGACCATCTCCTGTAGTATGTCTGCAGTTTCTGATCACCTCCTGTATTATGCTCAGAGTCTCTGACCATCTCTTGTATTATGCCCATAGCCTTTGACGATATCCACATGAAGCATGCTGTCTTCTCTCTGCAGACAGTAGTCTCTACTGCAGGAACCTATGTTATGGTTGCCACCCTAAGTCAAACCCAAACAGCAAAAAAAATTGTATACTATAAACTATACATATATTTTGCACTTAAATAACATTTCTAATCATATGACGTTAATCACAAGCATCCCTCTGTGACGAAACGTTGCACACTCCGCTTACATCCGCTTACAGTTTGGATGTCTCAGGCTGCAGGAAGCGGCCCACTGCTTGCCACCAATGTGACGAAACGTTGCATACTCTGCTTGAGTGCTTTCGTCATATACCATTTCCTCCCAGTCTGAATATAGATATCAGATATTCCAACAGCTCCCAAGCACAAAACAAGACGAGACTTGTTTAGCTGCTGACATGGACCTGAATCCAAAGTAACCCCACCTCAGGGGTCCCCAGGCATACAGCTCACAAAGAGAACTGTCCCCCCAAATGCCAGGAACCATAATCGCAAAGCAAGAGGCTGGCATTCAGTCCTCTCCAAAATCCTCTGACCCGGGAGAGTCTGTCACACCCCCTTTACATCAGAGTCTACAGACTTCCCCTTTTACATCTGAACTCCCAGAGTTCCCCTTTTACACTGTAAGGGGGGGCTCTGCAGACTCTGATGTAAGGGAGAACTCTAGAGACTCTAACATAAGGGATGCTCTGGGAACCCTGATTTAAGAGGGAACACTGAGAACTCTGATGTACAGAGAGGACTCTGATGTAAAAAGGAACACTGTGGCCTCTGGTGTAAAGGGGAACTCTGATGTAAGGGGTGCTCTGAGAACCCTGATTTACCTTATTGTACTCACTCAGAGGCAGGAGAGAGAAGGGGGGCTTCAGTCACAGACAGGGATGGATGGTGATCTCACTCACCCCTTGGCAGTCAGCACTTCTCATCCAGATGTATCTGAGGCTGCTGGACTTCAAATTTCTGACCCCCACTTTCCTTTTCTGTTACACAGCACCAGGGATTGGAGTGTGGGCAGACACAGAGGGGTAGGGGCGGGAGGAAGAGGAGCAGATCAACCCTCTCTCCTCTCCTGTCTGTGTGTGTGTGTGGAGGAGGGGGGAGAATTGTTAGTGCTGGCTTTGAGCATTGTGAAAGAGTGTAACAGACACTCTCAGCTTAGACAACTGCAGCCGGCAACCCTGCTGGGAACTGGGAAGCCATAGTTCAGTCTGAATAATGTGTCCGGGTTTCAGGCAGTTTGAAACCCGGATGCATGATTCCAAACCCGAACTGTCCAGGTGAATCCCAGACAGGTGGCAACCCTAGCCAATTTCCCCCAGGCCCTTCCTCCAACGGTGGGAACAGCAGCCTCCTCAGTGCACAATACAACAGTACTCACAGTGACCATACCCTTACTCTGCCTGAGCTCTATGTAGCAAAGTCCTCTTGAAGCTTTCTTCCTGCAGCCACGGTCTTGAGCCCTATACATAGGCTCTCAGATTCACAGCAGTCTGCAGGTGGTCCTGAGCTCACTAGAACACGGCCCTGACAACAGCCCATTCCCATAGCTCCCAACTGTCCATGATTTAGAGGGACTGTCCCTGATTTGGAGCAATGTCCCCTCTGTCCCTCATTCCTCCTCATTTATCCCTCATTTTGGTCTGATCTATATAGATGTATATAAAATGCACTTTTTATCAATCAAAAAAGGGTTTTCCAGCGCTAAACCTTTCATCTGATTTCCAAATTGCTGCATTTGTAAACTCCAAAAGCCAATATGAACGAATAGTAGTGGTAAAAATAGCACTTGTGAGTTTAACCAATCTAGTTTTTTGCACAATTCTCCTTTAAGGGGGTGTGGCAAGGGGTGTGTCTTATGCCTGCATGCTTTTGCTGATAGGTGTTCCTCATTCCCATCTCAAAAAGTTGGGAGGTATGCATTCCAGCTCTTTGCTCTCACAAGCACAAAGGAAAACACTCACCAGATGGCTCTGTGTAGCAGCCCTCATCCTGTTCTCCAGTTGTAACACTCTTTCTAGGCACCAAGTACTCTCCTCCCAGGTCCCAGAGCTCGCTTCCCGGTTCCCACATGGAACCCTGCTCTTCTCTTGGTGGTGGGCAGGTTGCCAACAGTCAAACAACCTGGCCCAGACAACCAATCAGAAATTCTCCTTTCCTAGGGCTGCTAGGGGAGAAGAGAGGAGATCACGTACCTGGCAGCAGAGCCTGAGATGATGAGGAAGGCCTCTCTTAGCCCTTGTACACACGGTTGGACATTCCGACAACAATTCCGACAGATTTTGTCCGAAACTGGTGTTGCATACACACGGTTGGACAAAGTTGTCGGAAAATCCGATAGTTTGTAACGTTATGGCGTTATTTAGTTACGACGGGACTACGTTCAGGCTAGTGGCCAATAGCTTTGGTCTAGGAATTTGATCTGAGCATGCGTGTCACTTTGTTGGATCGGAATTCTCTACAAACGATCGGACAAAGTCCGATCGGATCATGTTGGAAATTTTTTATATCCAGCTCTCAAACTTTGTTGGTCGGACATTCCGACGGAAAAAGTCAGATTGAGCCCACACGCGGTCGGATTATCCGACAACGCGGTCCTCGTGTGTACAAGGGCTTACACCTCTGACTCGGGGTTAGTGATGGACGAACTTCCGACGGGACGTTTCGCGAACGCGAAATGCGAACGGACCCAAACGTTCGCGAAACCGAACGTTCGCCGCGGGCCCCATTGACTTCAATGGGAGGCGAACTTTGCAAACCTTCATGTCGAATTTGCGGCCACGTGGTAATTATTAGGGGGTAAAACGTAGTCCCACCATCTGGACAATGACATAATACATGTATGAGGTGAATTTGGGATCGATAACTACAAGCATTTTTATTTTATTTGGGAAATTGTTCTAACAATTCAGGACTATGGAGCTAATGAAGGCAATGGAGGAGAGGGAAGGTCAGGGACCAGGGTAGGCAAAGAAGAGGGTGCAGGAGATGATCACCAGCAGCGTGACATACCGGAATGACACATGCACCGTGATAGAGGCATCTGACAGCAGCACCGTAATACAGAGCACTGACAGCAGCACCGTGACATACAGCGCTGACAGCAGCACCGTGACATACAGCGCTGACAGCAGCACCGTGACATACAGCGCTGACAGCAGCACCGTGACATACAGCGCTGACAGCAGCACCGTGACATACAGCGCTGACAGCAGCACCGTGACATACAGCGCTGACAGCAGCACCGTGACATACAGCGCTGACAGCAGCACCGTGACATACAGCGCTGACAGCAGCACCGTGACATACAGCGCTGACAGCAGCACCGTGACATACAGCACTGACAGCAGCACCGTAAGCAGCCCCAGGAGGAAGTCAGCACAGCACAGGGATGGTGTGATCCCCTCATAATAAGAACCCCCAGGAGGAAGTCAGCACAGCACAGGGATAGTGTGATCCCTTCATAATAAGAACCCCCAGGAGGAAGTCAGCACAGCACAGGGATATCATAAGCAGCCCCAGTAGAAATATGACACCGCTCAACCTCTTCAAAGAGGAGGGTAGGGGCATATAGTACGGTGTGCTTTTTTGGGTCAAGGAAGTGAGCCAAATGAATTAAGAAGGTCTGTGTGCTTGATTAAAAAAATAGTTTATAGACATATACATGGTCTACTGGTCACATGTGTTGAATTCCTCCGAGATCCATGCCTCATTCATTTTTAGAAATGTGAGGTAGTTAACACTGTGGTGAGCTAGGCGAGTACGCTTATCGGTCACAATCCCCCCTGCTGCGCTGAACGTCCTTTCGGACAGGACACTGGATGAGGGGCAAGCCAACAGTTCGATTGCAAATTGGGCAAGCTCTGGCCAGAGGTCAAGCCTGCCCACCCAGTAGTCTAGGGGTTCATCACTCCTCAGAGCGTCCACATCGGCCGTTAACCCAATGTAGTCGGACACCTGACGGTCTAGGCGTTCCCTGATGCTGGATCCGGATGACACCTGTCGATGGGTCGGCTGAAAGAATGACCTCATATCCGAAGTCACCAACACATCTTCAAACCGGCCTCTTCTTGCAGGCGCTGTTGGATTGGTACCCGCAAATCCTTCTCTGGGAGTGGGAATTGCTCCTCTGCCAGCGCACGCAAAAGCAGAATGCAGCATTTCTCGAAGCAAGGCCTGGAAGTGCTGCATTCTGACAGCCCTCTGCGACGGCGGTAACATTTCCGCCATTTTGTGTTTGTACCGGGGGTCTAAGTACGTTGCCACCCAGTACTGGTCCTTGACCCTCATGCTTTTTATACGGGGGTCCCTATTAAAACACTGGAGCATGAAGGCCCCCATTTGCACTAAAGTGGAAGCGGTGTGGTGGCCTGGCTCCTGCTCATCATCCAGGATAATGTCGTCCTCTTCATTCTCCTCTCCCCATCCTCGCACAACAGGGATCCCAGAAAGGTTTAAAGCATGCTCTTCTTGCTCCTGCTCATCCGCCCCGGCACCATCCTCCTCTGACTCCTCATCAGACTCCTGTTGTTGACTTGTCTCAGATAGAGTAGCCCCCCCTGGGAATTCATCCAGCATTGCGACTTCCTCATCTTCCCGCTCCTGCTCCTCCACAGCCTGATCAATGACACGACGCAATGCACGCTCCAGAAAGAAGGCATAAGGTACCATGTCACTGATGGCGCCATGGCTGCGACTGACCAGTTTGGTGATCTCCTCAAATGGCCGCAGAAGTCTGCATGTGTCGCGCATGAGCAGCCACTGGCGCGGTGAAAAAAAACCCAGCTCCCCAGAACCGTTTCTTTCGCAGAGTTCATACAGGTAGACGTTAACTGCACGTTTCTGCTGGAGCAGCCTATCAAGCATATAGAAGGTTGAGTTCCATCGCGTCGGGCAATCGCAAATAAGACGTCTGACCGGCAGATGGTGTCGCCGCTGAATGTCAGCAAGGCGAGCCATGGCCGTGTAAGATCTTCTGAAATGGGCCGAGATTTTCCTTGCCTGCCGCAAGATGTCCTGGACCCCAGGGTATTTGACAAGGAATCGCTGCACGACCAAGTTTAAGACGTGTGCCATGCACGGCACGTGCGTGATTTTGCCCTGTTTCAATGCGCTAAGCAGATTGGCACCGTTGTCACACACCACTTTACCAACTGTCAAATTGAGCGGTGTTAGCCACTCATCTGCCTGTGAACGCAAAGCTGAAAGGAGTGCCGGGCCAGTGTGGCTCTTTGCTTCCAGGCACAACAGACGCAGCACGGCATGGCAACGTCTCACCTGGCATGTGGAATAGGTTCTGGGGAGCTTGGGCGGTGCAGTGGAAGAGACGCTAGCAGCGGAAAAGGAGGAGGCAGCTGAGGAGGAGAGGGAGGAGGATGGAGTAGGAGGAGGAGAAGAAGAGTCAGGCCTGCATGCAATCCGTGGCGGTAAAACCAAATCTACACGGGTGCCACGGGTTACATGCTTGACGGCCGTCAGAAGGTTCACCCAGTGGGCAGTAAAACTGATATACCTTCCCTGCCCGTGTTTGCTAGACCACGTGTCTGTGGTCAGATGTATCTTGGCACCGACACTGTGTGCCAGAGATACATTCACTTGCCGCTGAACATGGCCATATAGCTCTGGGATGCCCTTCTCTGAGAAATACTTCCTTCCTGGGACCTTCCATTGTGGTGTTCCAATGGCCACAAATTTGCGAAAGGCCTCCGAGTCCACCAGTTTATATGGCAGTAGTTGGCGGGCTATGAGTTCTGACAAGCCAGCCGCCAACCGTTGGGCAAGAGGGTTATCCGGCATCATCATTTTTTTACGCTCAAACATTAGGCCCACGGAAGCCTGCCTTTTTGCAGAAAAATGTGAGCTTGGCGTGATGGAAGGTGGAGTGGAGGACAATTGTGAGGAGAGAGGAGAAGGAGAAGTAGAAGACGAGGCTGGACGGTGAGAGCCTGCAGTGTGGCTTTGTGTGTTCCGTTGCTCCCACTGGGCTCGGTGATGGCTGCTCATGTGCCTTCTTAAGGCGGTCGTCCCTAGGTGAGTATTGGGCTTACCGCGACTAACGCGTTGACTGCAAAGATTGCAGATGGCAACGCTATTGTCAGCAGCGGACACGTTAAAAAAAGCCCACACTGCGGAGCCATGTGCCGGTGTCCTGGGAGCGCCAGATGTGACCGTACATGGTCGATGACTCGCTCCTGATACATTTGCAGTCTGCTTTGTCCCTGCTGTGCAATGTAAGTCATTGCTGCTTCTCCTCCCTATCTGCTGGTCCATATCTCCCTCTGAACTCCCCTCCTCTTCCTCTCTTGTGGGCACCCACGTGACATCACTAGACACGTCATCATCAACGTCACCTTCCCCACCGCTATAAGTAGAGATCTCGGAGTAGGCAGCAACACCGGGGACCAACCTCCTCCTTGGGCTGATCTGGGTACTGGCGTCAGACTGCTGAGTAGCGCTTGTTGCTACCTCCTCTTCCTGATCCAATACCAAGAGTGGCTGCGCATCAGAAATGTCCTCTTGATATGGATCGGAAAATAATTCCAGTGACTCAAGCGGAAGGTATGTGGTGGTGGTGGTGGTGGTCGTGTTGTTGGTGGTAGTGTCTTTGGGGGTGCACATAGCAGAGAGTGAAGAAGAGGGTGCAGATCGAGAGGATGAGGAGGGTGCAGAAGAGTAAGGCTGAGCGAGCCACTCAACCAAGTCTGGTGCATCCTTTAAAGTAATTGAACGCACCTTCTGCAACTTCCCACTTTGGCTCAAGCCTGTTGCTCCTGCCCTACCCCTACCACCCCTGCGGAAGGGCCTGCCTCTTCCTCTGCATGTCATTTTTTAAATGACCCTGTGACAAAACTCTTAGTCCCTATACCGCTGAAGGACTGCTGCAGTATAGGTGAGCGGTCAGCAGTGGTGCACGTCAACCCTATCTATTGTGGACCTATAGCGGTCCTTACAGAACAGCAGACTGTACCGCACTCAAGCCTATGTACCGTAGCACCCTATACCAAGTTACCAGTCCTTATAAGAACTTTTGTGGACCAAGCAGGTTGTGTATTAGTGTTTAGCAGACTGTACGTCAGTCCCTATACCGCTGAAGGACTGCTGCAGTATAGGGCAGCGGTCAGCAGTGGTGCACGTCAACCCTATCTATTGTGGACCGATAGCGGTCCTTACAGAACAGCAGACTGTACCGCACTCAAGCCTATGTACCGTAGCACCCTATACCAAGTTACCAGTCCTTATAAGAACTTTTGTGGAACAAGCAGGTTGTGTGTTAGTGATTAGCAGACTGTACGTCAGTCCCTATACCGCTGAAGGACTGCTGCAGTATAGGTGAGCGGTCAGCAGTGGTGCACGTCAACCCTATCTATTGTGGACCGATAGCGGTCCTTACAGAACAGCAGACTGTACCGCACTCAAGCCTATGTACCGTAGCACCCTATACCAAGTTACCAGTCCTTATAAGAACTTTTGTGGAACAAGCAGGTTGTGTGTTAGTGATTAGCAGACTGTACGTCAGTCCCTATACCGCTGAAGGACTGCTGCAGTATAGGTGAGCGGTCAGCAGTGGTGCACGTCAACCCTATCTATTGTGGACCGATAGCGGTCCTTACAGAACAGCAGACTGTACCGCACTCAAGCCTATGTACCGTAGCACCCTATACCAAGTTACCAGTCCTTATAAGAACTTTTGTGGACCAAGCAGGTTGTGTATTAGTGTTTAGCAGACTGTACGTCAGTCCCTATACCGCTGAAGGACTGCTGCAGTATAGGGCAGCGGTCAGCAGTGGTGCACGTCAACCCTATCTATTGTGGACCGATAGCGGTCCTTACAGAACAGCAGACTGTACCGCACTCAAGCCTATGTACCGTAGCACCCTATACCAAGTTACCAGTCCTTATAAGAACTTTTGTGGAACAAGCAGGTTGTGTGTTAGTGATTAGCAGACTGTACGTCAGTCCCTATACCGCTGAAGGACTGCTGCAGTATAGGTGAGCGGTCAGCAGTGGTGCACGTCAACCCTATCTATTGTGGACCGATAGCGGTCCTTACAGAACAGCAGACTGTACCGCACTCAAGCCTATGTACCGTAGCACCCTATACCAAGTTACCAGTCCTTATAAGAACTTTTGTGGAACAAGCAGGTTGTGTGTTAGTGATTAGCAGACTGTACGTCAGTCCCTATACCGCTGAAGGACTGCTGCAGTATAGGTGAGCGGTCAGCAGTGGTGCACGTCAACCCTATCTATTGTGGACCGATAGCGGTCCTTACAGAACAGCAGACTGTACCGCACTCAAGCCTATGTACCGTAGCACCCTATACCAAGTTACCAGTCCTTATAAGAACTTTTGTGGACCAAGCAGGTTGTGTATTAGTGTTTAGCAGACTGTACGTCAGTCCCTATACCGCTGAAGGACTGCTGCAGTATAGGGCAGCGGTCAGCAGTGGTGCACGTCAACCCTATCTATTGTGGACCGATAGCGGTCCTTACAGAACAGCAGACTGTACCGCACTCAAGCCTATGTACCGTAGCACCCTATACCAAGTTACCAGTCCTTATAAGAACTTTTGTGGAACAAGCAGGTTGTGTGTTAGTGATTAGCAGACTGTACGTCAGTCCCTATACCGCTGAAGGACTGCTGCAGTATAGGTGAGCGGTCAGCAGTGGTGCACGTCAACCCTATCTATTGTGGACCGATAGCGGTCCTTACAGAACAGCAGACTGTACCGCACTCAAGCCTATGTACCGTAGCACCCTATACCAAGTTACCAGTCCTTATAAGAACTTTTGTGGACCAAGCAGGTTGTGTATTAGTGTTTAGCAGACTGTACGTCAGTCCCTATACCGCTGAAGGACTGCTGCAGTATAGGGCAGCGGTCAGCAGTGGTGCACGTCAACCCTATCTATTGTGGACCGATAGCGGTCCTTACAGAACAGCAGACTGTACCGCACTCAAGCCTATGTACCGTAGCACCCTATACCAAGTTACCAGTCCTTATAAGAACTTTTGTGGACCAAGCAGGTTGTGTATTAGTGTTTAGCAGACTGTACGTCAGTCCCTATACCGCTGAAGGACTGCTGCAGTATAGGGCAGCGGTCAGCAGTGGTGCACGTCAACCCTATCTATTGTGGACCGATAGCGGTCCTTACAGAACAGCAGACTGTACCGCACTCAAGCCTATGTACCGTAGCACCCTATACCAAGTTACCAGTCCTTATAAGAACTTTTGTGGAACAAGTGAGTTGTGAATGTTTAGCAGACTGCAGCAGAAGGGCAGCAGTCAAGTATAATATCCTTTCTATATTTGGAAGAAAGAATATTATACATGTACAAGCCTATTACTGTACCACTGATACCAGTCCTGAAAAGAACCTTTGTGGAACTAATAATAACAGCAAGTCTTTAAAATTACCCTCACTGCCTGACAACACTGCTTCCTTCCTGTCCCTATACAAATTGGCAAAAAAAGAGAACGATTAGTGGTTACTGGAACAGCTCTTTTGTGGACCTTGATAGTAACAGCTAATGATGATGATGATGATGATGATGATGAAAGACTAATCTGGCTGTCCCTGTAGCATACACCGTCCTTTCCCTTTCTCTAAACTAACAAAAGACACTCAGGCTGCTGCAAGAATCAGCAGCACAGCAAACCTATCAACACCTAACACCTATACCAGTCCTGAAAAGAACTTTTGTGTACCAAATAGCTAGTGGTTTATCTCTCCCTACTCCACACAGGAACCTGTCCCTATCTTAACAGAAGAAAGAATGTAAAATGGCCACCGGATCGGGTGTATTTATAGGTTAGGGGGAATGTACAAGTGTCCATGTGCTGTCATGTCTCAATTGGCTGTCCTGTATCACATGATAAACGTGTCACCAAAGGTTAAAGTTCTTGTATACATTAAACACGTAAGTCCGCCGCGGCGAACGACGGAAAAAGGCGTTCGAACGTGCGGACCGCGAATGTCGGAAATTCGCCGCGAAACGACCGCCGGGCGAACCGTTCGGCCATCACTACTCGGGGTCCCTGGTAGTGTCAACAGAAGGAGTGCAGAGTGGCACGAGTGTCTGTAGGTCTTGCCAGCAGCAGAGCGGGTATCCACACCAGGCAGGAGAGGTCATCAGTAGTCTTCAGTGAAGCAGACATGCTGGTAGACAGCGGGAGGATGGCACACCGAAGCAGGCTGGCACTGGCGACAGCAGGCAGGTGAGGCATGTGCTGGTAGCAGACTGTAGAACAGCAGGCACAGCAGGATGTGACAGGCAAGCCGGGTCATACACTGGCAAGACAGATCAGGTACAGAGGAGCAGGCAGGAGCTTGTTCTGGGTACAAGCCGGGTCAGGAGCTAATCTGTGCAATAGAGCGACAGAAGAGGAGGTCAAGGACCAGCTTGGGGTCAGTGCAGATGGAGTGGTCAGACAAGCGAAGGTCAGCAACTGGAATCAGGATACAGGATAACCGCAACACAGGATGTGGGGAAGGCTGAAAGTTAAAGCATCCCTGATGCTGAGCACTAGCTAAGTTTAAATAGCCTGTTTGATCCCAACATCTGTCACAGGTTCACATGTGCGCAAGCGAGTTCGCACATGCGCTTGTGCCCAATTCTTGCGAGCACGAAAAGGAACATGTTTTAGCCTGTGTACAGAAGGCCTTTCCCTACAGAAGGGAAGGGAAGATGTCTTTGCTGTTGTTTACTTCGTCAGCACTGCTGGGCAGGATTTTAAGAGACTAGCCAGGAGCTACAAGTTCAACCCCACTTTAAAGAGGGAGTCCGCCGGGACTCCGCGTTTTTTTTTTTTTAAAAGCCAGCAGCTACAAATACTGCAGCTGCTGACTTTTAAAATAGTGACACTTACCTGTCCAGCGCGCCCGCGATGTCGGCACCCGAAGCCGATCTCTCAATCGTCTCTCGGGTGCTGCCGCCGCCATCTTGGGTATGGGAATCAGGAAGTGGAGCCTTTCGGCTTCATTTCCCGGTTCCCTACTGCGCATGCGCGAGTCGCGCTGCGCAATAAGGATGGACCCGCTGCCTCTGGGATCTGTGTGTTTCCCAGCAGGCAGTGGGGGACTTTCGCAAAGGGGCGTAATCTACGCCCCTTTCCGCAGAGAGCCATCCCGGAAGTGGGTGCAGATACCTGTACTGTACAGAGGATTCCAATGAGCGGAAGGTCCACTTTAGGGTGGACCTCCGCTTTAAGTATTAAAAAAGATTCACTGTTTAGGAGTTCTATGTTTCTTTAAAAAAAAATACAATCAGTTCTAGCAGCTATCCACCATTTTCCATGTACAGGAAAAGCAGACAGTCTCCACGAAACAGGGCCTAAGTATGTTGTGTAATGAACAAGTGCAGTTGCTTTTAGGTACACTCCATGGCCAGTTTGTGCACACCTAACCATCACTCCTACATGAGCTTGTTGGACATCCCATTCCAAAACTATGGCCATTAATATGGAGTTGCTCCTCCATCCAAAGTAGAGACACCCAATGACAGGAAATGTGGTACTGGCAGGATCACCAGGTGAAAATGGGTACTGGAACCTTAGGTATATGTTTTTTTGGTACGTAAGATTGGTTTTTCAAAACGATACTGGAACTATCCCAATGGGACATCTGGCTGATATGTGGGTTGCTTCTGTACACAGAGAAACACCCATGGAAACCTCTGGATGTAAATGTAATGGTTGCATCAGAAGACTTGCACGCCACACCAAAAAGTTGAAATCCCCCAAAAAATTTAAAAAAGGCTTTATTCCAAACACGTAATAAACTCAACATCCAACATGTTTCGAGGGCCACACGTTACCCTCTTCATCAGGGCTTAATGGAATGACTATTAGCCCTTGTACACACGGTCGGACATTCCGACGGAAAATGTCCGATCGGACCGTGTTGTCGGATAATTAGACTGTGTGTGGTCTCCATTGGACTGTTTCCGTCGGAGTATCCGACGGACCAAGTTTTCCAACTTGTCTATAAAATTTTCCGACAACATGATCCGATCTGACTTTGTCCAATCATGTGTAGAGAATTCCGATTGGACAAAGTGCCACGCATGCTCAGATCAAATTCCTAAACCAAAGCTATTGGCTACTAGCCTGAATGTAGTCCCGTTCTAACGAAATAACGTCATCACGTTAAGTACGATCGGATTTTCTGACAACTTTGTCCGACTGTGTGTATGCAACAGTTTCGGACAAAATCCGACGGATTTGGTTGTCGGAATGTCCGACCGTGTGTACAAGGGCTTAGGACTCAGACTTTAGATAAAATTTTGAAAATTGGATATTAAAAGGTCTCCTTCAGTAAGTGGCATATGTTGCCTTACAATTGATTAAAACCTCAAATTTATTTGGGATTTTTAAGGCAATATAGAAAGAATTATGCTAGATGTATATAAAAAAAATATAAATTTTATTACAAATACCAAAAAACATTACAACAAAAAAACATCCATAAAATAACAATGTTGTGCTGACATATGTATATAGCATAAAACAATACCACATGCGTAAACTTTATGCGACAAAGCAAGCGGCTATTTTTCCTACGCATTTCGAAAAGTATGTATTAATAGTTTCTTCTTCAGGGAAGCCACTTTCTGTGAACACACAACAAGCAATAAATATTTCAAAAAATACACTTATAAACTTAACATAATACATTTAAATCCCAATACTTGAATACTCACGTTTATTTTCAGTGCCGTAAAAGGCATTTTTCTCTTATTTTGGCTGCCGTCCCAAAGACGGAAAAGACGGGCCAAAGAGGAGAAGATTGAACCAATAAATGAAGATGGTGAGGGTTTGCTGATATGTCACCGCACTACAAAGCCCTGGAGTCAAACAGACTCAACAAAGGATGGGAATAGAAAACTCCTTTACATATGTGTCCAATGGACCAGCAGATGGGGAAACATTACATTGTGTAAGCCCCAATCTTATCTGAGGAACCTAAGGCAAAAAGAACCAAGGAATATTTTAGTCTGACCCCTATCATTGCATTTTTCATAAAGAGAGAGGTTCCTAAATCATAGCTTACCACCGTATCAAGGTTCCGCATTCCTAGATGTACGTTTCCCAGTTTTCCTGCCGATATCATCAGATCTGGAGAATCCAAAGGACATGAGGAGAGTTCCCACCTAAATAGGACTTCTAGCGTCTGCCTTAAATAGCCCCTATTGAGTTGATTGGTGCCAAAAAATCTTCCAATGGGAATGATGACTCCTCCTACCTATCAACAAGCTCTTTCTGATAGGAGGTTTCTTTGAAAAGCTCCTCCTCATTGTTAGAAATGCTCTTTTAATTTTTAGGTCTCACTTGGAGATTACTCCAAATACAGGACCCCTTGTTAGTCTAACAGCAGCGTTATTGCGGCTGTTTGTTGCACTTCCGGTGCGTCATCTTCCGCCGGAACCGGAAATAACGTAATTTTCCCCCGGAACCGGAAGTGACGCTTTTCTTAAACTTCCGGAAGTGGCGACCTCTCCACAATAGGAAATGACTGTATACAACAGCAGATAGTTTTAACATACATTCCGAGGGGAACAAATGAGCAGATGTCGGTGTCGTTACCACAAAGACGGCACCATCCATCTTTCTCATCTATACAGATTATATCCAACAAGGGAGGAATCAAATAATAAATCATGGATCGCTGAATTTGTTGCAATCCTAGTTAGACTCATATTGTAGCTTGAAAAATAACTACTATACTTTGAGGGGCCTTTGGCCTTTGGCAACGCATAGCAGCTGCGGAAATTGACTGAGACTTTTCAATATCCGATTTTCCAGTCCTCAATAGCCGTTTCCTCCCTCCAGGTTAACAGGGCCACTGTCAAAGGGTTTCTCCAACTCTGATTGCAGGAGCGATCCATCCAGAGTGGAGGCAATTTACTTGAGAAAGTAGGTTACTAGCCAGACCCCCGAATGAAAAAAAAAAAAAGGTAAAAAAAAAGAATAGAAGAAAAAAAAATCAGTCATCACATCTAAGGATTGGTAAGGTGCATTATATATCATGTAAATACCACTTTAACATATTTTCCAACACTCTTTACTGAATGTCAGTGGTCAAAGGCACAGGAAGGAGGAAGTGAGACAGACGAGCGGTACAGTAGATATCTGCGTTACATCTTCACATTAGAGTGTTTTGGTGAGGTGTCATTCAGGAAACGGCCCCGGTTTCTCATCTTGGAGGTGAACAATCATGGATGTCCTTCTGTGGGGTGGTCTGATGTTCCTATGTGTGTGCAAAGGTAAGTTATGTCTTCTCCCCCCATCCTTGTATTGTGCGATCTTCTATGATGGTGTGTAATATCTCACAATGACCGGTAATTGGAAGAAATAAGCTGAATATTTCTCTATTTTGTCTGGTGTTTCATATTCAACTGGGAATCTTTGATATTCATATATAATAACATCAGTGCACTTATTATACCATCATATCACACTATTGCTTAGCTATCATGTTGCAGTGTTTTTCATTTTTACCTTTTTTTTTTGCTGGTTATTGTTATTGCCTGTTGAACCGTTTGATCAAAGCTTATATTGGTCCAGAGCAATCATTGGGATTGATGTCCATTATGACAATTCATATTTTGGACAGCACCTCAATAAGCAGATTTCTTGTGTCAGATAATGTAAATATGGCTTTGCAGGGCTTAAAAGCAAAAAAAAATTCTATTCAAGTATGTATTCTTAGCTAAAAAAAAGGCCACTTCTATTGTCTCGTCAAATCTCCAAATTCTTTTTTGTTCCCCATGGTCCCACAGTATGTAGGAAAGTAGCCAACCTGTTTTGATCCCACTGTATGAAGGAAAGTAGCCACCCGCCACCCTTTCTTGGTCCCACTGTATGTAGGTACATAGCCATTCTTTTTTTGGTCCCAACGTATGTAGGAACATAGCCACCCTGTCTTGGTCTCACTGTATGTAGGAAAGTAACCACCCTGTCTTGGTCCCATTGTATGTAGGAACGTAGCCACCTTGTCTTGGTTCCAACGTATGTAGGAACATAGCCATCTTGTCTTGGTCTCACTGTATGTAGGAAAGTAACCACCCTGTCTTGGTCCCATTGTATGTAGGAACGTAGCCACCTTGTCTTGGTTCCAACGTATGTAAGAACGTAGCCATCTTGTCTTGGTCTCACTGTATGTAGGAAAGTAACCACCCTGTCTTGGTCCCATTGTATGTAGGAACGTAGCCACCTTGTCTTGGTTCCAACGTATGTAGGAACATAGCCAATCTGTCTTGGTCCCACTGTATATAGGAACGTAGCCATCTTGTCTTGGTCTCACTGAATGTAGGAACAGAGCCACCCTTTCTTGGTCCCACTGTATGTAACACGTAGTCACCCAGTCTTGGTCCCGTTGTATGTAGGAAAGTAACCTCCTTGTCTTGGTCCCACACTGTATGTAACACGTAGCCACCTTGTCTTGGTCCCACTGTATGTAACACGTAGTCATCCTGTCTTGGTCCCACTGTATGTAGGAATGTAGCCAGCCTGTCTTGGTCCCAACGTATGTAAGAACATAGCCAACCTGTCTTGGTCCCACTGTATGTAGGAACGTAGCCACCTTGTCTTGGTCCCACTGTATGTAGGAACGTAGCCACCTTGTCTTGGTCCCACTGTATGTAGGAACATAGCCACCTTGTCTTGGTCCCCATGTATGTAACACGTAGTCACCCTGTCTTGATCCCACTGTATGTAGGAATGTAGCCACCCTGCCTTGGTCCCACTGTATGTAGGAATGTTACCACCCTGTCTTGGCCCCACTGTATGTAGGAAAGTAACCCCCCCTGTCTTGGTCCCACTGTATGTAGGAACGGAGCCACCCTGTCTTGGTCCCACTGTATGTAGGAAAGTAACCACCCTGTCTTCGTCCCACTGTATGTAGGAACGTAGCCACCTTGTCTTGGTCCCAACGTATGTAGGAACATAGCCAACCTGTCTTCGTCCCACTGTATATAGGAACGTAGCCATCTTGTCTTGGTCTCACTGAATGTAGTAACGGAGCCACCCTTTCTTGGTCCCACTGTATGTAGGAAAGTAACCTCCTTGTCTTGGTCACACACTGTATGTAACACGTAGTCACCCAGTCTTGGTCCCATTGTATGTAGGAAAGTAACCTTCTTGTCTTGGTCCCACACTGTAGGTAACACGTAGCCACCTTGTCTTGGTCCCACTGTATGTAACACGTAGTCATCCTGTCTTGGTCCCACTGTATGTAGGAATGTAGCCAGCCTGTCTTGGTCCCACTGTATGTAGGAACGTAGCCACCTTGTCTTGGTCCCACTGTATGTAGGAATGTAGCCACCTTGTCTTGGTCCCACTGTATGTAGGAACATAGCCACCTTGTCTTGGTCCCACTGTATGTAACACGTAGTCACCCTGTCTTGATCCCACTGTATGTAGGAATGTAGCCACTCTGCCTTGGTCCCACTGTATGTAGGAATGTAACCACCCTGTCTTGGTCCCACTGTATGTAGGAAAGTAACCCCCCCTGTCTTGGTCCCACTGTATGTAGGAAAGTAGCCACCCTGACTTGGTCCCACTGTATGTAGGAACGTAGCCACCCTGTCTTGCTCACTCCAGAGATGGACTATGGGATTTGTAGTGTGACCACAACTACCAACTTCCAAACAAACAGAAGTCGGGGGAAAAGGAGAGGTGCGGGAGCTCACGTAGGACTTTACGAGGAATCGAAAAAACACAGTAAGAAATTATTTGATAAAAAAATAGATTACAGAAACTATGAGTAGTGGATGTGCATGGATTATTTTTTTTTTTTTTAAAGGATATCCTTTTAGAAGCATCTATAATGGTCAAAACTTGGGCCCTAGTTTGGGAGATTTATCCTATTTGTCCTGGTGAGTAGGCATGAGCCAAAAGCCCAGGGTTTTGGATTGGGGGGCATGCTTTTAAACTTAACAAATGCTCGGTTGCTGAATCTGAACCCCCCAACTGAAGTCAATGGGAGCCAAATGTTAAAAAAAACAAAAAAAAAAAACAGTGATACCCTTCTTTCTCTTCTTGAATAGAGTTAGGTGTTATGGTTGTGTTCTATGGTTGGGATACTTTCTTAGTTTGATAAATCCGGGCATCTACAGTACGTACCCTGGATCTCTATGCTGGGGAAGCCACATACTTAGCCTTGTCTGCAGACACTAAGGCCGCGTACACACGTGGGGACTGTTCACTCAACTTTGTTCGTCAAACAGTTTCAGCGGACAGTCCGCTCAAAATTAGCATGGACGGACATGGCCACACACAACGAACGAACAGTCCGCTGAAACCGTGCGCGATGACGTGAACGGCACGTACGACGGGACTAGAAAACGACGTCCTATACACTGCAATGCAACCTTCGGCGTGTAAATCCTTTCTGACAATGCGCGGAACTTAGTTTGACGAACAAGCCTACACACGAGGGGACTGTTCGCTGAAACAAAGTTTCAGCGGACAGTTTTTCGGAAATTCCGAAAAACTTTGTTCAGCAGACTGTCCGCTGAAACTGTCCGCTGAAAGCCCACACACGAGCGGACTGTCCGCCCAAACACTGTTCAGCGGACAAAGTTGAGCGAACATTCCCCGCGTGTGTACGCGGCCTAAGGCCAAATGATGAAGCCCTTCAGAGTCTCCACCACAATTTCCTCTTCAAACAAATCATTTGAAAATAAACTTTTTGCTTTACAAAAAAAAAAAAAGTTTCCTGTTCTTTCTAGCAGACTCTGCATTCTTGACTGTCCTTCTCAACTTTAACCACTTCAGCCCCGGACCATTTTGCTGGCCAAAGACCAGACCACTTTTTGCAATTCGGCACTGCGTCGCTTTAACTGACCATTTGCGCGGTCGTGCGACGTGGCTCCCAAACAAAATTGGCGTATTTTTTCCCACAAATAGAGCTTTCTTTTGGTGGTATTTGATCACCCCTGCGGTTTTTATTTTTTGCGCTATAAAAAAAAATAGAGCGACAATTTTGAAAAAAACGCATTCTTTTTTACTTTTTGTTATAATAAATATCCCCCAAAAATATATAAAAAAACATTTTTTTCCCTCAGTTTAGGTCGATACGTATTCTTCTACATATTTTTGGTAAAAAAAAAAAAAAATCGCAGTAAGCGATTATTGATTGGTTTGCACAAAAGTTATAGCGTTTACAAAATAGGGGATAGTTTTATGTCATTTTTATTAATATTTTTTTTTTTTTACTAGTAATGGCGGCGATCAGCGATTTTTATTGTGACTGCGACATTATGGCGGACACATCGGACATTTTTGACACATTTTTGGGACCATTGTCATTTATACAGCAATCAGTGCTATACAAATGTAGTGATTCCTGTGTAAATGACACTGGCAGTGAAGGGGTTAAGCAGTGGGTGGCAGTGTAGGGGTTAAGTGTTCCTAGGGGCATGTTACTAACTGTGGGGGGCTGGGCTTTGTTTTAGTGAACACTGATCTCTGCTCCAATTACATGGAGCAGAGATCAGCATCACTTGTTGCTAGGCAGAACGGGGAGAAGCTGTTTACAACGGCATCTCCTCATTCAGCCACCCCCGTGAGACGATTGCGGGTATCCCTGCAGCGATCGAGTCCGCGGGACCCGCGACCGGACTCATGGGGTCCCGACCGGAACGTGAGTGATGGCAGGGCGGCATTTAAAACTGGAAGTACCTGTACGCCAATATGCCTGCCCGTGCCATTCTGCCGACGTACATCGGTGTGCGCCGGTCGGGAAGTGGTTATATTCCTCTGTAACTCAAAACATGCAACCTGTAGAATTTTTTCAACGTCGCCTATGGAGATTTTTAAGGATAACAGTTTGTCGCCATTCCACGAGCGTGCGCAATTTTGAAGAGTGACATGTTGGGTATCATTTTACTCTACGTAACATTATCTTTCACAATATGAAAAAAAAATTGGGCTAACTTTACTGTTGTCTTATTTATTAATTTAAAAAAGTGTATTTTTTCCCAAAAAAGTGCGCTTGTAAGACCGCTGCGCAAATACTGTGTGACGGAAAGTATTGCAAGGACCGCCATTTTATTCTCTAAGGTGTTAGAAAAAAAAATTATAATGTTTGGGGGTTCTAAGTAATTTTCTATCAAAAAAAACTGTTTTTAACTTGTAAACAACAAATCTCAAAAAAAAAAGAGACTCGTTCCTTAAGTGGATAAACAAAGATGTAATTATTACTCAGTTCGCAGAATTTGGCATGGCCATAGGGTGAAACAAGATTTTTCATTGGACAATATACGGTGGGGGTCAGCAACCAGTAGATCACGACCAGGTGACTGGTAGATTGCGGTCTGGGCTTGCTGACCCGCCAATTCAGAGCATCAAACAGAGTGCAATGCAGAGGGACTGATGCCGCGTACACACGATCGGACTATCTGGCGGGCTTAGTCCGGCAGATTGTCCGCCGGTCTTTGCAGCTGGGGTCTGCCGGACTTTCAAGCGAACGGACTTGGCCACACGCGATTACTCCAAAAGTCCGGCGGATTTGACTGTGATGACGTAGAATAAGGAAGTTCATAGCCAGTAGCCAATAGCTGCCCTAGCGTCGGTTTTAGTCCGCCGGACTGGCACACAGACAAAGGGATTGTCCGCTAAAAGCCGAGTCCGGCGGACAAATTTGAAGCATGTCTTCTTTCTAAGTCCGCCGGACTTTTGGGAAGAAAAAGTCAGCTGGAGCCCGCACACGATCGAATAGTCCAGCAGACTCTGGTCCGCCGGACTAAGTCCACCGGATAGTCCGATCGTGTGTACTCGGCATATATCAGGTTGGAGGTTTAATAGGGAGCAAGAGCCACATAAGCCGATGCCTCCTCTGTAGTGCCGGCTCCTGTCCCATGCGGAGTGATGCCAACTGCACTCCACCTCTTATTCTGGCTAGCGGTCTCCAGAGTGGTGTCAGCAGCAGGAACGAAGAGATCTTTAGGTCAGTGTGAAGCAATACACCGGGGAATAATAGTATAGGGCTGCTTTCACCCTGATGTGCTGCAGTTTACCCACACTGCGGGTGCAGTGCAGTGTACCTGCAGCTTTCCTGCACTTACCCGTAGACTTGTATTATATCCTGTGGGTTTGTGGCACTTTCTGAATGCAGGAGTTTTGATGCGCTTTCAGAAAGTACACCACACTTACAGGATTGAAAATTCGGGACTCTGAGGCCGCAGGGTAGAAGCTGGAGTGGGAGCTGCTGAGTCGGCAGCACTGAGAGCCCACCTGCGGAAGTGGCATTGTGGGTGGTGTCACGGTGAGCACAGATGTCCAGCGCTGTTGGCTTGGAATGCCCAGAGGGATGCTCCCTCCTACGCCCCTCCTTCTGCCTGCTTGATTGGTATAGGTGAGTCTAGTGCTGGAGGTGGGCACAGAGCCAAAAGTTTACATGCACTGTATCACCACTGGAAAAAGGGGGGTACTACATGGATGGAATAATGGTGCTGGGGAATATCAAAGGTGTATGGGGAAAAACAATGCTGGCACCTTTCAAGGGGGAGGGGGGTACAGATACCTGTATAATACAGGTATCTGCACCCACTTCCGGGCATAGATAGCCGCAGAATCTGCGAGTATATCCACCACTTCCTGCGGGGCTCCCGCTGTCTGCTGGGAAATACAGGGATCCCAGAGACAGCAGGGACCATCCTTATTGTGCAGCGCGACTCGCGCAATGCGCAATAGGGAACCGGGAAGTGAAGCCGCAAGGCATCATCCCAGTACCGTTTTTCAGAGCGGGCGATCAGCTTTCCAGCCATAACAACCGATGTGGCTAAAAGCCGCTCCTGCCACTCTTACCGGTGCTCCCGTTCAATCGGGAGCACCGATCGCACATCCGCCGCTTCTGGCTGCTAGGGAGGGACTGTAAGTGGCTTCATTCCAGTCTCCTAATTGTAAACACGGAAGCGGCATCATGACGTCACTTCCCGTTTACTCGGCTGCCAATGGTGCCAGATTTAAAAATATATACAGTATTCAGAGTCGCTGAAAACGGCTATCTGAATACTTTGAAGTGTAAAGGAGGGATCGGGGGTCCGTCCCCTTCATAAAGAGTACCTGTCAGGCTGTCACCACCTATTACTGTCACAAGGGATTGCTTGTGACAGCAATAAAAGTGATAACATTTATTAATTTTAAAATAAATAAGAATTTTTTTTTTTTAAGTGCCCCAACACCCCCCCCCCCCTCGTCATCGCGAGCTCGCACAGCAAAGAAAACGCATACGGAAGTCGCGCCCGCATATGTAAATTGTGTTCAAATCACACATGTGAGGTATCGCCATGATCGTCAGAGCGTGAGCAATATTTCTCGCACTAGACCTCCTCTGTAACTCAAACCTGGTAACCGGATTTATTTTATTTTTTTTTAAGCGTCACCTATTGAGATTTTTAGATACCGTAGTTTGTCGTCATTCCACGAGTGCGTGCAATTATAAAGTGTGACATGTTTGGTATCTATTTACTCGGCGTAACATCATCTTTCACATTATGCTTATGTTTTGTTTTGTTTTTTAAATTCATGAAAGTGTCCCTTTTCCCAAAAAGTTGTGTTTAAAACACCGATGCGCAAATACCGTGTGACATAAAAATATTGCAACAATCGCCGTTTTATTCTCTAGAGTCTCTGCTTAAATATATATATAATGTTTGGGGGTTCCAAGTAATTTTCCAGCAAAAAATAATGATTTTAACTTGTAAACACCAAATGTCAAAAATAGGCTTGAAAGGGATTAAAGGGGAGGGCCACCCTGAAAAACAAAAAAATGTTAAAAATTACAAAAAATCTAAAAAAAAAAAAATGAAAAAAATTTTTTTTTTTTTACTTACCAGAAATACCTGTTGCTAGGCACTTTATCCTAATCTTCCTCTTCCTCCTCCGCGGAGATCTTCTGTCTTCTCTCTTCGTCGCGGCTTCTTCTGGGTAATGAGTCGCGCTGTGTTCTGGGAACTGTGTGTTCCAGAACACAGCGCGTCCCATTCAGAAAGCGCTGCGGGACTCGCGCATGCGCAGTAGCTGCGGGACTCGCGCATGCGCAGTAGGAAACGGGCAGTGAAGCCATAAGGCTCCGCTGCCTGTTTCCCTTACAAGGGATGGCGGCGCCGGGACCCGAGAGCCGAGGGACGGGTCGGCCTCGGGCGGCCGACATCGCGGGCGCCCTGGACAGGTGAGTGTGTTTATTTTTTTTTTATAACCGGCCCTCCGCTTTAAGATTGTTTTTAGATTGGTATAATTGGTAAATGTCAAATAGTCTTATTTTTGGTAAAGATTTGTAGATATTAAAGACCTTTCTTTATTTCTATAGTCATGTGTGGTTCAGTATCAGGAATGGCAGGTACACCGTGTGGAAATATAAGACATGTATCCGGTGTAGAAGGAGAAGAGGTTGTCCTAGCTGTGGATTACACTGATATCAGAGACATCTGCTGGACAATTACCAGTAACAATCATCATCTGGCTGCAACAATCCCAGGCGAACCCATTGATATTCGGGATGATAAGTATAAAGGACGTCTAAAAACCACAGCAAATGGATCCTTAATTATAGATAAACTGACCAGAGAAGACCAAAGGAGATATACAGCAAGTATAGTAAGACACGGAACAGGGTTGTGCAATCAGGTCTATAATCTCACAGTGTACAGTAAGTATGTTTATTAAATAATCTACATGAATAATTGAATAAAATATTTATTTTCAAACTGTCTTCTGGGCATTTTCTATCTTTTGGTAACCATATTTACAATGACAACTCGTTACTCGTTAACAGGAAAAAATCACTATAAAGATTTGTATTATCCTCCAGAATTGTTCACTGCGCCACATTCCCTGCAATCTGAACAGCAGTTAAAAAAAAAATTGGGGGGTAATTTTAAGTAGTTATGCTTGTAGATGGGTCCCAACCAAGGGGGGGTCAACTCGTGTGATTACTTTATATTAGAAGAAATTGAATGATCGCAAAAAATGAGGCAGTTTACAACAATGGCGCTCCATATGTTGCAGGTCATACACTTGTAAGCAGGCGCTCGCGGGATTGTTACTGGATGTATTTCTGCTGTTGTATTCATTGCACTGTGTAGTTATACCGACCACTACAGGTTGCTCAGGATGGGAAGGGGTTAACAGTGTCTAGACTCCAGTGGCAGCTGGTGGTATTTTTTTTTTTTTGGGGGGTGGCAAGCAATCCACCCGTGTCCACCCCCCCCCCCCCCCCCCTTCCCCAGTCGGTCACCTGCCCTACGCTTACCCCATCTAGGTCACGGGCAATGCTTGGCGGCGGCTTCACCCTCTGTCTCCTTCTCCTGGTGCTTCACGACGGCTTCCCCTGCGTCTCCTCCTCTCCGACAGCCAATAGGATTGGTTCTCCTCTCGGCCAATTGGATGGTGGGTTTCAGGACCTGCTTCCCGATTGGCCAGGAGGAGAATCAGGAAGAGAATATATACAATATTCATTCGCTATTATAACATAACTGGGTGGGCTCGGGGTGCGGCGCTCTGCTTTTTGGAAGCCTATTAGAGCGTCGGGCTCTAATCACGTGCTTCTAAAAAAATAAAAATAAAACCGTATTGGAATCCATGTGTCTGGTGCCCCGCATGTAGATTAGGGGGCCAGAAGCTTGGATTCTTTTTCTTCTTATTATTATTATTATTATTATTATTCACGATTTATATAGCACCAACAGGTTATGCAGCACTTTACAACCACAGTACAGTTCAATACAGAAGGGACAGGAGGGCCTTGCTCGCAGAGCTTACATTCTAAAGGCAAGGGGGTGGTGGTACAAAAGGATTAGGGGGACGGCACATCTGCGACCCGCATGGACTGGCCGATACTGTAATGCCTCGTACACACGGTCGGACTTTCCGACGGCAAATGTGCGATCGGAGCTTGTTGTCGCAAATTCCGACCGTGCGTAGGCTCCATCGGACATTTTCTGTCTGAAATTTCTGACAAACAAAAAGCCGGATCTCAAATTTTCCGACAACAAAATCTGTTGTCGGAAATTCCGAGCGCGTGTAGACAATTCCGACGCACAAAATTCCACGCATGCTCGGAATCAAGCAGCCGCACTGGCTATTGAACTTCTTTTTTTCTCGGCTCGTCGAACGTCTTGTACGTCACCGCGTTCCCGGCGTTCAGAATTTCCGACAACATTTGGGTGACCGTGTGTATGCAAGACAAGTTTGAGCCAACATCCGTCCGAATAAACCCAAAACATGGATTTTGTTTTCGGAATGTCCGATCGTGTGTACGCAATCCATTATACTCTTTTTCTGGGCTTTCTAAATCCTGCCTCCAGCTGTAATTTTCCATAGGCTATTCTTTAAAAGCCTTCACAGTTCATCAGTTTAGAGGTAAGAGTGAATCTTGGCTTTAGAATTATTGCTTTCACTCTGGTGAGTGCGTCAATACCTAATAGACACCTTTTTTTTGTATGCGCACATTTGCGTTTGTATGTGTGTCGTTTTTAAACAACATTGTACAACTTTTTAACCTAAATTTATTGCTATTACAAAAGGGCTGACAAGATTTTCCCTAAGGAGACATCAGAAGACAGTAAGGGGACATTAGATCCCTAATGTCACCTCTGTACTCTGTTGAAGCTGATCAAAGCATAGACTGTACTCGGTCAACATCTTCCTTGACCAGAGTCCCCAGAGATTGACAGCACTGAATTTAAAAGTGCTCCGCAGTAATGGGACAAGGTCACCCAGCGCCCAGGACAAAGATGTCAAACTGCTCCCCACTCCCCCATACATGATGTGCAACCTTATGGGATCCTACACCCAGCAGCCACAACTCCTGTCAGCCTTGGAGCAGAAGAAAGGTGCTCCCATCTCTACAGTAAACCATTGCGCCCCGGGGCAACCTTCCCTCCTTCCCTCCTGCCCACCCCTTGTCCTGGCCATTAGAACTGAGCACTTCCAGGTTCATTCTATCTAGGAAAGTCCAGCAAGTGGATGCCCACTTATCACCTCCTTTCAGGGCTGGACTGAGACAGAAATTTGGCCCTGGACTTAATCCAGACCGGCCCACTTACATTTTGTGTGTCCCATCAGTACCCCTTTACATCAGAGTCCCATCAGCAGCCTCCTTACATCAGAGTCCCATCAGCAGCCCCCCTTACATCAGAGTCCCATCAGCAGCCCCTTACATCAGAGTCCAATCAGCAGCCCCCTTACATCAGAGTCCCATCAGCAGCCCCCTTACATCAGAGTCCCATCAGCAGCCCCTTACATCAGAGTCCCATCAGCAGCCCCCTTACATCAGAGTCCCATCAGCAGGACCCTTAAATCAGAGTCCCATCAACAGCCCCCTTACATCAGAGTCCCATCAGCAGCCCCCTTACATCAGAGTCCCATCAGCAGCCCCCTTACATCAGAGTCCCATGAGCAGCCCCTTTACATCAGAGTCCCATCAGCAGCCACCTTACATCAGAGTCCCATCAGCAACCCCCTTACATCAGAGTCCCATCAGCAGCCCCCTTACATCAGAGTCCCATCAGCAGCCCCCCTTACATCAGAGTCCCATGAGCAGCCCCCTTACATCAGAGTCCCATCAGCAGCCCCCTTACATCAGAGTCCCATCAGCAGTCCCCTTACATCAGAGTCCCATCAGCAGGATCCTTAAACCAGAGTCCCATCAGCAGCCCCCTTACCTCAGAGTCCCATCAGCAGCCCCCTTACATCAGAGTCACATGAGCAGCCCCCCTTGCATCAGAGTCCCATCAGCACCCCCCTTACATCAGAGTCCCATCAGCAGCCCCCTTACATCAGAGTCCCATCAGCAGCCTCCTTACATCAGAGTGTCCCATCATCAGCCCCCTTACATCAGAGTGTCCCCCTCCCACGTGTACTCACAGTTCTGAAGGCAGCTTCTCTTCTTCCTCTCTCCAGTCATGTGATAAGTAACAAGTGATAAGGGGAGAGAGGAAGGAAAGTCTGCCGGTGTCTTGTCATTTAACGTCCTCCATCCGATAGTGTCCGCTGCATACTGTGCATGCGCAGTACACAGCCACACAGATTCCGAAAATTGCAGAGGATGAACGGCGCCTGCGCCGTGAGTCCAGGTTCTAGCCCCACCATCCAAGTGGACATAGAGTAGGAATAAAAAAGAGCCAAGCGCAGCGAGGCCGAGCCCGAAGCGTGTCGAGCGAAGATCGCCCACGAGGGGTCCTCTAATATTCACAACCCTATGTTCGCTTGGATGGTGGGGCTACCACCTCTACTCACGGCGCAGGCGCCGTTCAGCTTCGGAGATTTTCCGAAGCTTCCTCTACCCTGTATGGGGCAGACACTATTTGATGGCCGGACACTATACGGCAGAACACCGGCAGTCTATCTCCCCCTGCAGGCTGGAGGGAGCATAACGCCTAATGCTCTCTCCAGCATATGATGAAAGCTTCTCCACCTGACAGGAGTGAAATCGCAATCACTCACTGTCAGAGAGGAGCGGCTCCAGGACTGCACCTGACCGGCCCACTGCGCCATCAGCCCACCGGGAATCTCCCGGTAGTCCCGATGGCCAGTACATGCCTCCTCACTATGAAGAGCCTGGCGGATATCAACAGGAGGCAACCAACGATCCTGTGTACACAAATGACCCCAGTGCTGAAGAGTTAGTGACTGTGTGTAGCTTTTAACCACTTACAGACTGCCCACCACAGTTTTACATCAGCTGTTTGAAGGAGGATACCATTGTTATGGTAGCAGCTAGCTGCCATAACCCCGGTATCCCCTTCTTTAGTGGACGGTCCACGACAAGATAAAAGTGGTCTCTGTGGCAGAATTCGCCGCAAGATCACTTTTATTGGCAGCGGGAGAGGGGCACCCTCCGGTGCCCTCCGCTGCTTACCGGAGCTGTCGGCAGTGGCGGAGGCGATCGCATCCTGTCACTAGCTGGGTATGGAGACGAGTGAGCGGGAAGATGGCCCCCCACCCATCTCCATACAATTGCTGAGCGGAAGCGACGTCAAAACGTCACTTCCGCCACAGCTCTTAACCGGTTCCCGACCGGCGCACGCCGATGTACGTCGGCGCAGAATGGCACGGCAGGCATATTGGCGTACAGGTACGTCCAATCTTTAATGCTGCCCTGCCATCGCGAGTATACAGTATACAATCACACAGTATACACAGACATGTTTCTATTGGCTGAGAAGGTACTGGAGAGGTGGGGCAGCTATAATCTCAGGATTTTTAGACCAAAAGGATGTCGGTAAGGGACATTTCAGTGACAGATGTAAAAGAAAAAAACACAAATTTTTACATACTGTCCCTGGTTTTACTGAGGCTGGCAACCCTGATGAGGCCCCATAATGGCATGGGTGGCATGGATGGTCAGTCCGCCCCTGCTCCCAATAGTTCTGATGTTTCAGCTCCTTTAAAAGGGTAGGTGGAAAAATAGGAAAAAGGGTAAAAATGAAGCTTTACTTTTGGACTGTGAAAAATATCTGTCCCATCCTAACGATGCCCACACTTTCAGGTGCTCAAAGCCGGGACAGTTACGTCACGCATGCTGCCTCTGTTGGAAAGGAGTTCACGACTCATACAGGCCAAGGTGAGAAAAGCTGAACTATTGAATAATACTGAACTTGGAATACAGATTATGAGCTGAGGGCCAGCACAACAATTCTTCCACTTTTGCCCCATGTGTGAGTTACAGAAGGAACTTGTTTGGTGTCAGTGGGAGGAATAGTGCCCCATCATTGGTGTCAGTGGGGGGAATAGTGCCTCATCATTGGTGTCAATGGGAGGAATAGTGCCCCATCATTGGTATCAGTGGGAGGAATAGTGTCCCATCATTGGTGTCAGTGGGGGGAATAGTGCCCCATCATTGGTATCAGTGGGAGGAATAGCGCCCCATCATTGGTATCAGTGGGAGGAATAGTGTCCCATCATTGGTATCAGTGGGAGGAATAGTGTCCCATCATTGGTATCAGTGGGAGGAATAGTGTCCCATCATTGGTATCAGTGGGAGGAATAGTGTCCCATCATTGGTATCAGTGGGAGGAATAGTGTCCCATCATTGGTATCAGTGGGAGGAATAGTGTCCCATCATTGGTATCAGTGGGAGGAATAGCGTCTCATCATTGGTACCAGTGGGAGGAATAGCGTCTCATCATTGGTATCAGTGGGAGGAATAGTGTCCCATCATTGGTACCAGTGGGAGGAATAGCGTCTCATCATTGGTATCAGTGGGAGGAATAGTGTCCCATCATTGGTATTAGTGGGAGGAATAGTGTCCCATCATTGGTATCAGTGGGAGGAATAGTGTCCTATCATTGGTATCAGTGGGAGGAATAGCGTCTCATCATTGGTATCAGTGGGAGGAATAGCGTCTCATCATTGGTATCAGTGGGAGGAATAGTGCCCCATCATTGGTATCAGGGTAAGAAATAGTGTCCCATCGTTGGTGTTAGTGGGAGGAATAGAACTGGAATTTTGTATTAATTTGTTTTTGTTTTGTTTTTTAATTTTCAGGATTCAATCAAACTCCTATGGATTACACAACAGAGAACAAAATACGACTGGCGATATCTGGCTGTGTGTCATTGTTCGCTTGCTTTATTCTTACCCATCACATGAAGACGGAAGTGATGAGTCCTTCTACCGACACTCATGAGATGTGCTAAAGTCCTCTAGACCCCAAAATAAAAGGTTGACCAGGGATCTCCTCATTATTATATCATCCTGTGCACATCCAAACATGTCTTACAGAAATATGTAAGCAGGAAACTCTCCCGGAGGGTGACCCACAAGAGACGGCACGGACCATTGACTGATACTCTTCACCAAGTATTTAATACAATGCCACTGAAAATCGCTGTAGCCATAATAACATGTAACTTCCATGTAAACTCCAACTCCTGGCTCCATGGACCTCCTCAAAAATTCCCACTTTGTGGCCCCCACTGGCAGGATTTTTTTTTTAATTTTTTTTTATTTTAATACTTTATTTTTTTAAATTCTGCAAGCCGTTGCGTAATGCTGCAGGGTATCTTTCATATTCGCCTCTTCCCAGAAGTCATTGCAGCTTCCTGCACCAGTATGGTCTAGGTTGACATCTATGCAAGTTGCGGTTGGTGGGTGTGTTTTGCGGTGTGTTTTTGAACACGTGTGTGATTTTGATGTGACTTTACACTCTCTGGCACTCAAGTCATATCAAAATCGCCTCAAAGTAGTGCAGGAACCTTTATGTTTTCAAAGTTGCATGTTATGCCGCGTACACACGATCGAATTGACCACAGTACGCCGGACAATTCGATCGTGTGTGGGCTCCAGCGGACTTTTTCATCATAAAGTTCAGCGGACTTAGAAAGTAGTTTTGACTCAAAATTTGTTTCAGCGGAACAATACGTTTGTCAGTGTGCTAGTCCGGCGGACTAAGAATGACGCATGCTCTGAAGCAAGTATGAGACGGAAGCTATTGTCTACTGGCTATTGAACTTCCTTTTTCTAGTCCCGTTGTACACGCTGTACGTCATCGCGTTAGAAATCGCCGGACTTTCGGAGCATCCGTGTGTGGCCAAGTCCGTTCGTTATAAAGTCCGCCGGACAATTTGATCGTGTGTATGCGGCATTAGGAGCTATTATTAAGGGTTAGGGTTAAGGACTAGGGTTAAGGGCTAGGGTTAGGGTTAAGGTTATGGTTAAGGGCTAGGGTTAGAGGCTAGGGTTAAGGGTTAGGGGTTAGGGTTAAGGTTATGGTTAAGAGTTTCATAGAACATTTGTTTAGCTCCATTTTTACTCAAATTAGTGGATGCAAAAATGAATACACCCCGGAACAAAAACTACTACATCTATTATTTTGTATGACCTCCATGATTTGTAAGGACAGGGCTTAGCCCTTGTACACACGGTCGGAGATTCCGTCGGAATGTTTCCTATTGGAGCGTTTTGTCGGATATTCCAACTGTGTGTGGTCTGCATCGGACTGTTTCCGTCTGAATATCCGACGGACCAACTTTTCCAACTTTCCGGAAATATTTTCTGACAAAATGCTCCGATCGGACATACTCCGATCATGTGTAGCCTACTCCGACGGACAAAGTGCCACACATGCTCAGATCAAATTCCTAGACCAAAGCTATTGGCTACTAGACT
This sequence comes from Lithobates pipiens, assembly GCA_037367395.1. Lineage (NCBI taxonomy): Eukaryota > Metazoa > Chordata > Amphibia > Anura > Ranidae > Lithobates > Lithobates pipiens. Next base: position 356,076 of record JAZDVW010001914.1, on the reverse strand, counting down.
GAACGTAGTTCCGTCCTAACGAAATAACGTCATCACGTTCTGAACAATCGGATTTTCCCACAACTTAGTCCGACCGTGTGTATGCAACATCACTTCCAGGACCTCGTCCGGAATTAATCAGTCGGAATTACTCCGACGGATTTGGTTGTCGGAATCTCCGACCGTGTGTACAAGGGCTAAGTCTTCTAGGCATGGAATGAACAAGTTGGTGACATATTGCATCATCTTATTCCATTCTTCAAGGACGACCTCTTTTAGAGCCTGGATGCTGAATGAAGACTGATGCTAAACTTCTTCAGAATTCCCTCATAGGCGTTCCATTGGGTTCAGATCAGGAGACCTTTTTTTTAGCCACGGAATCACTTTTACCCTGTTCTTCTTCAGAAAAGCAACAGTGGCCTTATGCCGCGTACACACGACCGGACCTTTTGACAGCAAAGGCCAGACGGAACGAGTCCATCGAACAATTCGATCGTGTGTGGGCTCCTTTGGACCTTTGCTTGCCAAAAATCCGGCGGACTTTAGAAATAGAACATGTTTTAAATTTTTCCACCGGAACTCCTCAGGACCAAGAAATCTGTTGGTGTGTGTATGCTAGTCCGATGGACAAAAAACGACGCTAGGGCAGCTATTGGCTACTGGCTATGAACTTCCTTATGCTAGTCCGGTTGTACGTCATCACGTTCGAATCCATCGGACTTTGGTGTGATTGTGTGTGGCCAAGTCCGTTCATTCGGAAAGTCCATCGGAACTCCGCCGAAAGTCAGTCGGAAAGACCGTCGGACCTAGTCCCTCGAAAAAGTCCGAAAAAATTAGGTGTGTGTCTTGGATCCTTATCATGTTGGAAAAGTGCACGACGATCAAGGGCACAAAGTAATCATAGCATCTTCTCTTTCAATATAGAGCAGTACATCTGTGAGTTCATGATACCATCAATGAAATGTAGCTCCCCGACAGCAGCAGCACTCATGAAGCCCCACAGAAGGACACGGCCACCACCCTGTTTCACTGTAGGCACCATTCATTTTTCTTTGTACTCTTCATCTTTGCGACGCCATACAGTTTTTTAAGCAATCAGTTCCATCAGTTCCAAAAACATTTATCGTGGTCCCATCACTCCAGAGTACAAAGTCCCAGTAGTCTTCTTTTTCAGCATGGGCCCTGGCAAAATTCTAGGTGGGCTTTTTTGTGCATGGGCTTTAAGAGAGGCTTCCTTCATGGGAGACACCAATGCATGCCATTACTCTGCAGTGTACGCTTTATTGTGTCATGGGAAACAATCACCCCACAGCCCGGATGTCTCTATGAGATGGTTGCATTTCCATCTTTGTTCAATTTTGTTACATTTTTGTATCACTTTTTCTACAGTATTCTGACTGATAAGTAAAGCTTTGCCGATCTTCTTGTAGCCTTCACCTTTCTTGTGTAAATGATTTTCTTTCTCGGGCCTTGTGACATGTCTCTTCCATGTGGTGCCATTGCTGACAGCATGAAATGGGAAGGGGTTTTCTTTGTTAAGTAACACCCTTTTATAATCAAAAATCTTCTGGACAAAGACAAGTAAGTACACCCCTCACATTTTGAAAATATTTTCTTCTATCTTTTCATGTGACAACACTGAGGGAATGACACTTTGCTACAATGTAAAGTAGTGAGTGTAAAGCTTGTATAACAGTGTAAATTTGCCGTCCCCTCAAAATAACTCAACACACAGCCATTAATGTCTAAACCGCTGGCAACTAAAGTGAGTACACCCCTAAGGGAAAATGTCCAAATTGGGCCCAAAGTGTCAATATTTTGTGTGTCCACCATTATTTTCCAGCACTGCCTTAACCCTCTTGGGCATGGAGGTCACCAGAGCTTCACAGGTCACCACTGGTCCCCTCCTCCATGAGGACATCACGGAGCTGGTGGATGTTGGAGACCTTGTGCTCCTCCACCTTCCATTTCAGGATCCACAGATGCTCAATAGGGTTTAGGTCTGGAGACATGCTTGGCCAGTCCATCACCTTTACCCTCAGCTTCTTTAGCAAGGCAGTGGTCGTCTTGCAGATGTGTTTGCAGTCATTATCATGTTGGAATACTGCCCTGCGGCCCAGTCTCTGAAGGGAGGGGATCATGCTCTGCTTCAGTGTCACAGTACATGTTGTCATTCATGGTTCCCTCAATGATCTGTAGCCCCCCAGTTCCGGCAGCACTCATGCAGCCCCATATCATGACACTCCCAACATCATGCTTGACTGTAGTCAAGACACACTTGTCTTCATACTCCTCACCTGGTTGCCGCCACACACGCTTGACACCATCTGAACCAAATACATTTATCTTGGTCTCATCAGACCACAGGACATGGTTCCAGTAAGTCTGCTTGTCTTCAGCAAACTGTTTGCGGGATTTCTTGTGCATCATTTTTAGAAGAGGATTCCTTCTGGGACGACAGCCATGCAGATCAATTTGATGCAGTGTGCAGCGTATGGTCTGAGCACTGACAGGCTGACCCCCCACCCTTTCAACCTCTGCAGCAATGCTGGCAACACTCATACATCTATTTCCCAAAAACAACTTCTCGATATGACGCTGAGCACGTGACCTCAACTTCTTTGGTCGACCATGGCGAGGCATGTCCTGTTAAACAGCTGTATGATCTTGGCCACCGTGCTGCAGCTCAGTTTCAGGGTCTTGGCAATCTTCTTATAGCCTAGGCTATCTTTATGTAGAGCAACAATTCTTTTTTTCAGATTCTTAGAGAGTTCTTTGCCTTGAGGTGCCAAGATGAACTTCCAGTGACCAGTATGAGAGAGTGAGGCCGCCTCCAACTCCATTTCTGAATCTGAACTTTGCTCCGAAGAAGCCCCAGATGAGGAAATATATAACCTAGAGGCTCTATGACAGTTGGAGACGGGCACTGGAGCTTCCCATTCAAAGGTTGAACTGAGCTCTTTTGCATGATCTGACCAGAAGAAGCAGACAAGATCCTGTCTCCTCCAAGGGCCATAATCAGTGGGTAGGAGGCTTGCCCCTAGTCCCCTCCAAAAGCCCCTGTCCCAGTAGGGTCTGCCACAGACTCACAGTAGCTGTGTTGATAGTGGTTACTAATCTGTGGGGCATATGTTGCTCATTGCTCAAGAAACCCCTAGTAACCTTGGAGGAACCCTGGTTGAGAACAGCTGCTCTATACTGTTATTTAGGAATTTTATTTTGTGGGGTGGGGCAAAATCACTTGATAAAGTGATAAGTGGGGCTGCACTGATAATCAGGGCACTGATTATCTGTGTAAATGTCCCCTGTCACACTTTCCGGTTACAGGCTCTCCTCTCCTCACACTGCAAAGGAATTCCAATAACTGGCAAGCTTGTTTACATGTGATCAGCTGTGATTGGACACAGCTGATCACATGGTAAAGGGCCTTCACGATTGACCCTTTACCCAGATCTGTGATCAGCTGTGTCCAAAGGAAAAAGCAAAAATCACAGAGCGTTGGATGCGCACCACAAAGGGGGAGCTTGCAAAGGGGTTCTGGGAGGACGCCAGTTAATGGACGCCCTTCCAGAACTGGACAACCGCATTATAGCCTTCTTTCAGCTATAGTGCGGTCTCAAGAAGTGGTCAGTCTGTAGAGGAAGAGAGGGGTCCCTTAGGTATGTGCATGGAAGGAAACATTTATGGATTTTATTCAAAAAAAAGGGGACAGAAGACATTTTAAGTGGAATACAATTCTCTGCAGACTGAACGACAACATGAAAGGAAATATTTGTTGTGGTTTTAACCACTTCAGCCCCGGAAGATTTGGCTGCTGAATGACCTGGCCATTTTTTGCGATTCGGCACTGCGTCGCTTTAACTGATAAATTGCGCGATCGTGCGACGCGGCACCCATAACAAAATTGGCGTCCTTTTTTTCCACACAAATAGAGTTTTCTTTTGGTGGTATTTGATCACCTCTGCGGTTTTTATTTTTTGCGCTATAATCAAAAAAAAGAGCGACAATTTTGAAAAAAACACAATATTTTGTATTTTTTGCTATAATAAATATCCCTTTTTTTTTTTAAAAAGCTAATTTTTTTTCTCAGTTTAGGCAGATACGTATTCATCTACATATTTTTGGTTAAAAAAAATCACAATAAGCGTATATTGATTGGTTTGTGCAAAAGTAATGCCGGATTTTGGGCCAAACTTGTCTTGCATACACACGATTCCACAAAGTTGTCGGAAAATCGTTTAGAATGCGGTGACGTAGAACACGTACGACGGGACTATAAAGAGGGCATCGTGTGTGGGCTAGTCCGATCGTTTTTCTTTAAAAAAATCAGACGGACCTAGAAATAGAACATGTTTCAAATCTATCCAACAGACCCAATCCCTATCGGGAAAACCGTTCGTCTGTATGCTGGTCTGAACGGATCTAATACGATGCAAGGGAAGCTATTGACTACTGGCTATTTAACTTCCTTTTTTAGTCCCGTCTTACGTCATCACGTTCAAAATGAACTGACTTTTGAATGGACTTAGTCAAGTGGCCAAGTCCGTTCGTTCGGCAGGTTCATCAGAATTCCACTGAAAGTCCGTCAGGAAGACCATCGGACCTAGTCTGCCGGAAAGTCCGGTCGTGTGTACGTGGCATAATGCTATAAAAATGCACTGATTACTGTATAAATGTCACTGGCAGTGAAAGGGTTAACACTAGGGGGGGGGGGGGGGCGATCAATGGTGTTAACTGTGTTCCCTAGTGTGTGTTTCTAACTGTAGGGGGAGGAGACTGACTAGAGGAGATGACAGATCGTGGTTCCTAGCTATTAGGAACTCACGATCTGTCACTCCTCACAGAACAGGGATTTGTGTGTTTACACACACATGTGTCCCTGTTCTGCCTCTTGTGCCCGCGATCGCTGGTGGCCGGCGTTCATCGTGACCGCCGGCCACGAGCTTCGGCACCCCCGCAGTGCAGCGGGCGCGTGAGCGCGCCTCCAGCGGCATGCACGTGCCTCCAGCGGCGCGCGCGTGCCTGCTATCCCACTTAAAGGAGCCGACATATAGCTACGATCGCAAGCGGTTAAAGAAAGTTTCCGTAGAAAAGTATTTCACAGCTGTCGGGTTTTAAAAGGGGAAATGGACAGTCATTTTGTCTCTGTCAGTGTAAATCGTTTTTCCAGCACAACTGCCATTGTTTTCACCGAGATTTGGTGGCAGTTTAAAGTCTGGTGTTTGGAAAAAATCAGCAGACAATCTGATAGTGTGTATGGGACTTTAGAGGCACCTCTAGTATGAAGAACTATATGAATTAGATGTTTTTGGTTCTTGATTTAGTACACCAATTTTGCACATTTATATTATATTATTGTTTGTGATCATTTATTGCTCCGCAAGATCACTTATTCATTATTACAGGAAGACTACCCAGGCATTCCCTGAAGTTGCTTCAAAGCCACATCAAGTAGTACTCAAATCGCAAGGAAGTCGCCTGCCAAAGTTGCACTTTACAAGTGTGACTTTCAGGTCGGGGCAGTGTGAGCCTCTGTCTGTAGTGCATGTTCAAACCTTAATACCATAAATAATAACATGTTATCAGATTTTTAATCAAGGAGTATATAATGAGTTTGGAAATTCCAGAGAAATGCTTACCGTATTTATCGGCGTATAACACTCACCGGCGTATAACACTCACCGGCGTATAACATGCACCCCAAATTTAGGAGGGAAGTTTAAGGAAAAAAACTTACATTTAAATGCCCATCAACGCAGCCTTATCAGTGTCCATCTGCAGCCTTGTCCATCATTGCAGCCTTGCCCAGTGTCCATCTGTAGCCTTGCCCAGTGCCTTGGCAGCCTTGCCCAGTGCCTTGGCAGCCTTGCCCATTGCCTTTGCAGCATTGCCCAGTGTCTTTGCAGCATTGCTAGTCTCTTTGCAGCATTGCCCTGATATAAAATTGGAGCCTATCTCCACTAACTAAGCATAGAGTAGGGTGACCAGACATCCCCGGTTTCCGTGGACAGTCCCCGGATTGAGGACACTGTCCCTGAACCAAGTCTGTCCCTGGTTTTGTCCCCGGATTGGATTTGAACAGGGGCTGGGGCAATTTCAAAGACAGACAGTGCAGAATAAAAAAAATAAATCAGAATTACTTCCCCACCCCCCCGCTCTGCCGCTCCTTCTAGCTTAGACGGTGGGGGTTTATTTTTTTTTTATTATCTGTGGCCCTTCCTGATGATCATGTGCTAGTTGGAGCGGAGAGAATATTTCTTCAGTTTCAGGTGCATGCACGTTCCGCTCCTGCTCGCATGTTCTTCTGCCTTGGCTCAAGTCCCGGCCAGCCACCTGCCCGTCTCCTTGCCTTCCCTGGTGGAGTGATCTTCCTCTGCTCGCCACCCAGTAGTAGCCGAGGCCTGGAGAGTAAGACTTGACAGGCTGTGAGGCGACGGGCAGAGAGTCGCTAATTGCCGCCATTACTAGTTAAACAAAAATATGTCCCCGGATTTCATTTAAAAAATCTGGTCACCTTATACCAAAGTTGTATGACCCCCTCTGTGACTAGAACCACCCCCCCCCCATTCTATAGCTCTCCCTCTGTCTTATCTCACTAACTCTGCTGCTATCTTTATTACCATTGATTTGTATGTGTTTGTTTTTCTCTCTTTTTTTCTCTCTCTCTCTCCTTTCCCTCAGAGATGTGTTTTTTGTTTGTTTTTTAACATTCTGCTTAAAAATTTGTGACTCAGTACTACTTTGACCTTGAAGAAGGGGACATACCCGAAAGCTTGTTCTGAAAAATTGTATGTTAGTGCAAATAAAAAAAGTATCACGGACAGTACTCAATTTTCTCTGTCACAATTGCACTAATATGGCTACAATCACATCCAGAATAACAAAATAATTTTTATTTTATTTTTATTCGGTCTTTTTACATTTTTTTTAACAAAAATAAAAATCGCAGAGCTGATCAAATACCACCAAAAGAAAGCTCTATTTGTGAGAAAGAAATTATAAAAATGTCAGCGCTGAAAGCTAAAAATTGGTCTGGATAGGAGGGGTTTTAAGTGCCCAGTAAGCAAGGGGTTAAGTTCTATTGGCAGATAGCGTGTCTAATTTTTTTTTTTTAATGCACAATAAAAAAAATTGTGGAGAATAATACTTGGCTATGTGTTTTACTTCAAATGACAATTTGGGAGTAGGCAGTTACATATTAAAAAATACAATGTACAATTGACAAGGGACACCAACATAGTTGTATCTTTGATCTTAAAAACTACAGAATAATGGTGTTGTGGTAACTTGCCCCCCCCAAAAAAAAGCATAATAATATTATTCTTGATATCACTAGAAAAAAAATCCTTTGAAAATTAGTTTGCAATAACTCCATCAGTATCACCAGCAAAGCAACTTCATTATTATCCCATTAAAAAAGAAGAGAATTGTGCGCTGCATTTGGAGATTTCATAATTTGCCACGTCACGAATTTTAATTCTCCATTACGAACGCTAGTTTACAAGACCAACCGCTTTTGCTTCCGAGCATGCACGTTTGTACTTTGGACTTTTGTCCGACGGACTGGTGTACACACGATCGAAAAGTCCGACAGCACACATTTGTTGGCAGTAGAAAAGATGTAGCTGGATAGCCGCACTCTGAATTATTCAACTTTATTTCAAAAATATAATTAAAATCATAGCATCTAGGCTGGTAAACAGACTAACGGCACAGCCGCTGACATGTTTCACACCGAACACGGTGCTAAGTCATAGCACATTTGTTGGCGGAAAATTTGAGAACATGCTAGCCAACATTTGTTGGCGAAAAGTCCGACAACAATTGTCCGATGGAGCATACACACGGTCGGACTTTCCGCCAACAAGCGCACATCCAACAATTCCCATCGGAAAATGTCCAATCGTGTGTACGGGCCTTAAGGCTCCTTTCACACAATAGGCCCACTCTGATCCCCCTGTCCGTTTTTTAGCGGATCCGAGCGGGCCACTCATTGACTTCTATGGGGAGGCGGATGTCAGCGGAGATGTGACTACTGATATTCATCTGCCATCCGGTCCGTCAAGATCCGCTCAGAACAGAAGGATAGCGATACGTACGCCATCCTCCCAGCGGATTGGATCGGATGGGATCCGATGCTGTTTGTTTTCATCTGATCTTCCCATAGTGAACAGTGGAGTTACGTTACAAGGTTATATTTGTGGTTATAACAATTTCCAATGTGGTTGAACTGAACGGTTTGTTCTGATATAGAATTAGGATGGTGAAGTGTATTAGTCAATGGTCCATTAAGTCTCTTGTTGTGGGTTACCCTCCAGGAGAGTTCCCTGATTACAATGTTCTGTAAGCCCCCGTACCCCGGAGAATCCTTCGGAATGTGTCCTATCGGACCGTGTTGTCGGATAAACCGACTGTGTGTGGTATGCATCGGACTGATTCCGTCGGAATATCCGTCGGACCCAATTTTCCAACTTGTTGGAAATATTTTCCGACCAACTGGTTCGATCGGACATACTCCGATCATGTGTAGAGAATTTTGATCGGACCAAGTGCCACGCATGCTCAGATCAAATTCCTACATCAAAGCTATTGGCTACTAGCGTGAACGTAGTCCCATCGTAACGAAATTACGTCATCACGTTCTGAATGATCGGATTTTTCGACAACTTAGTCCGACCGTGTGTATGCAACAGTTTCGGACAAGAAACACAAGTATACAATAGTTTACGGACAAAATCCGACGGACAAAATCCAACGGATTTGGTTGGCAGAATGTCCGACCGTGTGTACAGGGGCTAGGACATGTTTGGATGTACAGACGATGATATAATAATAAGGAGAACCCTGGTCAACCTTTTATTTTGTGGCCTAAAGGACTCTAGTAAATCTCCAGTTAGTGTAGCACCGAAACCAAAAATTCAGGATGGCTAAAAACCAAAACCAAGATGGACATTTTTTTTTTTTTTTTTTAATATAATTGTATTATTTCCAACTTTTTAAATTAATAGTTTTTGAAGTGCTTTTGCCTTTAAAAAAAAATCAAGAAAAGCTCAAGGAAAAGTGCATCCCCTTAAATTCTATGTATGCCTTCACACTGGTCCGCTGCAGTTTTTTATTCACATGACCTATAAAAATCATAGCAAAATTGCGCACGTTTTTCAGTGGCCATTATCAGCCCTTTTTTTTCAATCAGCAAAACGTTGATAAACCTGTTTTAATTTTTAGGGTCAATATATCGGTGCAACCCTATCTCCGGTGTCTTCGTGTATTGGTAGAAGGACTCATCACTTCAGTCTTCATGTGATGGGTAAGAATAAGGCAAGCGATCAATAACACACAGCCAGATATCACCAGTCGTATTGTGTTCTCTGTTGTGTAATCCACTGGAGTTTGCATCTGGGCGATTCCTAAAAATAAAAAAATAAAAACTCATTAATCGCTTGCCGACCAGAGCACGACGATATACGTCGGCACAATGACACGGCTGCGTAAATGAGCGTATAGGTACGTTCCCTTTAATAAGCGGCATTGTGGGCTTGCGTGCGCCCCGCCAGTCCGTGACCGTGTCCGTGGGACCCGATGTCCACCGGTGTCCCGCGATTGTGTCACAGAGCGGCAGAACGAGGAGATGCCTATGTTAACAAGGCATTTCCCCATTCTGCCTAGTGACATGACAGAGATCACCACTCCCTGTCATCGGAAGCAGTGATCTCTGTCATGTCCTAGGTAGCCCACCCACCCCTCCCCCCACAGTTAGACTCCCTCCCTAGGACACACTTAACCCCTCATCCAGTGCCCAGGGCAAAGATGCCATACTGCACCCCCCTTTCCCTTAGGGTTAGGGTCAGGGTGCCCCCTACCCCTGCAATAAACCATTGCGCCAGGGGCAGCCTCCTGCCCACGCCTTGTCCCGGCCCTGGTTTTTAACCCCTTCCCTCCCGGGGTCATTTATCCAGTAATCAGTGCATTTTTATAGCGCTGATCGCTGTATAAATGACAATGGTCCCAAAATAGTGTCAAAAGTGTCCCATGGGTCCGCCATAATGTCACAGTCACAGATCGCCGCCATTACTAATACTTTTTTTTATAAAAATGCCATAAATCTATCCCCTATTTTGTATACGCTATAACTTTTGTGCAAACCAATCAATATACGCTTATTGCTTTTTTTTTTACCAAAAATATGAAGAAGAATACATCTTGGGCTAAACTGAGGAAAAAAAAAAGTTTTTTTATATATTTTTTGGGGATATTTATTATAGCAAAATGTAAAAAATATTGCTTTTTAAAAAAAAAAATCGTCTGCCTTTTTTTTCTTTTTTAGCGCAAAAAAACCCAAAACCGAAAAAAGAAAGCTCTTTTTGTGGGAAAAAAAGGACATCAGTTTTGTTTGGGTGCAACGTCGCACGACCGAGCAATTGTCAGTTAAAGCGTCGCAGTGCAAGTGCTCTGGTCAGGAAGGGGGTAAATTCTTCTGGGGCTGAAGTTGTTAAAGTCCAAATCCAGTATTTGTTATTACATTCATCCCAGTGCTCTGGTGCTCTCCCCCCCCCCCCCCCCCCGCATACTCACAGTTCTATCACCATTGGTCATCTTCTGGTCTATATGATGCTCATCGTCATTCAACCCACTTCCTGTGAGCTCAGGGAATAAAGCTGGCCATACAATAGTAGGATTTCATTTGAACGTTTGCACATAAATTGTTCAGCAGACATTCGATGATATCATCATGGAATCAAAACATTTTGTATGACTTTTCATTCCCTGGCCATGCAATTGCTTCAAATGTTAAACTTTGATCTCAATAAGTGTTGGAATGCCCTTGTGCACTACAGTACATTACATTTTTAAGACCTAAACTACATTCTCCGTTATTCACACACACCAACTGAGCTGTGATAATCCAGCAAGTGTACAAATATAAAATAGAACAAAATATAAAATAACCTCAATATTAACCACTTGACCTCCAGAAGGTTCTACCCCCTTCATGACCCGGCCATTTTTTGCTATTCAGCACTGCCCTAATTTACCTGGTAATTGTACGGTCATGCAACACTGTACCCAAATGAGATTTATATAATTTTTTTTCACAAAACAGAGCTTTCTTTTGCTACCATTTTATCACCACTGGGTTTTTTTTTTTATATTTTATTATACAAATGAAATAAGACAGAAAATTACTTTCTATTATAAAACACATCCAACAAAATCAGGCACTTATTTTTTTATGTTTTACATAGCTATACCTGCAAAAGGGGCAAACCTGAAGTCATCTAGCAGGACTTATTTTTCTGACTAAAGTTCTACTTTAGAGGGTAAAGTTCTGCTGTAATCTCTGAAAAGAATTGGTGACAGCAATAGCTTAATGACCACTAGATGGTGCTTCATGTGTCATAATAGGATTAGAGCAGCACAGTCGGTGTATGAATTATTGTGGCTTTGACAAATATCTCATTGCATGCTAGCAGCTTCTCATTCGATTTTGTTTCACTATATATTATGTCTAGAAGCAAGGTTTCTTTTCAGTATGTACTGTAATACATTCTCTGTTAGAATTTTGGTAGTTAAGATGAGAAACTAGAAAAATGTTTCCCACCTTCGAATGTTTATTCTACTCATTTTGATATTGATTTGTACACAATATTTGTTAGCAACCTGAAATTTTTGGAACAGAATTCTACACATGTATGGCCAGCTTTATAGACACTCAGCCTTGGGGCACGTCACCAAGTCACTCTACGATAGGGTTTCTCAACCGGGGTTCCATGGAAATCCTAGGGTTCTTCTAGAGATTTCTAGGGGTTCCTTGAGCAATGACCAATTTATGCCTCCCAGATAAGTTCCGACTGACAGCATTGAACTTTTTAGCTATCTGTAACAAGGTAAGTCTTCTCAAAGACCACAATATCCGACGGACAAAGTTTTAGAGCTGGGCTATAAAACTTTCCGACAACATGATCCGATCGGACTTTGTCCGATTGTGTGTAGAGTATTCAAAGTGCCACGCATGCTCAGATCAAATTTCTAGACCAAAGCTATTGGCTACTAGCCTGAACGTAGTCCCGTCCTAATGAAATAACGTCATCACGTTACGTACGATCGGATTTTCCGACAACTTTGTCCGACCGTGTGTATGCAACACAAGTTTTGGACTAAATCCGTCGGACAAAATCCGACGGATTTTGTTGTCAGAATGTCCGACCGTGTGTACAAGGGCATATATATAGTGCAATATAAATGAAGCAACAATATTAATCAAAAACCGGTAAAAGAGTACATAGAATGTGTGATAAAGTCCCCAGTGATAGCCAGAGCCTTGTAGATCTTTAGACCACAAAAACTGAGCTTGCGACCACCCATGTAACAGCACCACCACCGATAAAATTGCAGGCTTACCGGAGGGTTCAGACTCAAAAAGAACATACGTTCTGTGAGTCAATCAGGCTTTATGGTGTCAACTGACAGCTGGGATGTGACCTGCCGAAACTGCGTCCCCAAACTTATGGATAATCCGTCTCCATACAAAGACGGTTGATATCAATTTGCAATCAATTAATGGGAGAAATAGAAAAAGGGCCACATAGTGTAATTCCGTATAGCTGATGAAGTTTATTAAAAGTAGTACACTTACATTATAATGCCACGTACACACGATCGGAATTCCGGCCAGAAAAAGACCGATGAGAGCTTTTCATCGTAAAATGCGACCGTGTGTACGCTCCATCGGAATTTAGCTGTCCGAATTTCCGCCAGCCAAAAATTGATAGCATGTTCTCAATTTTCCCGACGGAAAAACTTTCTAGCGGTAATTCAGATCGTGTGTAATGCAATTCCGGCACGCCAAAAATCACGCACGCTCAGATTCAACTACGAGACAGAAGCTATTGGCTACTGGCTATTGAACTTCCTTTTTCTAGTCCTTTAGCACGTGTTGTACGTCACCGCGTTATAAACGATCGGAATTTGATGTGACCGTGTGTAGGCAAGACAGCTTGAGCCGAATTCCGTTGGAATTCCGTCGGGAAAACCATCAGAGCTTTTTCCGACGAGAATTCCGATCGTGTCATAAGTAGTAATTTCAAGTGCTTCTAAAAACAATGGCGGCAGTGGAGTTCCTCCCGACGCGTTTCATCTCAATAGACTTCGTCTGGGGTCCCGTCTTTGATTTTTTTTGTGGTCTAAAGATCTACAAGGCTCTGACTATCACTGGGGACTTTATCACACATTCTATGGACCTTTTCACCAGTTTTTGATTAATATTGTTGCTTCATTTATTTTGCACTATATTTATGAGATTGTTGGTGCAACTCATGACTTTTTTCTTATTTGATAAATAGGTGTGATTTATAGTTTATGTCACAGAATTTGCTATTATTCACTTATATTCATTTATGATTTCTGGCGTTAGTTTGGCTAGGTAATTAATTTACCAAATTTAGCGCTGCACTTTATGCACCTTTTTCACTTGAAACAAAGTTATCTGTTTGTTGTGTTAGCTGTCATTTTTGTTCTTGTTTTTTTTTGGTTGCGCGGGGTATTTTTTTCATAAGATTTTAGAACAGCTTTGGCATCTTTGAGACCTTGGGTCACCACAGTCTACACATCTCCCTTATTTTTTACCCTCTTTTACAGAATCATTTAAAGTATTTTTGTGTATAGAGGTTGGTAGGAAATTTTTCTTCTGCAAACTTCCTGCCGAATGCCTTAATGAAGTATCACGTGACTCTGTGGCTTCGCGCGGCACTACAGTCCGAAGCTTGTTCCTTTCTTAAAAGGGTATTTTGCAACCTGTGGTAAACCACAAAGTATAATACTATACAGATATCTGTGCTCTATACCAGTAGATGGTTCCATTTCAAATGTAAAGCCCCAAAAGGTGTCACCACACCCACCTTATCCGTTTTCTTTTTGTTTTTTTTTATTATTGCTGAAATAAAAAACATAAAAACATACCTGAATCCGCTGTCACGTGATCTCCAGGGCATTTTTAGAGGTGAACGGTGGTCTGAAACTGCTCTCCATTCTCTTTAATCGATCTTGCTTGGCCTCATTGGACCATGTGAGGATTTAGTGCATACCTCCAAACTTTTGAACTTGAGAATGAGGGACATTTCAGGGGGACAGTGACCGGTGGTGCGCTTTGCGTGCCACAGCAAAAAGTGAGTGTGGTCAACATGATAGTGGGAGGGGCTTAAACAAAACCTGGGCTCCCTTGTACCTATAAAATATGCTTTGATTGCTGTGCCACAAGCTGGAGTCTCCAGTGTGAACCAATCCTTAGGGAGAGAGACTGGAGAGAGAGAGGGATCACTGTTATATGGAAGAAAGGAAGGAGGGATCACTATGGTACATAGAAGGCAGGAATGAAGGGTGACTATGGCACATGGAGGGCAGGAAGGATCACTATGGCACATGGAAGGCAGGAAGGATCACTATGGAACATGGAAGGTGGGAAGGAGCACTATGACACATGGAAGGTGGGAAGGATCACTAAGACACATGGAAGGTGGAAAGGATCACTATGGCACATGGAAGGTGGGAACGATCACTAAGACACATGGAAGGTGGGAAGGAGCAATATGGAACATGGAAGGTGGGAAGGAGCAATATGACACATGGAAGGCAGGAAGGATCACTATGACACATGGAAGTCGGGAAGGAGCACTATGGAACATGGAAGGTGGGAAGGAGCACTATGACACATGGAAGTCGGGAAGGAGTACTATGGCACATGGAAGGTGGGAAGGAGCACTATGACAAATGGAAGTCGGGAAGGAGCACTATGACACATGGAAGTTGGGAAGGAGCACTATGACACATGGAAGTCGGGAAGGAGCACTATGGCACATGGAAGGTGGGAAGGAGCACTATGGAACATGGAACATGGAAGGTGGGAAGGAGCACTATGGCACATGGAAGGTGGGAAGGAGCACTATGACACATGGAAGGTGGGAAGGAGCACTATGGAACATGGAAGGTGGGAAGAAGCACTATGACACATGGAAGGTGGGAAGGAGCACTATGGAACATGGAAGGTGGGAAGGAGCACTATGACACATGGAAGGTGGGAAGGAGCACTATGGAACATGGAAGGTGGGAAGAAGCACTATGACACATGGAAGGTGGGAAGGAGCACTATGGAACATGGAAGGTGGGAAGAAGCACTATGACACATGGAAGTTGGGAAGGAGCACTATGGAACATGGAAGGTGGGAAGGAGCACTATGGCACATGGAAGTTGGGAAGGAGCACTATGGAACATGGATGGTGGGAAGGAGCACTATGGCACATGGAAGGCAGGAAGGATCACTATGGCACATGGAAGGCAGGAAGGAGCACTATGGCACATGGAAGTCAGGAAGGAGCACTATGGCACATGGAAGGTGGGAAGGATCACTATGACACATGGAAGGCGGGAAGGATTACTATGGCACATGGAAGGCAGGAAACAGCACTATGGCACATGAAAGACAGGAAGAATCACTATGACACACTGAAGGCAGCACGGATCACTATAATACATGGAATGCAGGAAGGATCGCTATGGCACATGGAAGGCAGGAAGGAACACTATGATACATGGAAGTCAGGAAAGATCACTATGGAACATGGAAGGCAGCAATGATCAATATGGTACATGGAAGGCAGGAAGGATCACTATGGAATGAAAGAAAGGGAGAGAGGGGGAGTCACTCAACCAAGGCTGGCTGTTCTCCAGAGTCTCAGGCAATGACACTGTGTGCACTGCTTCAAATTTCCCGCACACATAATCACTTCACAGCCACAGGATTGGCTGCACGCTGGGGTTTGTGCAGACACAGACACAGGGGGGCGTGGGGAGGAAGTGCAGCAGATCTAGCCTCCTCTCCTCTTCCATTCTGTGGAGCAAGTGGGCGTCCTTGCAGGCGGGGGAGGGGGAGTGGCTGTACTGGCCGGGCACTGAGCAAGTCTTAGCTGCAGTCTGGCGCACACTGACAGGTGTAGTCAAGTGCCGGAACTTGTTCCAGCACTGGGCTCTGCTGCGGGATTCAGCTCAGGTTCGTGGGAAACTGGGATTTACTTGAAATCCAGGGACAGTCCCGGGGAATCCGGGACAGTTGGGACATATGAATTCTAGTGATGGGCCCATCTGATAGACAATGAGCAGGGGCCCACATCTTTCTTGCCCTCTACCAAACTGCAGAGTAGATCAAAGAAGGCTTGGGACTGAGTTTTGGTTACTTGGGGCATTTAGGTACTAAAACCCCCCCAAAAAACTACAGAATGGACACAAAAAACGGGAGAAGTTTTTTTTTTTTTCCTGGAGATGAACTGAAGGAGACATTGTTATTAACTTTTTGTTTAATAAATGTTTATTAAAGATAAACAACAAACATATACTGTTAAATCCACATACAGCACCCAGTCCCATACACCAGGGGACAGGATTAGTAATTAGCATCAGAGCATCTTAGGGCAAACACAGTAAAGCAATAACGGAAGTGCCAGTGAAGAAAAACAAACAAAAAAAAAAAAAAAACAAACAAAAAAAAAAAAAAAAACGAAAAGCATTCAAGAGATAATGAGCAAAGTACACAGCCCTGATTCAAAGACCAGGTATCATGTTGTCTATCACAGAAACTGAGAAATAACAGAAAAAGGCGAGAGAGTGTAAAAAGGGGGGGGGGGGAGGGGAAGAGAAGAAGAGGAGGGTCAAGGAGGGGAGAAAGAGGGTGGGGGTACGGTGGCTCGCGTGGTGGCATGTAGAGACTTAGTTTGCGATGCTCAGTGGGGCTGCGCTAAGATATCTGCGTAGAATGTAGTGGAGGTAAATTCTTTCCAACAAGACCAAGTCACGAGGGTTTTTTGCGAGGAATTCTTATTGGCATGAGTGATGTCCTCCATGAGGTAAACTGCCTCGATTTTACGCATCCAACTTTTCAGTGACGGAATCTTTGATTGGCCCCACAGGGCAGGTATCAGTGCCTTAGCTGTGTTCAGCAGGTGTGGGATGATAGAGCGTTTGTATCGGCCCACAGGGTCTGTAGTAGCATGGAAGAGAATGGTCCAGGGTTCATCAGGGAGGAGGGTGCCAGAAATACGTTGAATAATCTGGATGACATTCGACCAGAACGGCTTAATAATGGGGCATGACCACCATATGTGTGCATGAGAGGCCCGGAACCCACAATTCCTCCAGCATAGCGGGGAGTTGTCAGGAAACATCCTGTGTAACTTCACAGGGGTGTAGTGCCATCTGGTGAGCAATTTGTAGTTAACCTAAGCTATTTGGGAGGCGATGGATGAGACCTGGGTTAGTTGTAGCACCTTCCGTTTTTGTAGGTCAGTGAGGTTGGTACCTAAATCTTTCTCCCATGAGGCCAGAAAGGACGGGAATGAGTTGTGGAGGAGACTGTTGAGGGCCTTATAGAACAAAGAAATGCAATGCAAGGGAGGATCCTTGGGGTAAAACACTACCTCAATTTCATTTAAAGTCTCGGAGTCTCTCAGTGGTCGGGGCAGGGCCCGCAGGAAACACTGTAATTGAACGTACCTCCACTTGTCCAGGAATGTAATCGGCTTGGCGCCGAGTATTTCTGACAAAGGCTTAGTGGCAGTGTTCCGGAGGACCTGGTGCAGCATCAGGGACCCATCCGAGGACCAGGCATGAAAGCCTGGATCTAGTAGACCCGGTAGAAAATATCGTTGGTGGAGAAGTGGCATTAGAGGGGAGTTGTAAGACCAGGAGAACCGTTTGTGTAAGTAGTCCCAAACAGCAAAGGTGGAGGAAGTGAGTGAGGAGGTTTCAGTACCGAGATGTCTGTGAACACGAGGGATCCACGGTGCAACTCTGAGGTCTGCCCCAGATAAAAAGTGTTCCATGGCCACCCACAGCTTGGTGTTAACCGCGTACTTCCAATTTGCTATCCTGGTGAGTATAATTGCATGGTAATACATCCTAAAGTTCGGTAGAGCCAGACCCCCAGCATCTTTGGCACGGTATAAAACGTCCCTAGATACCCTGGGATTGCTGTTCCTCCAAACATAGCGGGAGATCATGGTCTGTATTGTTGTAAAAAAACCTATGGGTACCCCCATGGGGATCATTTGGAATAGGAATAAGACTCTGGGCAATATGTTCATTTTAACAACGTTAACCCTCCCTAGCCAGGAGTGTGAAAGGTTCTTCCATTTTCTCAGGTCCTCTCTGATATTGTTGAGTAGTGGGAGGTAGTTATATCGAAAAAGGGAGTGAATATTTGGTGTGAGGTTGATTCCTAGATATTTCATATGACGCTGAACCCATGTAAAAGGAAAGAGGGGCCGCAGTAGATCTGCTTCCCGTCTGGGGAGATTAATGTTTAGAATTTCCGATTTCGAAAAGTTAATTTTAAAATTGGAGAGGGTTTGGTAGGTAGAGAGGGCCGACATCAGATTAGGCAGGGAAATACGGGGCTTCTGGACAAAAAATAAAATATCATCAGCATACGCTGCATATTTATGGGTCGTGGGACCTACCTGAACCCCATGGATATTAATGTTATGCCTAATTGTGGACAGGAAGGGTTCGAGGGTGAGAGCAAATAGGAGCGGGGATAAGGGGCAGCCCTGTCTGGTCCCATTGTGCAGAGAGAATGAGTCACTCAGAGAGCCATTTATGCGGACACGCGCTGTAGGAGTGGAGTAAAGTGAGGTTATGCGGTAGAACATTTTAGGGCCAAGACCTAGGTGATGCAGGGTCGTCTTGAGGTAATCCCAGTCCACCCTATCGAACGCCTTTTCTGCATCCGTAGAAACAAGTAGGGTGGGCTGGGAGCACCGTCGGACATACTGAATCAGGGAAATTGTCCGGAGGGAATTATCCCTGGCTTCTCTACCAGGTATGAAGCCAGTCTGATCCTTGGAAATCCAGCTGGGTATTAGGGGAAGTAGCCGATTAGCCAGGACCTTGGAGTATAGCTTGACATCTACATTAAGGAGGGAGATAGGCCAGTAGCTGCTGCATGCTGTGGGGTCTTTACCTGGTTTAGGTATGACTGTTATGTGGGCCGCGAGAGATTCCGTGCGCAGACAGGAGTTGCGAGATATAGAATTGGCGTAAGGCGTGAGATGGGGGAGTAGGATATCACGAAACGTGTTGTAATAGCAGACAGTGTACCCGTCAGGACCAGGGGCCTTTCCCGTGGGGGACGACTTCAGAGCTGCCCGGAATTCCTCTACCGTAAGGTCCTCTTCTAGGGACTGAAGTGCGGAAGCAGGTAACTCGGGCAGATTGGCCTCTCTTAAATATGCCTGTATGCGATTGCGTTTTTCCCCCGGAGCGAGCGAGGCCGTTGAGCCCTGTACATTATAAAAATCCGCATAGTAATCGCGAAACGCCGCGGCTATGTGGGGAGTAGCATGCACCAAAGTGCCATTGGGAAGTTTTAGTTTGGGGATGAAAGACCTGGTTTGTGTCGCCTTGAGGGATCTTGCCAGTCGCCTCCCGGGTTTATTTCCCCACTCATACATAGACTGAGCGAGGCGTCGGAATTTCCTGTTTGTGTCTAGGTCAAGGAGGGTTTTCAATTCCTCCCGTTTCAGGGTGAGGGCTTGTAAATGAGCCATGTGCAGGGTAAGTTTATGCTGCTTGTCCAACTCTGCAATCTGACCAATGACCTGCTCAATCTGCCAACCAAGCTCCCTCTTCTTCCTAGAGCCCAGTTCGATGAGTCGTCCCCGCATGGCAGCCTTGTGAGCTTCCCACACAACCGAGGGGGAGGACCCAGGAGAAGTATTTTCTGCGAAATACTGTTTCATGTGCGAGACTAACTCAGAAACGTCAGCCTCGGTAGAGAGGAGAGAGTCATTGAGCTTCCAATTATTGGAGCGTTGTGCTAAGGAGGGCATGGTCAGGCACATTGATACCGGCGCATGGTCAGATATAGTGGCTGTACCTATATGAGCGGACTGCAGAAGTTGGAGATGGTGGTGATCTAAAAAGATATTGTCAATGCACGAGTACGATTGGTGTGTTTTAGAAAAGTGAGAGTAATCCCTGTCTTTGGGGTGGAGTATACGCCAAACATCGATCAATTGTAGCTCAAGGAGCCTGCGTTTAAGTGCGGACAGTCTTTTAAATGGAATGTGGGAGCGGCCTTGGGAGGTGTCCATGCTGGGGTCAAGAGGTATATTAATGTCACCCGCTAGGATAGTTAAACCCTCGGCAAAGTGGGCTAATTTGGAGAGAGCCTGAGAAAGGAAGGCAGGTTGGTGCCTGTTAGGGCAATACACATTAGCCAAGGTGCAGCGCGCATTGCCCAAAAATCCCTTTAAAAAAAGATATCGACCATGATCATCCGCTAGCATTTCAACAAGACGGAAGGGAACACTGCTGCTGAAGCCTATGGCCACTCCCTTTGCTTTATTCGTATCTGACAGACTGTAATACCATTGCGGAAATTGGGGGGAGGTCAACTTGACCGGTGTTGTATGCGTCAAGTGCGTCTCTTGAAGAAAGGCAATTGAGCATGCAATCTTTTTCAATTCACGGGTAATTTGGTGTCTTTTTGCGGCAACATGTAGGCCCCTCACATTATATGAGGATATTTTTATGGAGGCCATAGCATCAGCAGAGTGCTACCTCTAGGCTTAAATTTCCACGCAAGCCACCAGGGGGGGGGAGTAAGAGAGGAGGGAGAAGACAGGGGGAAGAAAGAGAAACTGGAGTAGAAAAGAGAAACATAAGCGTTTAAGAATCATTTCTAACGTGAAACCATTGGGAACAGTTAGTATGTCACGCAGCAATCTGCCGTGATCCCAAAGGGGAAGGGGAGAGCAGACGGCAACCCCGTCCTCAAACCAGGAATCGGGGGTCAAAAGAGGAAAGCCAGCCGCTCTCCTCAACCCCAGAAGGGGGGGGAGGGTAGGGGGTTTACTGAGCGAGAGGCACATGGGAGCAATGTGCCCCGCCAGTGTTCAGCAAAGCGAATCTTAGGTAGAGAACATGAAAATACCAATACTAAACATATAAAATTGCAGCCACCAAAACCTTCATCCGCTATTAAGAACCAGTGAGCCTAGCAAACAGGTAGGAGCACACATAACATATATATATAAAAAAAAAAAAAAAAAAAAAAAAAAAAGGGGGGGGGGGGCTAAAATAAAAGAAATAACAATGATAAATGAAGAAATGCAAAAACCCCCCCATGAAAACACCACTGACCCCTGCTAGGTGAAGTGCTTAATGTCTACTAAAGCGGTGCCAAGCAGTCAAACCGTAAGGGGTTGTGGACCCGCTCACAACAGGTAGGCATGTGTGGGCCAAACAAGGGCTATGAACGTCAAGAGGTGATGAACAAGTGATCCGGATCGAGGGATGCAAAAGGCAGGTATCTTCATCATTCACCCGTTCTTTTGTGTAGATCCTGGAAGGGACGTGCGTCGTTTTTTTGACGGGGTCCTCCGCCATTGAGGGTCCGAAGTGGCGGAGAACTGAGGGACGTGGGCTTGCCATCCTGGGAGATCAACTTGCGGCAAATTGAGGTCCTTCAGGAACGTGGGTAGGTCCTCTGGAAACCGTAAGGTGTGGGTGCGGTCGTTTTTGGTGGCAATGAGGCAGGCTGGGAACCCCCATCTGTAATTGATCCCATCAGCGCGAAGGAGATCCAGCAGGGGTTTGAGGGCTCTGCGACGGTCAAGCGTGTCCTTAGAGAGGTCTGGGAAAATGCTTATGGTGGCCCCATCAAAGTCTATGGTAGGTGTACTCCGCATTTTGAGCATTACTGCATTTTTATCGGAGAAATAATGAAGGCGGCATATGACGTCCCGCGGTTGGTCTGATGAGAAATTGCGGGGGCGAAGGGCTCGGTGCACACGGTCGAACCGCAGGGGTGCAGTAACCGGGTTTCCCAGGATCGTATTAAGGATGCCCCGGATCGACGGTTCAAGATCATTGTCTCCAGTGGCTTCTGGGAGACCCCGTATTCGTAGATTATTCCCGCGATTCTGGTTCTCGAGGTCCTCAAGCTTGTAGGATGAGGCCCTCTGAGCAAACGCCAGTTGTGTAACCGTCTCTTGCAACTCTTTAATAGCTGAGGCTTGCGAGTCTTGCCGGAGTTCGGTCTCCTCCATTCTATCCAGAATGTGCGCCATATCCGCTCTGACTCCGGTGATCTCCTTCTTTATAGCTTTTTCCAGGCCATGGAACATCCCCGCCAGCTCCTTCTTAAGGCCGCTGACCAAGGTTGACATGTCGGAGCCTCCTGGGGACTCAGGGTCTTCCATAGGCTCAGAGCAGTAGGAGGAGGCCGGTGAGCTTTCCCGGACAGAGGCAACAAGAGAGGAGGGGGAGAAGGTGCGTTTAGGGGTTCTGGCGTGGTTATCTCGTTCGCCCGACCCCGATTTCCCTGCGGCGAGGTAGTGCTGTATCGTTCCGGAGCCCGAATGGGTTAATGTTGGCCCCTTTCCAGATCCTTTGTTAGTTGTGGAACGAGATCTAGGTTTCTTAGTTGGCATAATTGTGGCGGTGAAGCTGAACACTGGACGGGGCTCAGGGTCATGCAAAGTTAATTAAGCATAACATATGAGGATTGACAGAGTCATTAACCGTTGATGTGGTGGACACTGCGATTGTAGCGTGCTTATCAGGTCGCGGACAGGTGGAGCCCTGGAGGTCACTGTGGGGAGCCTCGTGCCAAGCCAGAAGGGTGTGCGGAGGGGATCCGGGCTTTCTAGCGGGGGGGGGACCCCGACGTGGCCACAGTGGGGAGATGGGGGTGTGCTGAGCAGCCCCGAGACCTTGCCTAACTGCCCCTAGGCTTCGGCCAGCCACCCAGGCCTCTGGTGTTGGGAGATGGCTCTGGCAGGGTCAGCGGGGTAATGATTGCCGGGTGGTGGCAGACACAGGGAGATCTGGCCCCCGGGGAGTGTATGGGGTGGCACAGTAGTCCGAAGCAGCACTCACCCCTATGTTGGGCACTGAGGCCTACTTAAGATGGCGGCCGTCCGTCCTCTTACGCGGCTCGTGCGGCTGGGATCCGTGAATGCCTCGGGTGCAGGGAGGCTCCTGGTGGTGTCCAGGGCCCCCGGGACGGCGGTGCTTCCGGATCGGTTCCCGTCGGACGGCCGCGGCCTCCAGAAAGGCGCCCGCGGCGAGTAGGCCGCAAGATGGCGGCGATCCGCGGTTCCGGACCGGGCCGCGCGAACGGAGCACAAAACTGCAAAAATACCGCCGCGGTCCCCTCCCGCGGCGGCTCCACTCTCTCCAGATGTCTTTGTCAGCCTGGTGGAGCCACTCAGGGTGGTGGATGGCTCGGGATTGCGGACGGTGGAGCGGAGCTCTGTCTCCACACGTCCTCTCAGCTTCACGTCCGGCCACGCCCCCCACATTGTTATTAACTTAACCAATAAATGTTACCAAACACAGAGAAGAAAAGAACAGTTCTAATACTTATTAATACCCCACAGCTCATAAATGTTTATTCATAATTCAGTATGATTCAATTGTTCACTTTTTCTCACCTTGGCCTGTATGAAGCGTGAACTCCTCTCCAGAGGCAGCATGTGTGGCGTAACTGTCCTGGCTTAGAGTACCTGAAAGTGTAATGACAATGTAAAGATGTGGCTTATGTTTTTTGCATTCCAAAATTAAAGCTTCCATTTTCTATAACCCCTCATAAATCCATTCTGAGTGGGTTGTCAGAAGTGGCAGGAGGGGACGTTCCAGACACCGCCCCTCACTAGTGTTTTTCTCGGGCTTAGTGTTTCCACCGGCTTGCCCGAGACTTGATCCAAAAGTGCATCTGGCTGGTCACAGAGGGGATCAAAGACTAGATAGTCTTTGATCGCCTCTATGGCCTTGGAGGACTGGAGAGAAGTCATGATATCACTTCCGGTCCAGGGTGGAAGTAAACATTTTTTTTTAAAGCAGAGGATCAAAAAAAAATGTTTTTCTTTTTTTGATCTTTTGCTTTAAAAGGTAAAGGAGAGATTTGGGGTCTTCATACAGTAAAGCATGATGCCAAACTTGTGGATTTTGGGTTCGCATATACTTCAAAGTATAACTGAAGGCAAAACTTTTATTTTCGTTTTGGATGGAGTGGAGAGGGATTAGAACCCCTGTGAATTTTTTGTTTGCTGTATGGGCCCTCATTTAACCACTTCCAGCCCGCCCTATTGTCAATTGACGGGCGAAGCATGCAGCGTAGCGATCGATGATATGCTCTGACCCTGGGACATTGTGCATCACCAATCTCAGTAAAGAGCCGATGACGAGGCTCTTTACCCATGTGATCAATTGTGTCCAATCATATCACATGTAAACAATGAAATTCCGGTTATCAGCTCCCCTCTCCTCACACTGATAGCGTGTAAGGAGGAGAGACGATCAGTGGCATTTCCTTACAGGGGAGACCTGTACAGATAATCAGGGCACTGATTATCAGTGCAGCCCCAACAGTGCCCAGCAATGATGCCAGTCAGTGCTGCCTTTCAGTGCCAGTTCATCAGTGCCCATCAGTGCTGTCAATCAGTGCCCCTCCCGCCTATCAGTGCCCATAAGTGCCACCTATTAGTGCCCAACAGTGCCACCTATCAGTGCCACCTATCAGTGCTCATCTGTGCTGCATATCAGTGCCACCTATCTGTGCCCATCAGTGATGTATATTTGTGCCTCCTTATCAGTGCCATGTCATCAATGCCCTTTAGTGCCGCCTCATCAGTGCCTATCAGTGCCTATCGCTGAAGCCTCATCACACAGCAGTGAGAGAGAAAAAATATTTATTTATTTATTATTATTATTATTATTTATTTACAAAATTTTATAACAGACACTAAGAAAAACTTTATTTATTTTTTTATATTTGGTGTTTATCAGTTTTTTTTTTTTAGCAAAAAAAAACAGCACTGATTAAATACCACCAAAAGAAAGCTCTATCTGTCTCAAAAATGCAATTGTCATTCAAAGTGCGGCACAGCTAAAAGCTGAAAATTGGCCTGGGCAGGAAGGGGGTGAAAGTACCCAGTAGACAAGAAGTTAAGGAGATTCACCCTCTCTAATTGTCCTGGTTACTATTCTCATTGAAAGTAAAAGAAAATCCTACATTTTGGGTTGTCCCCAGAAAAGTAATAGAGGGGAAATCTTCCAATGGGGACACAAATTCTGGTGACCTTGAGGTCCCCTAGAAATTCCCTTAATTTGCAGGGATTTCCTCTCAATTCCTGTTTGGCTATGGGACAGGAAGTAAAGGGAAATCTCCCACAATGGGCCACAAATGACGGAAAAAAAATCAAAAATGAAAAAAAAAGTGTTGTCTAAAGTTCTACTTTAAGATATCACAATAGGGGACAGTTTTATAGAATCTGATGAAAAATCAAAAAACAAAAGCGATCAAATTCCTACTCTCAAATTGAAAAGGAACTGTTATTATCTGGGAAGTACACTCATTTAATAGCAATGAAGTCTTTGTCATATGCACACTTACTGGCCAATATACTAGGAATGTCTGTACACTTGCTTATTTATTCCATTATCTAATCAGCCAATCGTATGACAGCATTGCAATACAGACAATCATGCAAATACAGGCAGGAGCTTCAGTTATTGTTCACATCAAACATTAGAAGGTGCAAAATGTGATCTTTGTGATTTTAATGGTGGCATGATTGTTGGTGCCATATGGGCTAGTTTGAGTGTTTCAGATGCAGATCTCTTGAGATATTCACGTAAAGGAGTATAATTATAATCAATCGATTTTTATTGATTTTTTAAAAGTAAAGCATATAGAAAGTACATTGTACAATAAATTTCAAATACGCGTAGACACAAGAACAATAAGGAGATAAAATAAATAAATAAATAAATAAATTATATATATATATTTTCCAGATATTCTTAAAGACGTTTAGTTCACGTAATAAGATATTAATAATAGAGTATGTACATAAAATCATAAAGTTAATTAATACAAATATTTTAATTGTATAAGTGAAGAATATTAGCCTCCCTTAAACATCTCTATGAATACTCAGCCGTGTCCTAGGGGAGGGAAATGTTGCCAATATTAAGCATTGTGGACATATAGAGCTAAAAATTAACCAAAAATAATGAAACCAGAAATTGAAAACTCAGTAAAGTATGCCTAAATATTGTTTAAGATTTTTTCAGAAAATCTGCGGATTTTGACCATCCTTCCCAAGGTGACCACCTACATTTTTCTTTTGGTAAATTACCTGCAATGGAGGCCATCATTAATTCATAGTTGTAGTGTAGGGATACTGTATCTAAAAGTTGATAGACAGTTGGAGGAGTTGTAGATTTCCATAATCTGGTTATGGACAGTCTGGCTGCCAGTAAGACGTGTGTCATTACATGACGAAAAGGGTATGGTATGTTTTCTATAGTTAGGTTTAATATCGCTAACTCAGGTAGAAGTGGAATCTGCATTTGAGTTATGTCTGTTAATATAAGAAAAACATTTTTCCAGAACTCTTGGAGTTTGTCGCAACTCCAAAAAATATGATACATATCGCCTTTAGCGGAATTACATCTCCAACATAAATCCGACAAAGATGAATTAAAGGATGTTAGTCTTGATGGCGTCAAATACCATCTAAGTGAAATTTTTTGAGTAAGTTCCCATAGTGCTGAGCTTTTAGTAGTTTTATAGATACTTTTAAGTGCTTGTTCCCATTGTTGATCCGTAAAGGATTTTTGTAGATCATTTTCCCAATGTGAATGAGAAGTGGATTTCGTAAATATACTTTTGAGGTGTAAGATATTGTAAATTAAGGAGATTCCTTTTTTATGAGTTAAGGAGGAATTAAGAAATTTCCATATTGTTGGCGAGATATTGTATAGAGGAAGTTTGATTTTGTTGAGGCAATTTTGTATTAGGGTATATGTAGATATATCTGAATGAAGTAAATTAAATTGTTTTTGTAGCTCAGAAAAGGATTGTATTTGTGTACCTGTAATAAGTTGGTTAATATGATTAATGCCTTTTTGAATCCAATGATGAAGAGATAGATCATATGATAGATGATGTAAGGATTCGATAGGAATCGTCATTTGGGGTATACTAGATTCACAATGAATTTCTTGATTTAACAATTTCCAAGCTTTGGTCGTGGCAATCATGGTGGGAGGTAAATCTTTGGGTATTTTAGTCCCTAATGGAGTGCTTAGAAGCCAGTTCTTTAGACCAGGACTTAATAGAAAGGTATGTTCGATGTTACTCCAGAGTTTACTTGGAGGGTTTTGGAACCATTCTTTAGATTGATCAATTATTGCTGCTATATAGTAATCTTCGAAATCAATAGAGCCTGACCCACCCGCCAATTTGTGATTTCTTAATTTGGAATGAGCACATCTAGGTTTTGTTCCATACCAAATACATTGATTGAGTAGTCTTTGTAGGGATGTAAAGAAATATTTGGGAATAGGGATTGGCAGAGTTCTGAATAGGTAAAGTATTTGAGGTAAGTGCATCATTTTGAACGCTGCCAATCTACCAGTCCATGAAAGTTCCAATTTAGTAATCTTCATGGATTCTGTACGTAATTTAATCAGCAATGGTTTATAGTTTGATTTAAAAAGGTGTTTTGTGGATCTAGTGAGTTGTATACCCAGATAAGAAATATTATCTTCAGACCAAGTAAATGGATATTGAGCTTGCAGGAGGTTTCTGGTAGTAGCATTAAGTTTTATGTCTAATATATGAGATTTTGTTGTATTAATTTTGTAAAAGGATACTCGGCTAAACCAATCTAATGTGTCGCATACCGCGGCTAGTGAGGAGGTAGGATTTGTTAATATAAGTATTATATCGTCCGCAAAAAGACTAATTTTATGAGAGGTGGAACCCAAGTTTATTCCCGTAATCTTAGAATCTTTGCGGATATGTTCGGCTAAGGGTTCTATTGCTAAATCAAAGATTAGAGGTGATAATGGGCAGCCTTGGCGTGTGCCATTTGATATTTGAAATGGTTGAGAGAGCATGTTGGCGGAAAATACTTGAGCCGATGGTTGTGTATATAATGCCATAATAGCTCCATATATATAGTCTTTAAATCCAAATTTTGATAGAACTTTTTGTAGATATGTCCACTGTACCCGATCAAACGCCTTCTCTGCATCTAAAGAAAGAAGCAGAGAAGGCGTTCCAGTTGATTCTGCATAGTGAATTAAATCTATCATTCTTCGTGTTGCATCAGGGGCCTGTCTTCCCTTAATGAAGCCAGATTGATCTTTGTGTACTAAGTCAGGCACAATGGATACTAGACGTCTAGCTATAGTTTTAGCATAAATTTTTAGGTCTAGGTTAAGTAGGGATATTGGTCTGAAATTTTGGGGTGAGGTTGGATCTTTTCCAGGTTTCGGAATTGTAACAATAATTGCTGATAGTGATTCTTTAGGGAAAGTAGAAGATAATGCAGCTTTGTTAAGGAATTTCGTTAAGTGGGGAGTCAGATATGTGGAGAATTGTTTAAAATATTCCCCCGAAAGACCATCTGGACCTGGAGCTTTGTTGTTTGGTAATGATGCAATAGTTGCGAGGATTTCTGTGGTAGAAAATGGTGTATTTAAGTAGTTTAATTGGGATTCAGTTAGGGTAGGTAGGTTAACCTGATTAAGAAACTTATCAATTTCTTCTGGAGACGGTTGGTGGGTGGAAGTATCTGTACGAAGGTTATAGAGATCACTATAATAATCACTAAAAGCATTCGCTATATCTTGTGGATTAGATAGTTTGTCTTTTGAGTGTGGATGGAAAATATAGTGGATTTTAGATTTAGTTTGTATACCTTTAAGACGTTGAGCCAATTTTTTACCAGCTTTATTAGCTGTGGAATATGATGTGGCTTTAAATTTACGTTGCATATATTCATATTTGTGTAAAAGGAGAGATCTAAGTTCCTGTCTGAGCTGCAGTAGTTGAGCTAAAGTATTGGATTGTGAGGAAGATTTGTGTTCAGATTCTAATTTGGCGATTTGGGAGGTAAGAGAGTCAATTTGTTGAGTTCTTTTCTTTTTGTAAACCGAGCAAAGTTTCATAATAATACCTCTAATAACTGCTTTATGTGCATTCCATACCATGGCATCGTCTGATACTGAGCCAACATTTAGTTCAAAATATTGTTTCAAGTGGTTAGCGATTTCTATAGAATATACTGGATGTTGTAGTATGTAATTATTGGCTCTCCATAGGAAGGAGTTACGTTTGGGGGAGGTATCATCAATGGTAATAGATATTGGATTATGATCAGACCATGTCATGGCGTGGATAATAGACGAGCTAACATTTTGTAACAAGTATTTATCAGCAAGAAACATATCAAGTCTGGAGTAGGATTTATGATGGGGGGAAAAATATGTATAGTCCTTCTCTGTTCCATGGTAACATCTCCACACATCATATAGATCAAATGAGGTTAGTAGTTGATTCAAAGGAGATGGGTTTCTTTTGGCCGCTGAGGTAGTATCCATATAAATGTCTGCAACCAGATTGAAATCTCCACAAACAAGAAGAAGACCTTGTTTTATCTTGTTGACTTTGGTGAAGATTTTCTTAAGGAAAGTTGCTTGATGTGAGTTAGGAGCATAGAGATTGAGAATTGTATATATAGTTCCATTTATTTTGCAGATTAGAATAATGAAGCGACCATTAGGATCATATATTTCCTGTATTGAAGTAAAGTCAATGTCTTTGCTTATTGCTATTAGCACTCCTCTTTTTTTAGTAGTGAAGGTAGAATGAAAAATATGGGGGAATTTGTTATTACGGCATAGGGAAGATGATGTAGGAGTTAGATGTGTCTCTTGAATACAAAGAATATCGCTGTCAAATTTTTTTGCTGAATGCCAAAGGGATTGTCTTTTGACCGGATGGTTAAGTCCTCTAACGTTTAGGGATAATATTTTAATCGGCATGGTACTTGCAATAAATGAGAATAATAAATGAAAAAGGGTATCACTTACAGTTAGTAGGCAGTAGGTGGATCTTGGAAGAATGATCAATATACGGCGTTGTAGAAGTTGATTTGACCAATATACAAATATGTATTAGTGGATAATGAACCTGGAATAAAAACTTTACTAGAACAGTCAATAGTAAAACAAAAAAAAAAAAAAAAAAAAAAAACACACAAAATAGTAACAATAAGTTGTAATCTTATCAATTACAGATATAACAAAAATTCGGCGGTGTGTGATAAACACAAATATGAGCTGGTACAGCTAAAACCGCTGCTGGAGGAAACAGTTAATGCCGGTGAAACGGAAGAAAGAGATGTTTTCCATGAGGGGGTATTTGTAAACGATGTAAGTGGATCATTTAAGAGCTGGATATTTCCATTGGTTGAGGTTTTCGGGCATCCGGATTGCGTTGATGTAGCAAAGGTATATGTTTTGATGAAGAAGGATCAGTTGTCTTGGGAAGATCTAGAATTATCCCCCAATCTCTTAGAAGCTTGATGCCTTTTTGAAGATCATTAATGACATGTGTCGATCCATTTTTAGTAATGAGCAATGTGGCAGGATATCTCCATTTATATAGGATTTTATGATTATGCATACTTTTGGTTATAGGATTCAAGTCTCTCCTTAATTGTAGTGTGTGCTTGGAGAGATCAGGGAATATTTGTATTCCCTCAAATGGGCGTGGGAGTGGGCCTTTAGATCTAGCTTCATACATTATTTTTTCTTTTACATGAAAAAAGTGAATCCTCATAAGTATATCTCTTGGTACTGAAGCTGCCAAGTGTTGTGGCTTTGCAATTCTATGAATTCTGTCAATTATTAAGTCTCTTGGGGTGATATCTGGTAAAATCATGCGAATTAAGTCTTTTGCATATTTTGGCAGATCTGGTGTAGAAATGCTTTCAGGGACACCTCTTAATTTGATATTGTTACGTCTTGAACGGTCTTCCAAATCTGCCAATTTATTGCGGACCCATTCTTGTTCTTCTTTTACCTCATCATAAGCATCGATAAGATCATTTACTGTATGTGAACATTCTGTCATTCCCCTTTCCACAGTAAAGATTCTATTGTCTAATGAGCTCACTTCGGTACTCAATTTATGGAAAAGGCTTGACAAATCTGTGACTAATGAGGAATGTAGCGAAATTAGCATTTCCTTTAATGTAGTGTCTATAACCGGTTGTCCAGATGTGGGGAATGATTCCATAGGAGATTGTAAGGCCTGGGTGATTTGTGGAGAATTAGAAGCCTGGGGCTGTAGTAATTGTGAGTTTGACTGTGGTATTAATGTGTCCATCCTCATTTTTGCTCTGGCTGGACTATTTAACATAGAGTCAGTATTAGCCTTTTGAGTAGGGGATTTAGGTAATTCCCCTTTAATTGTAGTCTCCTGTCGTTCTGAGGAGAGCGCTGTGTAATGTTTCTGAGGCGCTGAGGTGCCGTCGGCGCCATTTTGGGTTTCACTGACCTGTTCTTCGGGAGCGTACATTAGTGTAGTAAGTTTTTTCGGTCGGTATTCACCCGTTCTTTTCCGTGACATTGTTACACGGGATGTCCGTTCGCTATTTAGTAGTATTTTCGGACGGAATTACGGTCTCGTTCGGATCCTAAACGTTCCGTTATTTCCCCTCACGACGGAGCTCAGTTCTCAAGCGTCCATCTTCCGCGCTGGCCGGCCACGCCCCCCTAAAGGAGTATAATTAGAACAATGTGAAATCAAAACCCCACGAGAAGCCATTCTGTGGAGAATGGCAAGACTGGTTAGAGCTGACAGATAGGCTACGGTAACACAGATAACCACTTTTTACAAATGTGGTGAGCAGAAAAGATTCCAACAACACATTGGTCTTTGAGGCGGATGGGCTACAACAGCGGAAGACCACATCGGGTTCCACTACTGTTGGCCAAGAACAGAAAGCCAAGGATGTAGTTGGCACAAGATCACTAAAACTGAACAGGGGAAGACTGGCAAAATGTAATCTGGTCCAATGAAACTTGATTTATGCCGAGGAACCTGGATAGTAGGCCAATTACAGGCTCTGAATCCAATAAAGCACTTTTGGGAGAATGGGATTGGGAAGAATGGGAAATTCTGAGACTGAATGTTCAGCTGACAAACCTGCAGGGACTGAATGATGCAATGATGTCAACATAGATCAGGAGCTCAAAGGAAAGTCTGTGGAAGGTGGAATCCATGCCATGCAACACTAGGCCCTAATAATTTGCTCAGTGAGTGTATATGTATTCCTTTACCACTTATAGTCAAACAGCAGGGAGGCATAGACTGCTCCGAAGGATTTTGTGGCCAACTGGGAAATAAATTGAATTGGTAAAAAGTATAAAACATCATCACTTCGTAATTGGGGAAAAGTAAAAAACGTCATGAATACTATAATGCATGCACAGATTACTGCTGCCACCTTTCTGGCTATAGCTTGTTTCTATGTGTGCACGGTGCCATCCAACAATATGTTGGCATGCTTCCCCCCTTGCTGTCACAACTGAACCTATATGCCCCTCTCCTGCCTCTTTTCAGCAAACCTGCATGACTTCCTGTCCTACAACCGCAACTGCATGCCCCCCCCACACATACTTTCAACACCCAGCCTGCACCCCCACCCACCCTGACCACAATGCTTGACCCCACACTCTCGTTGACCTTCCTCTGTACCCACTACCCTTATTCTCACCACTATTACCACGCCCCTCTGACTCTTACTGTACATCCCTCACCCCCAGTCCCACCACTGTGCTTGCATACCCCCCCCCCTTCACTCTTTCCATTGTGTCCAAACCATGCCTGAAATCTTGCCCCCCACTCATCTGCCCCCCCATCCTCCCTCCTCCCATCACTTCTGCACCTGCATGCTGATTCCCCCCAAGAAAGCACCCGCATTCTCCCCCACTGTCACCACCACACTTGGCTCCCATCAACTTCACTCTCATCATAACAACCCCTTTGCTCCTACCACCGTACCTGCCACTATTCCAATACATCACCCATCCCCATTGTGGCCTCTTCTAGAATGGTCATACTTTAGCTGGTACAATAATACAATAGGGGTTTAAGGGGTTTAAGTGCTGCAGCAAGGGTTAAAATACCTTGTGCTCACAGCATATAGGATAGTCGGGATGCTGCTCTCACATACAAAACAGCTGCCTGGCTCTCTTGCAGTCTAAGCCCTTGTACACACGGTCGGAGAATCCGTCGGAATGTGTCCTATCGGACCGTGTTGTCAGATAATCTAACTGTGTGTGGTATGCATCGGACTGATTCCGTCGGAATATCCGTCGAACCCAATTTTCCAACATGTTGGAAATATTTTCCGACCAACTGGGCCGATCGGACATACTCCGATCATGTGTAGAGAATTTTGATCGGACCAAGTGCCACGCATGCTCAGATCAAATTCCTACATCAAAGCTATTGGCTACTAGCCTGAATGTAGTCCCATCGTAACGAAATTACGTCATCACATTATGAAAGATTGGATTTTTCGCCAACTTTGTCCGACCGTGTGTATGCAACAGTTTCGGACAAGACCCGACGGAAAAAATCAGACGGACAAAATCCAACGGATTTGGTTGTGGAAATCTCCGACCGTGTGTACAGGGGCTTACAGATCTCCACTGAGTACTGCTCTAAAAAACTGCACTCTTGACCCATTAAAATTGTTGTTTGGAGCTTTGGACAAGGAGCGTATCGGACAACTGGAGAGCCAGACCACTGAGTTGTTTGTGAAAGCAGCGGTCTGACTCTCCTACATGTTGCCGGCACAGAGTATCTTTACAGCAGCACCTAGCAGCAAAACTAAAATTAAAAGCTGCTTATATATTATTGTATATCCAGCCTGACTGCATTACAGCAATAAATACAGAGGGTTCAAATGGTCTTTAAGGAAATAACATCTACTGAATTGAAGTAACTTACCCAGTACTGTAAAGTTGTACAGCTGTGCACATTGCAGTGATGTTTGTGCCACCGTATAACTTCCATATGTTCCTTGGTCTTCTCTGGTCAGTCCAGTTATAATTAATGAACCATTAGTGGTGACATTCAGACGTCCTTTGTACCGATCATCTAGAATTACGACAGGTTTGCCTGGCTCTGTCACTGCAAAATGTACCAAATCATTGACAGTTACCCAGGTGATGGATGTAAACCCAGTAAGGTCCAAGAGAAGAGTGGCCTCTCCGCCTTCCACACCAGATACATTGATCCACTTTGTACAGGACTCAGCACTTGACACACCTGGTAGAGGACCTGAATGTCAGTAGGAACACAACTAAATTGCATTTCATTAGACATGGCAGCTATATTCAAAAGCAAAATTTTAAAACATATTAAAAGCCCAAATATTTTTATTTAATTTTCGATATTGCAGAAACATGTTATTTCCAGCTGGGGAGATTTCCCTTCACTTTCTGTCCAGAAGACATGACACAAAGTAAGGAGGAAATATCTCCAAAGTGGCAAGAAAACCCTTTCTGAGACTGGAACTGGAACCGGTGTTTCCAGTGGAAGATCGACTACTTCCCCCCCAATTCCAGAGACAACTGAAAATTTTTAGAATTTTCCATCACTTCTCAGTGACAATGGTCACCAATAGTTACCAGGATATGGATGAACATCCCCCAACTTGATTAAGGCACTAGCTCTTCCCTACTTGCCTTTAGATGCACTTTAGCTAGACATCCCTGTATATCTTGTTGGACCTTACAGAAATATATTGCTAGTAAGGCTCCTGTCACATGGGTAGCCATGTGTTTACCAATCCCTGATCACCCATCTACCCACCTACAAGAGAACATAGTGCCTTGCTAGAGTGAGTACACTTTATCGTAGACCCCCCCCCCCCCCAATAAAATAGGCATCAGGGAGACAACAGTATTGCCTCCTGAACTCCTGCAAACCTTCTATCACTATCCTCTGCTAGTGTGAAAGGAGCATAACAGTGACTTTGTTTTTGCCGGAGATGTTGGCAATCTTGTAAAAAATGTTGACAGGCAAAGCTCAGTTGTGCCTCTTCATCCAAAGGAGTGATGAGTTTGAGTTTGGGCTTGGGTTTGGTCCAAACCCAAATTTATCTGAACCCGGAAGTTAGTTGCCAACAGCTGTCACTGTTCGCCCAACAATTTTCCACTCATCTTCTTCAATCGCCGGAAAATAAAGATGTGTATGATCAGTTCAAGACAACAAATGACCTATAACTCAAGACTAAGGATGAGCTCGCATTTGTTCAGAACCAGTCTGGGTCCAAAAACAGATGCCAGCTGTCATTCCTAGTCCACTGGGTTGTGGATGGTGCATTTCCCATCCCGGCAGCTGACGTTACAAGGGCTTTTGGCATAGTTGACCTAACATGGCCACACATATGCGGCCATATTAGGTCAATGATGTCATGAGCATCCTCGTCCCTTTGTAACATCAGTTGCCGTATGGTGAATTCCCCACCCACAACCCATTGAGCCAGCAATGACATTTTGAATCCCCACCTGAAGCTTATTGGGCCATGAAGGATGGTTGGAATCCCCACCTGCAGCTCTTTGAACCAGGAATGACAACTGGAATCCCCACCTGCAGCTCAATGGACCAAGAATAACAGTTGGAATTCCCACCTGCAGATCATGGAACCAAGAATGACTTTTGGAATCCCCACCTACAGCACATTGAACCAAGAATGACAGCTGGATTCCGGGTTCAGATTCAAACCCAGTTCCGAATAAACACCATCTCATCCCTACTCAAGACCAACAATGCAAGAAATAAATCAAGAAAACCTTACAATTCATTCATCGGTAATGACAATTACTCACCAAACACTCTGAGATTAAATGTCTGAAGACATTGTCCAAATTTGAATCTCTGCACATTAGCAGTGTATTGTCCTTGGTCTTCTTTGGTCAGACTAATTATAACTAGAGATCCATCAGCTGTGGCTTTCACTCTTCCTATATATGCTGGATGTCGTGTGGCAACAGGTTTACCCGGTTCTGTTTTAGCCAAAAACTTTATATCAGGGTTAGCAGCCACCCAAGAAATGTACTCGATATCAGCCAAATCCACATGTAGAGTTACACGTCCTCCGATTGTACCTGACGTGTTTTTCTGCCCACAAGTTTCTCCTGATTAAAAAATAATGTATGATATAATATTTATTGAAATCAAGTGGTTATAAAAAGAGATATATTACAGATAATCATAAATATGAGGCTTTAGTCTGAAACTAGGTCCACTGTGGTGTGTTGGCAGTTCAATCAACTGGATGGGCTACCTTAATGTAGAACAGAACTCAAAGCCTTAAAAAACAACATTTGGTTAATTGTGCCTACCCAGCACCTTAAAGAACTTACCCTTTGTCTGTAATTCCCCCTGAAATATACCAGAGCACTTTGTGGCATGTGAGGGTGCCTGGCTACTCCTGTTCTATAGCCTCATAGCTATATACTGTATCTGCAGTGTGGGATTTAAGGCACTGCTTCCCCTGACTGCTAGATATGGTGATGTCACTATTGTGATGCTCACTGTTCTCTTTGCTGGAGGCTCTGACATGAGGAAGCAAAGCCCTGCCTCTACCAAGATTTCCACCTCCAAAAAGAGATGCAGTGCAGAACAAGACATCGTAAGTCAGTAATGGGGAAGACCAACTACAGCAAATCAACAGATAATATTGGTGGCCACTGGCCAGGCCTTTACCCTCTGCCTACTTTTTTTGGGCACAGCTTTTGGAGTTAAATTCCTCTTTAACTTTTTTTGGCAGTCTCTGTTCTCCACTGTAGGTGGCTTTCAGCCAGAGAAGTACTGCAGCTGGAAAGGAAGTCAAGATAAATCTGTTTTTTCTATGGTTTCCTTAGTTCCCTGGCAGTGTTCCTGTTGGCTACTCTGCATCCAGGTGAGCCTGGTGGGCATTTTGGGTCAGCAAAGACTTTTGGCGCTTATTCTTGCGAGTGGATGGATGTGAGCTCCTTGAGGGTAGGGACCAATGTGAGTGTGCAATGTACAGGGATAGGGGTAGACACTCACTCAGGTTGAACTGGATGGACTGGTGTCTTTATTCAACCTTACTAACTATGTAACTATGAAACTATGGATAGCGTCGGGACAGTTCACACATCTGTCAGGGAGAGTGAATAGCAGTAGGGAAAAGGTTTCAGATGGGTAGGGACAGGATAGGAACATGCCACCCTTCATCAGAATCCTCCCTATTGGGGTTAGGCTGGCCAGGTTGCATTCTGCCCTCTGAGGCAGATGCTTTTGGTGCATCAAAACCTGCTCCAATATACTGTATGTTCCCAAATGGGTGTCCTCCAGCCGGGCTGTTCCTATCTTCAGGCCATTCCTTCAAAACAACTTTTCAATGCAACAGAAAGCTCAGTGTGTTTACTGCCGCCGTACCACACTACACCTACCCACAACGTAATGATCATTAACCACTTGCGGACCACCGTATGCATATATGCATCCTGCCCGCAAGTGGTTATACCAGACTCAAGGCTGCAGATACGATCTTGGTGTCATTTTGTAGACGCTATAACTTTTGCGCAAACCAGTCAATATACGCTTATTGCGTTTTTTGTTTTTTTTACCAAAAATATGTAGAAGTATACATATCGGCATAAACTGAGGAAAAAAATAGGTTTTTTTATATATATTTTTGGGGGATATTTATTATAGCAAAAAGTAAAAAATAATGTGTTTTTTTTTTTCAAATTGGTCGCTTTTTTTTGTTTATAGCGCAAAAAAAACAAAACACAGAAGTGATCAAATACCACCAAAAGAAAGCTCTATTTGAGGGAAAAAAGGACATCACTTTTGTTTGGGTGCAACGTCGCACGACCGCGCAATTGTCAGTTAAATCGGTGCAGTGCCCGAATCGCAAAAAGTGCTCTGATCAGGAAGGGGGTAAAATCTTCTTGGGCTTAAGCGGTTAATAAACATTTGTGCAAATACAATTGCAATAAAAAAATTGCAACTGCTGCCATTTTATTCTATAGGGCCTCTGCTTTCAGAAAATATATCATTGTTTGGGGTGGATAAAGAAGTATTTATTTAAGAAAAAAAATGCAGATTTTTAACGTGAGCATAAAAAAAAAAGAAGTGTCTGTGCTGCAAACTTGTTAAAGCAAAGCCATCAGCACAAGAAGTGTGCATAGGTGCGAACAGGGATAGGTGAACATTCTCTGCTCATTTAGCTATTCTAGCTTCAATACTAGGTAACAGGAAACAGCGTCCAATCTTGAGACAGGAAATCAGCTCAAAAACCCTTGCAATATTTTTTTTTTTTTTTTGTGTTGACCAACTAGTCATTTATGTGTAAGGATCATTTAAGACATTCAACCACAAAACAGAAGTGAATCTCTAATAGGGAACAACCATTACTTATTTATACAGAAGCCCCATTATCAGAAAAAGTAACTAGCTTCTCTCTGTAAGAAAAAAGAAGTCACTGCATTTACACAATCTACAAAATCACTGCAAATAGAGGTAAGAGAGATCGTAATACATTTTTTGGTCTGCAATCTGCCAGATCCGATGCCACAATTGTGTTCTCTGGGTTTGCAACCTCTACTTTTTTTTTGGACCATAGCAATGCCCTTGATGTGAACTTTACAGAATGAAAATCCCCTTTAAAAACGTATGTATGGTGGTTTGTGTGTATTTTCATTTTCTACTACTTATAGTGAGGACTAAATAAAAAAAAATCTCATTTACATTTTTTTTCTTTACTCAGGTAAAAATGAGTATAAATTTTGAGCCAGTAGGTGGTGCTGTATGTTCCATTTTACAGGCTGTCAATCCCTCCTTATCGTCTGCAAAAAATAATGTTGTTGAGAGAGCTCAATAGCTAAAGCT
Organism: Lithobates pipiens; assembly: GCA_037367395.1. Lineage (NCBI taxonomy): Eukaryota > Metazoa > Chordata > Amphibia > Anura > Ranidae > Lithobates > Lithobates pipiens. Next base: position 317,299 of record JAZDVW010001914.1, on the reverse strand, counting down.
ACGTGCATACAGATGGAAGAGTCTGAGTAGTGATTCTTCCTCCTCCTCTCTTCCTCCTTCGGTACAGCTCAACCAGAGTTTGCAATCAAACAGAGGAAGCCCCGTAGCAGGCAGCTTCTGCTAAGCTGCCTCCCAAAGTGGTAAACCCAACTAACTCTAAGACCCCTTTCACACTGGGGCGTTTTTCAGGCGCTTTAGCATTAAAAAAAGCGCCTGTAAAACGCCTGAAAGAAGCCGCAACTGCAATCCCAATGTAAAAGCCTGAGTGCTTTCACACTGAGGTGCTGGCAGGGCGTAAAAAAAAGTCCTGCAAGCAGCTTCTTTGCAGCGCTTTTGGAGCGGTGAATACAACGCTCCTAAAGCGTCCCTTCCCATTGAAATCAATGGGAAGCGCCTGTAAAATGCCTGAAAAGCGCTATTGGCAGCAGCGTTTTGTGGGCACTTTTAACCCTTTATTTGGCCACTAGCAGGGGTTAAAAGCACCCCAATAACGCTTGAAAAACGCTGGTAAAGCGCTGCTAGTTTAAGCAGCGCTTTACGAGTGTTTTTTGGGTGCTGACATTGTGAAAGGGCTCTTAAAGCACTTGGGCTTTCACATTGGGACTGCAGATGAGGCTTCTTTCAAGCGCTTTACAGGCGCTTTTTTTAACGCTACAGCGCCTGAAAAACGCCCCAGTGTGAAAGGGGTCTAACCGATTGCAACATTCGGTAGCTGTAGTGTAGTGTCAAATAATACACTCTTGTATTCAAGATAAGCCCCACCTTGTCTCTCCCTTCCTCTTCTCTCCCTCTTATACTACGGCCTAATCAAGCTGCTTTCATACTATCCAGCCACTGAAAAATGTTTGTGACTGTTGTCTCTCAGATAATACACTATATTTTTTTATTGCAAGATAAAACCTTTATTGTCTGTTCTATTTGCGGCTTATTCAAATGCTTGCACACTGTCCTGATGCTAGCCAATTTTTACCGAAAACATACGTAAGTCTGTATTTTCAATATTTAGGGATTCATTAAGGACACAAGGATGAGAGAGGGTTCAGGGAGGCTTCCTCTTCTCTCCCTCTTATACTACAGCCTAATCAAGCTGCTTTCATACTATCCAGCCACTGAAAAATGTTTGTGACTATTGTCTCTCAGATAATACGCAATTTTTTTATTGCAAGATAAAACCTTTATTGTCTGTTCTATTTTCCACCTATTCAAATGCTTGCACACTGTCCAGATGCTAGCCAATTTTTACCGAAAACATACCTAAAGTCTGTATTTTGAATATTTAGGGAATCATTAAGGATACAAGAATGGGAGAGGGTTCAGAGCAAGGGTTCAGGGAATGTAATGTTGTGGCTTTTTGTGGTGTTTTTGTGCAGTCTGTTTTGACGCTTTCTTAAAGGAGAAGTATGGGATTTAAAAAAATAAAATAAACATTCATATTAGACATGTGCACTGATGAAAAATGTATTTGTTTTAGTTTTCGCTTCATTCGTTTATTTTATTTTTCGTAAATTCGAAAATTCGTAAAATTCAAAAATTCGGAATTCGAAAATTAAAAAAAAATCATAAATTCAAAAATGTGGAATTCCAAAATTCGGAATTTGAAAAACTGAACTGATTGCGACATTGAATTTGCGCTACTTCACTTGAAGTAGCACAGGGGTCTCCAAACTTTCTGAACGAAGGGCCAGTTTACAGTCCTTCAGGCTTTAGGGGGGGTAAAAAATGTCTCATCATTGGTTTCAGGGGGAGTAATAGTGCCCCATTGTTGGTGTGAGTGGGAGGAATAATGCCTCGTCATTGGTGTAAATGGAAGGAATAGAGCCCCATTGTTGGTATCAGTTGGAGAAATAGTGCACCATTGTTGGTGTAAGTGGGAGGAATAGTGCCCCATTGTTGGTATCAATGGGAATAATAGTGCCCCATTGTTGGTGTCAGTGGAAGGAATAACACCCCATCATTGGTGTCTGTGTCAGGAATACTGCCCCACCACTGGTGTCAGGGGGTGGAAAGGTGCCCCATCATTGTTGTCAGTTGTGGTTACAATAGTGCCCCAAGGGCTGGATAGAGGCAAGCAAAGGTGTTGGTATTTGAGTAAGTACAGTTGGAGGAATAGTTCAGGGAATGTAATGTTGTGGCTTTGAAGTGTTTTTGTGTGCTTTGTTTTGACACTTTCTTAACCACTTAAGCCCCGGACCAATTTGCAGCCAAAGGACCAAGCCCCTTTTTGCGATTCAGCACTGCGTCGTTTTAACTGACAAATTGCGTGGTCGTGCGACGTGGCTCCCAAACAAAATTGACGTCCTTTTTTTCCCACAAATAGAGCTTTCTTTTTGTGGTATTTGATCACCTCTGCGGTTTTTATTTTTTGTGCTATAAACAAAAATAGAGCGACAATTTTGAAAAAAATTCAATATTTTTTACTTTTTGCTATAATAAATATCCCAAAAAATATAGAAAAAACATTTTTTTCCCTCAGTTTAGGCCGATACGTATTCTTCTACATATTTTTGGTAAAAAAAAAAAACGCGATTAGTGATTATTGATTGGTTTGCACAAAAGTTACAGCGTTTACAAAATAGGGGATAGTTTTATAGCATTTTTATTAATATATTTTTTTTTACTAGTAATGGCGGCGATCAGCGATTTTTATTATGACTGCAACATTATGGCAGACACATCGGACATTTTTGACACATTTTTGGGACCATTGTCATTTATACAGCAATCAGTGCTATTTAAATGCACTGATTCCTTTGTAAGGGACACTGGCAGTGAAGGGGTTAACCACTAGGGGGCGGGGAGGGGTTATGTATGATGTTATGTTTTTTATTGTAGGGGGCGTGGCCTGGCATGTGACGTCACTGATCGTCTTTCCCTATTACAGGGAACAGACGATCGGTGACAACCACACTAGGAAGCACGGGGAGAGGTTTGTTTACACAGACCTCTCCTCGTTCTTCAGCTCTGTGACCCGATCGCGGGACACCAGCGATGATCGGGTCCGCTGGTCTCACGGTCACGGAGCTCAGGACCGGGTCGGGAGCGCGTCGCCGGCGGCATGTTCCCGACCCACGGCTGGGCACTAAAGAGCCACGTACAGGTATGTGATTGTGCCCAGCCGTGCCATTCTGCCGACGTATATCGGCGTGAGACGGTCCTTAAGTGGTTAAAGGAGAAGTATGGGATTCATACTAGACATGTGCACTGATGAAAAATGTGTTTGTTTTAGTTTTCGTTTCATTCTTTTTTTTTTTTTTTTCGTAAATTCGGAATTAGAAAATTTGAAAAAATTCGTAAATTCATAAATTTGGAATTTGAAACTTCGGAATTAGAAAAAAATTAGAAAATTCGGAGTTAGAAAATTTTGATATTAGAAAATTAGAAAATCAGAAAATTTGAAAGAATGAAAATTGGAAATAATAACTAACTAATAATAACTAACTATTAAATTATAGGTATTGGAATTTAACCACTTCCCGACCATGTACGTCGACAGAATGGCACGGGCAGGCATATTGGCGTACATGTACGTCCAATCTTCAATGCCGCCCTGCCATCGGGAGCGTGCCACCGGTGGTGCGCTCCCGCACTGGTCGGGACCCCCGTGAGTCTGGTCACGGGACCCGTGGACTCGATCGCCGCGGGCATACCCGCGATCGTCTCACGGGACGGCTGAATGGAGGAAATGCCGTGTAAACAGCATTTCTCCATTCTGCCTAGCAACTAGTGACGCTGATCTCTGCTCCATGTGATTGGAGCAGAGATCAGTGTTCACTAAATGAAAGCCCAACCCCCCCACAGTTAGTAACACGCCCCTAGGAACACTTAGCCCCTACACTGCCACCCACTGGTTAACCCTTTCACTGCCAGTGTCATTTACACAGGAATCACTGCATTTATATAGCAGTGATTACTGTATAAATGACAATGGTCCCAAAAATGTGTCAAAAATGTCCGATGGGTCCCCCACAATGTCGCAGTCACAATAAAAATCACTGATCGCCGCCATTACTAGTAAAAAAAAATAATAAAAAATTATTAATAAAAATGCTATAAAACTATCCCTATTTTGTAAACGCTATAACTTTTGCGCAAACCAATCAATAATCGCTTATTGCGATTTTTTTACCAAAAATATGTAGAAGAATACGTATCGGCCTAAAATGAGGGAAAAAAATGTATTTTTATATATTTTTGGGGGATATTTATTATAACAAAAAGTAAAAAATAATGCGTTTTTTTCAAAATTGTCGCTCTATTTTTGTTAATAGCGCAAAAAAATAAAAACCGGAGGGGTGATCAAATACCACCAAAAGAAAGCTCTATTTGTGGGGAAAAAAAAGACGTCAATTTTGTTTGGGAGCCACGTCGCATGACCGTGCAATTGTCAGTTAAAACGACACAGTGCCGAATCGCAAAAAGTGGTCTGGTCTTTGACCAGCAAAATGGTCCGGGGCTGAAAGTGGTTAATAATAATAATTAAAAAATAATAAATATTAAATATTAAATATAACTAGAGTTTCAAACATATATCTATAGCTGCAACAAAAACTATCAAATATCTCTATAGTGCAAAAATTGTGTACAAATAAGTTGCGCTTAAAACATATGTGATCCTGTGTAACAAATGAGAAAACACAAATAGTGCACTATTGCATTAAAACAAATTTTGAGTGAACAAAAGCTAAATGAAAATCTGTATGTGAAAGTCTATACGAAATATGAGTCCATAACAGGAAAAATAGCAGTGTGAAAAAATGATAATTCCAGAGGCGTAGTAAAAGTCCAAAATCCTTCCACCTTCACCCAAGAAGGAAAAAAAAATAGGATTGGAATTTCCTTTCAAATTTGGGTGTAATATGAATTTATCTAAATATGAATTTATCTAAATATGAATTTATCTAAATATGAATTTATCTAAAGTTATGAATTATCCAAAATAACGAATCTAAACAAATGGAAAATAATTAATTATTAATAAATAATAGTAATAAAAAGTTTTTATTATTATTATTATTGTTATTTATTATTATTAATTTGTTATGTTCACTAACAGCCAAATTTTAAGAGAGTTCCAATACCTAGAATTTAATAGTTAGTAATAGTTAAGTTATTATTAGTTAGTTATTATTTCAAGTTTTCAAATTTTCAAATTTTCAAATTTTCGTTCTTTTGAATTTCCGGCTTTTCATTCTTATTTTTGGATATTCGAGTTTTAAAATTTCCAAATTTCTGAATTTCCGAAATTTGTCCTTTTTTTTTATTTTCCGAAATTTGGAATTTTCGAATTTTTGAATTTTCGAATATTCGAATGTCCAAATTAACAAATTTGTTGAAATTCATTTAAAAAAAATAATTTGGAAATAAACCAATTACACATGTCTAAATTCATACTCACCTAGGTGGATGCAGTATCAATCCGATGCTGCATCTTTCTTGCGCCGGCTCTGCAGTGAGAACCGAGCAATCAAACACCGCAGATCGCTCAGTTCTCCCCTCCGCTTTGAGCAGAGAGCCGTGATAGTAACTCATCGGCTCTCTGCTCTGCTGCTCCAGTGCTCACTGGAGCGCTTGGGTGTGGAGGGGGCGGGAGGCCTTGCTCAAGTTCTCAGTAGGTCGGTCCCGGCATCTGTGTGGATACAGACCAAATGGTCTGGATCTTTCCTTAGCCTGGACTGGATGAGTGACGTCAGTCGGCAGCGGTCTTTAGCCCGCTGTCGGCTGAAAACAAGCTTTGACTATACTTCTCCTTTAAATTGCCCAAAGCCATTGTCTTGTATACATATCAAATAGGATCACATGCCTTCAAAAATTTCAATGTGGCATTTTCCCATTTACATTATCTTTAACATTAGGACAATGCAAAAATAAAAAATAAAAAAATAAAAAGCTCACAAGCTATACTATGAAACTGTTGTGCCATTAGCAAATACGCTATATTACCAAAAGTATTGGGACACCTGCCTTTACACGCACATGAACTTTAATGACATCCCAGTCTTAGTCCGTAGGGTTCAATATTGAGTTGGCCCACCCTTTGCAGCTATAAGAGCTCCACCTCTTCTCGGAAGGCCGTCCACAAGGTTTAGGTGTAGGTGTCTATGGGAATGTTTTATCATTCTTCCAGAAGCGCATTTGTGAGGTCAGGCACTGATGTTGGACAAGAAGGCCTGGCTGGCAGTCTCCATTCTAATTCATCCCAAAGGTGTTCTATGGGGGTTGAGGTCAGGACTCTGTGCAGGCCAGTCAAGTTCCTCCACCCGAACTTCACTCATTCAGCTATAGTGTGGGCTGGAAGGGGTAAATAAAGCATATTTCCACTCTTGCAGTCAAATCCCCAATATATGTCTGTTATGTGTCTACATTCACATACCTAAAAATGTTTTGGGGTTTTTTTTTTTTGTTTTTTTTTCTTGTTAACTTTCTAATATTTCCCATGACAAGGTGTCATGGCTGATTGCAAGGTCTGTTTGAACAATGTTATAGAGTGAATCTGTCTCAAGTCTGACCTTGTTATCGTACAATGCAAGAGGCCCAGGCCCTAAACCTTACCCTTTGTTAGGACAAACTGTTAGTCTAATGACAATTGATAATGACGATCTGGCGATGATGACAAACACAGCTGCCCAGGCCACTCATAAAGAGACCTAGCCTTCCTTTGCTGGAGGGTCGAGAACAGAGCTTCAATAAATAAGGATGAGCTGTAGTTTTTAATTTTGTTTATGCTATGTGAATGGGGACATGTAACAAATATAAGGAGGGGTTATCCTAACTTGGCTGCAAAAGTGGAAATACCATTTAAGGGGCACATCCAATCCCTTTTCTATAATCTTTTCTATATCCTTTTATATATCTTTGGATGTTTTGATTCGATTTTTCATTAAAACATTTTTATGCAGCAATCCCTTTTCGTCGTTTTATATATATATATTCACACAGTGACAAAACCTACCTTTCTGAAGGAAGGAAAAAAATGTTACGATGGGTAGAAATGTCCCCTTCATTCTGTTCTTTTCTTAACATGAGGTTATATCGTGCCGCATAACATTGGACTGAATTCTTGCAAAAATGAAAAATAAAAAACAGACTGCCGATCACCCACTAGCATTTAGGTTTCAAAAACATATAACACCCTTGGGTGTCTTTGGTGAAAAGCTCTCTTGGGGGGTCTTCAGTGATGGGCTGTTTTGGGCATCTTCAGTGATGGGCTGTCTTGGGGGGTTTTCAGTGATGAGCTCTCTTGGGGGTTTTCAGTAATGAGCTCTCTTGGGGTCTACTGTGATGAGCTCTCTTGGAGGTCTTCAGTGATGAGTCCGCTTGGAGGACTTCAGTGATGAGCTCTCTTGAGGGTTTTCAGTGATGAGCTCTCTTGGGGGTTTTCAGTGATGAGCTCTCTTGGGGGTCTTCAGTGATGAGTCCTCTTGGGGGACTTCAGTGATAAGCTCTCTTGGGGGTCTTCAGTGATGAGCTCTCTTGGGGGTTTTCAGTGATGGACTCTCTTGGTGGTTTTCAGTGATGATGAGCTCATTTGGGGTCTTCTGTGATGAGCTCTCTTGGAGGTCTTCAGTGATGAGTCCTCTTGGGGGACTTCAGTGATAAGCTCTCTTGGGGGTCTTCTGTGATGAGCGCTCTTGGAGGTCTTCAGTGATGAGTCCTCTTGGGGGACTTCAGTGATAAGCTCTATTGGGGGTCTTCAGTGATGAGCTCTCTTGGGGGTTTTCAGTGATGGGCTGTCTTGGGGGTTTTCAGTGATGATGAGCTAATTTGGGGTCTTCTGTGATGAGCTCTCTTGGAGGTCTTCAGTGATGAGTCCTCTTGGGGGACTTCTGTGATGAGCTCTCTTGGGGGTCTTCTGTGATGAGCTCTCTTGGGTATCTTCAGTGATGAGCTCTCTTAGATATCTTCAGTGATGAGCTCTCTTGGAGATCTTCAGTGATGAGCTCTCTTGGTGATCTTCAGTGATGAGCTCTCTTGGGGGTTTTCAGTGATAAGCTCTCTTGGGGATCTTCAGTGATTAGCTCTCTTGGAGGTTTTCAGTGATAAGCTCTCTTGGGGATCTTCAGTGATGAGCTCTCTTGGAGGTTTTCAGTGATAAGCTCTCTTGGGGATCTTCAGTGATTAGCTCTCTTGGAGGTTTTCAGTGATAAGCTCTCTTGGGGATCTTCAGTGATTGGTTTTCAGTGATAAGCTCTCTTGGGGATCTTCAGTGATGAGCTCTCTTGGAGGTTTTCAGTGATGAGCTCTCTTGGGGGTCTTCAGTGATGAGCTCTCTTGGAGGTTTTCAGTGATGAGCTCTCTTGGGGGTCTTCAGTGATGAGCTCTCTTGGAGGTCTTCAGTGATAAGCTCTCTTGGGGGTCTTCAGTGATGAGCTCTCTTGGAGGTTTTCAGTGATAAGCTCTCTTGGGGGTCTTCAGTGATGAGCTCTCTTGGAGGTCTTCAGTGATGAGCTCTCTTGGGGGCCTTTAGTGAAGAGCTCTTTTTGGGTGAGTTTCCAGATCCTCCCCCACCTCGCTACTGCAATTGAAAGATGGTCAACTCTCCCTTGTTGGATTTACTCAAACTACACAGATACCCTCTGAAGAAAAGATATTGAAATACACAATGCACTTCCGTTCCTAGTAAAAAAAAAAAAAAGTGTGACCAACACCACTGAAACATTGTGTTGGTCACACTTTTTTTTTTTTAACATGTGGTTGGAAATAACTCTACAGAAATGGTAAGCAAAACAATATAACTCTATTGTGCTACACTTAAATCTAAAATAGTTCTAAAAAAAAAAAAGCCGGATGTAATTTTGAAAAATGTGTCCACTTGAAAGAGGAAGTTAAGTCTTCTTGTTTAATTGTAACTTAATTGTAGTCTTCTTGTTTACTTGGTAATCTTTATTACAGGCTTACCTGTAGGTACTGTAAATATGTACTCTTAAGTACTCTTTTAGGAGATATTTACTATATATGCAGCTGATGACATCATCGGCGCCTGCACTCTGAAGGACTGGCCGCCCATGCCATTTCTTCAGGGACCTGTGCCGTGACCAGCAGCTCCCAAAATCACAGCGTTGGAGCCTGCGAACCCGGAAGAAACCTCAGGGAAGATGTCAGCTGTCTCAGCGGTGTGTGGGCGCCGCACCAGGGCTTCATTCTAGTGTATTTCATTTTGCCTTTGTCTTATGGGTTGTTTTTTTTTTTTTGCTCTCGCACTGACAAACGCGGCAATACCTCACATGTCTGATTTGAACACCGTTTACATATGCGGGCGCGACTTATGTATGTATTATGTATTTTTTTACGACGAGCACACCCACTCCAGCCAGTGTCTTCAGTTCTGCTTGGATAGCTTGATAGCAGCACAGCCATTGGCTCCTGCTGCTGTCAATCAAATTCAATGACGTGGGAGGCGGGGGCAGAGCCGAGTCCTGCTTTCATGTGACCAAGGGAGGACTCGAGCCGAGTCCTGCTTTCATGCGACCAGGGGAGGACTCTTCGGTAAGAGAGCCACGCACAAGGCTGGCTTCTCAGTAAGAGCCTGGAAGCTGAGCTGCCATGGACATTGATTGAATCCACAATTCTTAGCCCTTGTACACACGGTCGGAGATTCCGACAACCAAATCCGTCGGAGTAAGTCCGACGGATTAATTCCGGAAGAGGTCCGGAAGTGATGTTGCATACACACGGTCGGACTAAGTTGTCAGAAAATCCGATTGTATATAACGTGATGACGTTATTTCGTTACGACGGGACTACGTTTAGGCCAGTAGCCAATAGCTTTGGTCTAGGAATTTGATCTGAGTATGCGTGGCACTTTGTCCATCGGAGTAGGCTACACATGATCGGAGTATGTCCGATAGGAGCATTTTGACGGAAAATTTTACCGGCAAGTTGGAAAAGTTGGTCCGTCGGATATTCCGACGGAAACAGTCCGATGCAGACCACATACAGTCGGAATATCTGACAAAACGGTCTGATCGGGCACATTCCGTCGGAATCTCCGACCGCACAAGGGCTTACAGTATCGCCAGACCGGCTGAAAGATTCTGGTACAGTAAGAAAAGTTCCTACTTCTACCCTTCCAGTTGTAACCAAGTTTCCAACCAAGTCTGTGTGAGAGACTTTGAAAAGCCAGAATTACCTGTTGGATGCTAAACCCAAAACTTAAGGATTTATCCAACAGTTAAAGAGTCCAGTTGTGAGTGGCTGTTCCCGAGAGTCACAGAGCCAAACAGGACGTCATAGACAGAGCCAGGACAATCCGTGTGGTCGCAGAGGGCCCACAAAGAACAAGCTTGTGGATCACTAACAAAAAATTAAACAAGGGCATCAGCTAAAAAGGGAGCCTGAAGCAGCAAGCCCGAGAAACGGCTCTATAGCTATATGACACACCCCTTGAAATTTTCAACATTTTATCATGTTACCACCAAAAATGTAAATGTATTTAATTGGGATTTTATGTGATGGACCAACACAAAGTGGCGCATAATTGTGAAGTGGAAGGAAAATGATAAATGATTTTCAAGCTTTTTTTTACAAATACAGTAAATATGTGAAAAGTGTAGGGAGTACATTTGTATGGCGCCCCCCCCGGAGACAATACTTTGTAGAACCTCCTTTCTCTCCAATTACAGCTGCAAGTCTTTTTGGCGATGTCTCTACCAGCTTTGCACATCTAGAGAGGGACATTTATGCCCATTCTTATTTGCGAAATATCTCAAGTTCTGTCAGATTGGATGGAGAGCGTCTGTGATCAGCAATTTTAAAGTGTTGCCACAGATTCTTAATTGGATTTAGGTCTGGACTTTGACTGGGTCATTCTAACACATGAATATGCTTTGATCTGAACCATTCCATTGTAGCTCTGGCTGGATGTTTCGGGTCGTCGTCCTTCTGGAAGGTGAACCTCCGCCCCGGTCTCAAGTCTTTTGCAGACTCTAACAGGTTTTCTTCTAAGATTGTCCTGTATTTGTCTCCATCCATCTTCCCATCAACTCTGACCAGCTTCCCTGTCCCTGCTGAAGAAAGGAATCCCCAAAACATGATCCCACTGTGAACCATCCCCACCATGTTTCACGGTGGGGATGGTGTGTTCAGGATGATGTGCAGTGTTCGTTTTCCCCCACACATAGCGTTTTGCTTTAAGGCAAAAAAGTTTAATTTTGGTCTCCTCTGACCAGATCACCTTCTTCCATATGTTTGCTGTGTCCCCCACATGGCTTCTCACAAACTGCAAACGGGACTTCTTATGGCTTTCTTTCAACAATGGCTTTCTTCAAGGGCAGATTTGTGGAGTTGATAGATGAGCTTGAGATATTTTTTTTTATAACCTAACTACGCTTTAAACTTTACCACAACTTTATCCCTGACCCGTCTGGTGTGTTCCTTGGCCTTCCTGATGCTGTTTGTTCTCCAAGGTTCTGTATCAAACCCCCGAGGGCTTCACAGAACAGCTGTATTTATACTGAGATTCAATTACACACATGTGGACTCTATCTACTAATTAGGTGACTTCTGAAGGCAATTGGTCCCACTAGATTTTAGTTATCAGAGTAAAGGGGGCTGAATACAAATGCACGCCACACTTATTCACATATTTATTTGTAAAACAGAATTGAAAACCATTTATCATTTTCCTTCCACTTCACAATTATGAGCCACTTTGTGTTGGTCTATCACATAAAATCCCAATTAAATACATTTACGTTTTTGGTTGTAACATGACAAAATGTGGAAAATTTTAAGGGGTGTGAATACTTTTTCAAGGCACTCTAGCTGGTGGGTTTGGCCAAAAAGAACCATTACTGTTAAGCAAATCACATGTGTAAGTAAATACCCATATATCCATTGCCATTTTTGTACGCATCACAGCAAGCATAATTTGTACATACTCTAATGCCGCGTACACACGAGCGAATTGTCCGGCGTACTTAGTCCGCCGAAACGCATTTCAGCGGACAATTCGATCATGTGTGGGCTTCAGCGGACTTTTCCAGCGTAAAGTCCGGCGGACTTAGAAAGTATTTTTGCAGTCCAATCTTTCCGCCGGACTTGGGTTTCAGCGGACAATACGTTCGTGAGTATGCTAGTCCGGCAGACTAAGAATGACGCATGCTCAGAAGCAAGTACGAAAAAGGAAGCTATTGGCTACTGGCTATTGAACTTCCTTTTTCTAGTCCCGTGCTGTACGTCATCGCGCTAGCAAACGCCGGACTTTCTGTGTGTCCGTGTGTAGCCAAGTCCGTTCGGTAGAAAGTCCGCCGGACTATCCGCCGGATTGTTTGCCGGACTAAGTACGCCGGACAATTCGCTAGTGTGTACGCGGCATAACAATGTGCTTGGGTTATTCCTTACAGTTTGCTCATCATCAATAGGAATACAAAGGCTCCTATCTTTAGTAAATCAGACCCTGTATCTCAGCAATGGTGGGTCAGGAATTCAGAAGCACAAACTCTGAAGGAGGGCATGGTCTACACCAGCTTTCTCAACCTTTTGAACAAGGGGGAACAATTGAAATAAGTCTCCAGTCTCAGGGAGCCCCTAATAATATTTACTATATCAAAGTCCACAGTTCATTAGTATGATTGTGACCTAGAAGAATGTGCCTTACATTTGCAGTCACTGGGAAGATTCTGCCCCTTACAGATAAGCTGTTGGTAGCTGTGTCAGACCACCTGGCACCCAGCTTGGGTGCCTCTGTCAAGATACAGCTTCGTCCAGTCTGAAACCAGGAGCCAGGTATTGTAGCTGAAGATTGCACCCAAGAACTAGACGACACTAGCTTAGGTGCAAACTGGAACTCACTTTATTGTAAATTCACACAGATTTTATACCACCAAAAAAAATAGGTAAGAGCCCATCACATTACTCTAATGCCCCATACACACAATCAGTTTTTCCGACAACAAATGTCGGATGTGAGCTTGTTGGCGGAAAGTCCGACCGTGTGTATGCTCCATCGAACATTTGTTGTCGGACTTTCCGCCAACAAATGTTGGCTAGCAGGTTCTAAAATTTTCTGTCAACAAAAATTTGTCGGAATTTCCGATCGTGTGTACACAAGTCCGACGCACAAAAGTTCATGCATGCTCGGAATCAAGCAGAAGGAACTGCACTGGCTATTGAACTTCCTTTTTCTCGGCTCGTCGTACGTCTTGTACGTCACCACGTTCCCACGTATGTAATTGTTGGGCAACATTTGTGTGACCGTGTGTATGCAAGACAAGTTTAAGCCAACATCCTTCGAACAAAAATCCACGTTGTTGTTGGCGGAAAGTCCGATCGTGTGTACGCGGCATAACAATGTAAACTGTAAATGGTAGTCTCATTAGCACATCTAAGGACAGCTAAAGGTGATCTAATCACCTAGATAAGCCTAGCCGACTCAGGTCACTGCCCACCAAGACAATGCTTTGATTAATCAGGGATCCCATCCCACCTCAGATTGTCCAGCACCAGTCTACTACAGTCTGTTCCAGCGGTCTGAAATAGTGGAATTAATTTATCTTCATAACTTTCTTGAGAGATATTGTTGATAAATATTTCTGCCCCAAGTGGAGAAGCTTCTCCAACTCAGTCTGCAGGAGGGCCACCATATTTGCTCAGACCATGAGCCTGTATAAGATTAATATTACACCTTTCCATCCACTCCAGAAGGGAAGCTTTATTGTCCTTATGCAGAGAATGAATCCAAGCCTCACTGTCATGTAAGTGAGGGGAGACTGAAATGACAAGATCGGCCTCTCTTGTATCTCCAGCCCAGGTCCCACTGAGAGTGAAACAGAAGGAGCCAAGGGACAGGAGGCACACGAGTGCCTGCAGATGGAGGCCTGGGATCCTGGAGCAGGAAGTCGCAGCTGGTCGCAGGACTGTGGTGGCAAACAATCGGGCAGTAATGCTGGGCCGAGCACGGCACCTGAACAAGGTCACTGGAATAGCTGAGTTTGTCAACAGGCGGGAAGCAGGGTACCAGCACATCAGGCAGAGACTGGTCAGATGGGAAGCCGGGTTCGTCAACAGGCGGGCAGCAGGGTACCGGCACATCAGGCAGAGACTAGTCAGATGGGAAGCCGGGATCAGGAACCAAAGATCAGGTATAGCAGAGTTCAGAGCAGGGTCAACGGGAGCCAAGGTCAGCAACGGGTAATCAGACAGTAACGGGGACTAAGCTGAAAGACCAGTCAGCACTGATCTGCTGCTGGAGCCCCCCTTAAATAGGCTAACTAGCGCTAAAGCACGCTCTTGCGTGCCACACACGCGCATGGGCGTGCACAGGCATCTGTGGTCCCCTGTGCGTGCGCACGTGCAAACAAGCGCGCGCCTGGCACACAGTTTCCTGACACTCACTTTCAGCGTCCATCACATTGTTGTCCATCATTAGAGAATGATCTGCCCTCTCCTTGTGATCAAAGGTTGAACTGAACTCTTTTCCATGATATGACCAGAAGAAGCAGACAAGATCCTGTCTCCTCCATGGGCCATAATCAATCAGTGGATAGGAGGCTTTCCCCTAGTCCCCTCCAAAAGCCCCTGTCCCAGAAGGGTCTGCCACAGGCTCACAGTAGCTGTGTTGATTGTGGTTAATCATCTGAGAGGCATATCTTGCTCATTGCTCAAGAAACCCCTAGTAACCTTTGGAGGAACCCTGGTACAGCTGCTCTATACTTTTAGGAATTTCATTTTGTGGGGTGGGGCAAAATCACTTGATTAAGTGGTAAGCACACTAACTTTGTGAATAATTTTACTGTAGTTACTAAATTAATAGCGGTGCTGGAAACACCATGTGAAATATGTATTCACTTTTACTTTTTATGTCTCAGTGTTACAGACTGAATTTAAAGATGAAGACAAACACTATCATCGTTATATTGTTGGTGAGCCTTCTGATCGGTAAGTTAAAAGGGTTGGAAAGGCAGAAGGTTTTTTTTTTTATCTTAATGTATTCTATGCATTAAGATAAAAAACCTTTTGTGTGCAGCAGCCTTCCCAGCACCCCCCCCCCCCCAATTATTTACCTGGACCCCATCTCTCTCCAGCGATGTGCACAAATGTCTAAGCCGTCGGGGGCCCCCTCTTAATTGGCTGAGACACAGTAGCAGCACCATAGGCATATAGCTGTCAATCAAAGTTGGTCAGCCAATCAGGGGAGAGAGGAGGCCGGGCCGGGTCGGGGCTCCATGTCTGAATGGACACACGGAGCTGTGACTCTGCTCCAGTGCCCCCATAGGAACCTGCCGACTGTGGGGGCACTCGATAGGAGGGAGGGGCCAGGAGCAGCAAAAGAGGGACCCAAGAACCAACTGTACAGAGGAGGTAGGTATCACATGTTTATTTATTAATTTTAAAACAAGACTTTACGATCACTTTAACCTCCCTGGCGGATTTCCAGAGTGTGGCTCGGGGTTAAATTTCAGTGCCATTAGTGGTAACCCCGAGCCACACTCGGGATTGCATTGCAGGATCCTGGTGCGGTATACTTACCTTGTCCCCAGGATCCTGCGATGTCCCCCCGCTGTGTCTGCGGGCTCGATCCTCTGCTCCGATGTCCTGTGTGTCAGGCCCCGTTCCCTGTGAGCGTCGCAACGCACGGGGCGGTGCCTGGTGGCAAATTAAAAAAAATTTGAAATCATAATACATACAATACACTGTGATCTTACAGATTACATTACTGTATGAAATTATTTCATGTCCCTTTTGTCCCCAGTGCTTTGTCCAGGGCCCTGAATGCAGTTTTATATGATATATACTGTTCTTTCTGCCTGAAAACTGGAGATTGTCCATAGCAACCAAAAAGCGTCCCTTTACGTCAAAAGTGTTTTAAGACCAGCTAGAAAACAGCGATAGTAAATTAGAACACTTGCAGAATTGAGCAATAGTGAATCGTGGGGAAATTCATTTTATTATTATTATATTATTATTTTTTACAATTATTTATATTTATGTAGCGGCCACAACCCTTTGCCGTGCGGCCTTGACTTGTTGGGCTTACCAGTTACCTTCTCTTGGCCTGCTCTTCCATGTCTAGGGGTTCCTAGGGTTGATACCCAAGGACTTGAACGCTGACACAGATGAAGTCCTCTTTAAAAGGTTTTATTTTGCGATAATAACATCCAATAACACACTCTCTTAGGCAACAGAGGGCACGGGTGAAGAACTCAGGCACCTTGAACTGCAGGTCTAGCAAAGTCTCTAATTCCACCCAGAGTAGCCACTCGCAGCTGGGTACCTCAAGGCTGAACTGATCTTCAGCCAGAAATCATGGCAGTCAGCATGTTGACTTAAAAACTTGAAACAGTCCCTTGAACGTGGACAAGTTGTAACTAAAGGTGAACAGGAACCTTTTCCTCAGTACCTGGAACGTTTCCCATCTCCTCAATGGTACTAGAAAAGCATGAATTCGTCAATGTCCTTCCCAACTCAGTAACCAGGCACTTCCCAGGATGTCACTTGCTGGCCCTCCTCTGAAGAGTCCTCCCCGGTCACTTCCATGAGCTGTGGTGCCTCTCCAAGCCATGAGCACACCCGGACACCTTGAATCCTCCCTCATTTACTGTGCCTCGGACCAGCCGGTTCCGAGACTCGAGAACAGACGGATCCCTACCCCAGACCAGACAGGTCTATCAGGGGCCACTGACAGGAACATGTTGCGGAGTATTGAACACCCCGTGACCAGGACTCCACGGGTCTCACAAACTCCTCTCCTCTAACACGTGACCCACACCCCTTAAGTACCTCAATGTGCTGGACATAACTTGCAGGGAGTAGAGCCGTGGGAGGGGTCCAGCAGCTCTGCCCAATACAGGCTGCCTAAAGAAAACTGCAGGGGGGGGGCGGAGACCAGACCAGTCACCCTGCACAAGGAGAGAGAGCAGAGCTGTAAAAGGAGCCCAGCAGGCTCCGCCCACTTCAGGCTGGATCTTCCTTACACAGTGACAATGGTATCATTAGACAAGAAGTGATGGAAGTCCATAAAGTACAAAGCTATACATTTTTTAATCCTTTAACTGACATAAGACAAGAAATGCAGGTGTTTAAAAGTTCTTCATCAGGGCTTTGGAAGCTTACATGGGACTGCATGGCATTCTCAGGAAAATGTGAAGAATAATGCCCCATACACACGATCGGACTTTCCGACAACAAAACCGTGATTTTTGTTCGAAGGACGTTGGTTCCAACTTGTCTTACATACACACGGTCAGACAATTGTTGGCAAACAATTAGGGATATGAAAAAGCAGTGACGTGCAAGACGTACAACAAGCTGAGAAGAAGGAAGTTCAATAGCCAGTGCGGCTCCTTCTGCTTCTGAGCATGCGTGAACATTTGTGCGTCGGACTTGTGTACTGTTAAATGGGTGAGTATAAGAGAGTAAAATGCAAATGTAGTGTAGATACAACTCTACATACTCACTCACAGGGGCGTTTCTTAATGAATAGCAAAGTCTTTGTGTTATATGTGAATCAGTAACCCTTCTCCAAAGGGTGTGTATTGGATATATGTATTTTTCATCCAAGGCATTTCAAACGTACTTTCAGGAGTAGAAATTGAAGAATCCTTCGTCCATCCAATAGTCCGTTTATTTTTCAGAAAGACAAGCAAAGACAAGATTGACATCTGGTAACATATGGCATGGTAATGGCTTCAGAAGGAGGAATAGGTTTTCTGATCTACATTCTCCAAAGTGTAGAATCCTTTCTCATCCCACCATTCCTTTTTCCTATAACCCTAGACCATTCTTATACTGTTTCAAGATGTTATGTCAGCATATCCTAATAACACCCACATTTGCATATATACCCAATATGGTTCAGTCTATAGATAAGTAGCATAACTCCACCCATTGTTCTGACATAGTAACTCAAAAATAGATACCTACTCAGCAAATCCACTCCTCTCTATATGATCTGCTGTAGTGTGACCTTCAGAAACCATCATTTACCACTGAACATATAACTTACATATATTTTCAGAAACCCTTATCACTTTAAAATATTAATTACCTCAAAAACTTCTAACATGTACACACGATCGGAAATTCCGACAACAAAGTTTTGTTGGCGGAAAATTTGAGAACCTGCTAGCCGACATTTGTTGGTCGGAAAGTCAGACAATAAATGTTCCATGGAGCGTACACACGGTCGGACTTTCAGCCAACAAGCTCACATCCAACATTTGTTGTCGGAAAATCGAGATCGTGTGTACGAGGCATGAGAGTTAAAATGTCCTTTTATAACTAGAAATGTTTCAGCAATCTACAGTGTCATTTCAATTAAAGATTAACTAACATATATTTTGGACTTCTTTACCTATGTATTCTTACAGCTATACGTTATTATGTACACATGATTTTGGAAAATGTCTGTTATTAATATATATATATGAGTTTTCTTTCTTTATACAATTGTTTCAGAAATGCAAACTTTTCAGAAATAAAAAAGTTTGTGCCATGAACTCCTTCCTCCTTCCCCTTAAAAAAAACTGTTTTTTATAGTTTATTATCAGAAATCCCTTTTGTTTCCACTTCCATCTGTGGCCTACCATTCTCTAATGTCTTTGACCAACCATTCTCTGCCACCTGTGGCCAACCATTATCTAAAGTCTTAAGCCAACAATTTCCTGATGTCCAAGGCCTAACATTTTATAATGTCTGTGACCAACCTTTATCTAAAGGTCTGTGGTCAACCATCCCCAATGGCTAAGCTCCTATATTATATAGTATCTGTGGCCAACCATTCCCTAACATTTCTGGTAAACAGTTCCTTGTGACCTGTGGCCCAGCCGTTAGGCCACACATTCTCTAATGCCTGTGGTCAACCATTCTATAATATCTGTGGTCAACAGTTCCCTAACACCCGTGACCAACCATTATCTGAAGCCTGTAGCCAACAATCCCCTAATGTCTAAGGCTATACAATCTTTAATGTCTGTGGCCAACTTCTCCCAAACATCTTTGACCAACTATACCCTAACACAGTGATGGCCAACCTTGGAACCCCAGATGTTTTGGAACTACATTTCCCATGATGCTCAACTACACTGCTAAGTGCATGAGCATCATGGGAAATGTAGTTCCAAAACATCTGGGGTGCCAAGGTTCGCCATCACTGCCCTAACATCTGTGGCCAACAATTCTTTTTTACCTGTGGCCAACTGTTAACTAAAGTCCAGGCATGGACTGGCCATCGGGACTACCGGGACTTTACCGGTGGGCCGAATGGCTCAGTGGACCAGTCAAGTGCAGCCCTGGAGCCGCTCCTCTCTGACAGTGAGTGATCACAATTTCACTCCTGTCAGGAGGAGCTGCTTCCGTCACTTGCTGGAGAGAGCATTAGGCATTATGCTCCCTCCAGCCTGCAGGGGGACATAGACAGCCGGCAGACTTTCCTTCCTCTCTCCCCTTATCACTTGTTATCAGAGAGGAACGAAAAGCTGCCTTCAAAACTGTGAGCACATGTGGGAGGGGGAGGACACACTGATGTCAAGGGGGATGCTGGTGAGGACTCTTTGATGTGAAGGGGGCTGCTGGTGGGGACTCTATGATGTGAAGGGGGCTGCTGATGGGGACTCTGATGTGAAGGGGGCTGCTTTTGGGGACTCTGATGTGAAGGGGGCTGCTGGTGGGGACTCTGATGTGAAGGGGGCTGCTGGTGGGGATTCTGATGTGAAGGGGGCTGCTGGTGGGGATTCTGATGTGAAGGGGGACACTGTTGGGGACTCTGATGTGAAGGGGGCTGCTTTTGGGGACTCTGATGTGAAGGGGGCTGCTGGTGGGGACTCTGATGTGAAGGGGGCTGCTGGTGGGGATTCTGATGTGAAGGGGGATGCTGTTGGGGACACTCAAAAGTAAAGTGGGCCGGTCATGATGAAGTCCAGGGCCAAATTTTTGTCCCAGTACAGCCCTGCTAAAGTCTGTAGCCAACAATTCATTGATGTCTAAGGCCACACATTCTCTAATGTCTGAAGCCATACATTCTCTATGTTTTGCGGCCAACCATTCCCTAACATCTGTGGTCAACAATCCTCTAGCACCCATGGCCAATTATTCTTTAAATTCTCTAGTGTATCATTCCTCAATATTTAAGGAAACACAATCTCTAAAGTCTGTGTCCAACCATTCTCTACCATCTGTGGTCAGCCATTCTCTACTATCTGTGGTCAGCCATTCTCTACTATCTGTGGTCAGCCATTCTCTACTATCTGTGGTCAGCCATTCTCTACTATCTGTGGTCAGCCATTGTCTACCATCTGTGGCCAGCAATGCTCTAGCACCTGTGGTCAGCCATTCTCTACTATCTGTGCTCAGCCATTCTCTACTATCTGTGCTCAGCCATTCTCTACTAGCATCCATGATAAACCATTTTCTAGTTCTACTATTTGTGGCCAACCAATCTCTAACATCTGTGGTTAGCTTCAGAAGCAGTAATTGTCAGACTTGAATTGTTAACACAAGCAACAGACACACAAAAAGATCTTGTTTATGTTCATCTGCAATACTTGTTATAGTAATTACATTGTTGTATGAAAATGATATTCTTTAATGTCAAGGTGCTCTTTTCATAAACCCTTGATTATATTCCATTCAAGGTGGACTCTGTGAAACATCTTGCAATAAAAAGGGAGAAGAAGGGCTAATTCGAAAGGAGAACGGAGGAAAGGTGACTTTGCAAGTCATAGTAAAAGACGAGATACAAGAAATCCACTGGATTAGGCAGCAAACGCACAACGTGTTCTTCAGGATCTTGGAATGTTGCAGATTTGAGAAATATTGCTGTCAGTTTGAAGACCCTAAAGATTGCTGCAGAGTTGAGAACAAAGCTTATGAAGCCAAACTCTGCTCTTGCAACGTCTCTTCGCTAAGCTCCTCAATCACCATTTGCAATGCAAGCCATGAAGATGAAGGAGTGTTCCTTGCAGAAATCCAGGACAAAAAAAATCACTACAGCACTTGTACATTTTATCTTCATATTCCTGGTAAGCAATACATTTCAGAGTCTAAACAAAACATTAAGGCTGCTTTCACACTGGGGCGAGAGCAGCGTCGGCGGTAAAGCGCCGCTATTTTTAGCGGCGCTTTACCGTCGTTTTAGCGGAGGTGCGCGGGCACTAGCGGGGTGGTTTTAACCCCCGCTAGCGGCCGAAAAGGGGTTAAACCCGCCCGCAAAGCGCCGCTGCAGCGGCGCTTTGCCGGCGGTATTGCCGCGGTGTCCCATTGATTTCAATGGGTAGCAGCGGTATAGGAGCGGTGAATACACCGCTCCTTCACCGCTGCAAAGATGCGGCTGGCAGGACTTTTTTCACCGTCCTGCCAGCGCATCGCTCCAGTGTGAAAGCCCTCCGGCTTTCACACTGGAGTTAAAGGGGCCGGTTTTTTTCAGGCGTTACACAGGCGCTATTTTTAGCGCTGTAACGCCTGAATACCGCCCCAGTGTGAAAGCAGCCTAATTATCTCGGCAGCTAGAGATCATATACATGCTTTGGTTTTATTCGCATTTACTAAGCCCTTGTAAACACGGTCGGAGAATCCGTCGGAATGTGTCCTATCGGACCGTGTTGTCGGATAATCCGACTGTGTGTGGTATACATTGGACTGTTTCCGTCGGAATATCCGTTGGACCAAATTTTACAACATGTTGGAAATATTTTCCGACCAACTGGTCCGATAGGACATACTCCGATCATGTGTAGAGAATTTCGATCGGACAAAGTGCCACGCATGCTCAGATCAAATTCCTACATCAAAGCTATTGGCTACTAGCCTGAACGTAGTCCCATCATAACGAAATTACGTCATCACGTTCTGAAAGATCGGATTTTTCGACAACTTTGTCTGACCGTGTGTATGCAACAGTTTTCGGACAAGATCTGAGGGACAGAATCCGACGGATTCGGTTGTCGAAATGTCCGACCGTGTGTACAGGGGCTAAGAGCTAAAGTCTGAAGTTTGCGTATTTAGAATAGGCATAGCTTAGGTAGGTGTCTACATGGGAAGGGATGAGATTTTTCTGCCCTGACCAAACTGGCCAGTCAGGATAATTTGCAGCAGAGTGGCTCCTTCTGGTCCAGCTGGATATCCAGACCAGTCTACCTATGACATAAAGAAGGAACTTTTAGGCCATTGGTGACCGAAAGCCATATGTGGGTTTCCAGTTAAACCTTCAATACACTGAACTTTTGGCTACTGCTCTATGTGGGATTTTGGGACTGGTTGCAGTACAAAACACGGGGTTGATTTACTAAAAGTGTGCAAAAATCTCCCTGATTGGCTGAGACACAGCAGCGGCACCATTGGCTCCCACTGCTGTCAATCAAACTCAGTTAGCCAAAGAGGAGAGAGGGGGCGGGGCCTAGGAGCAACTCCGTGTCTGAATGGACCAGCTCAGGTGACCCTATAGCAAGCTGCTTGCTGTGGGGGCACTCAACAGGAGGGAGGGGCCAAGAGCACCAAAGAAGGATCCGAGAAGAGGAGGATCAGGGCTGTTCTGTGCAAAATCAACTACACAGAGAAAGTAAGTATAACATGTTTGTTATTTTAACCACTTCCAGACCACCTGCCATCGTTTATGTGGCTACTTTGAAGAGGACAACCATTGTTATGGCAGCAGCTAGCTACCATGACCCCCGTATCTTCTTCTTCAGCTGGTGGTCCGCAACAAGCTAAAAGTGGTCTCTGTGGCGGATTCGCCTCTCTGTGGTGCCCTCCGCCAATTACCGGAACCGTCGGTAGCGGTCTACAATCAGGTCTGCTCCCTGGCTTGGCATGGGAACGAGTGAGGGGAAGATGGCTCCCACCCGTCTCCATATCATTGCAGGGCGGAAGCGACTTCAAAACGTCACTTCCGCTAAATGCTCTTAAATGGAAATTTTTTTTTCACATGACATTTAATTTTAGTGTAAATATGAGATGTGAGGTCTTTTTGACCCCACATCTCATATTTAAGAGGTCCTGTCAAGGGATGTTTACATTCCTTGTAATAGGAACAAACGTGACACAATTTTTAAAAAAAAATAACAGTGTAAAAATTTAAAATAAAAGGCAAAATAAATAATTATTTTTTTTTAAATTTAAATGGTCCCCGTCCCGCCGAACTTGTACGCAGAAGCGAACGCATACGTGAGTAGCGCCCGCATATGAAAATGGTGTTCAAACCACACATGTGAGGTATCGCCGCGATCGGTAGAGCGGGAGCAATAATTCTAGCCCTAGACCTCCTCTGTAATGTTTTATGCAACCTGTAGAATATTTTAAAAGCCACCTATGGAGATTTTTAAGGGTAAAAATTTGTCATCTTTCCAAAAGCGGCCTCAGCTTTGAAGCGTGACATGTTGGGTATCAATTTACTCGGCGTAGCATTATCTTTCACAATGTAAAAAAGAAATTGGGCTAACTTTACTGGTGTCTTATTTTTTTTATTCAAAAAGGAGAATTTTTTCTAAAAAAAAAAGTGTGCTTGTAAGACCGCTGCGCAAATACGGTGTGACAAAAAGTATTGTGACGACCTTCATTTTATTCTCTAGGGTGTTAGCAAAAAAATATATATACAATGTTTGGGGGTTCTAAGTAATTTTCTAGCAAAACAAAATGTTTTTAACTTAACACCAAATCTCAGAAAGAGCCCCGGTTCTTAAGGTGTTAATAGAAAAAAATGGAGGCTTTACAATCACTTTAAAAGATTGTGTAAAAATATTTGAAAGTAAAAGATTGTGCACAAATATATTCTGCGTGGACTTTACATTCACTGGGCCATTATTTATGTGGATGAATTAGTTTTATATTTGCAAATACATTATCCTGAGATTGATATTTACAACTGGGGCAATTTGGTGATTTCCTTTGACTTATTTATAATTTTACTTCCTTTTTGGAGAATCCTTATGCTAGGAATTTCCCAACTGTGTTGCACCATATTTGTTTATGTGGTTGGTTTTATATATATAGAAAGGCCAGTATGGTGGCCTGAAATTATGGGAGGAGCCCGGTCGTGTATATAACCCGCCGTTCGCCCATCTTCCTCGTCGGTTCCGGTGCGCGATACCTGATACGTCAGATATCAAGGGCCGACTATCCTAGACCACACGCAGTGAGCCCGTTCGTGAGTTCCCGCGTCGTTCGTCTCCGTCTTGACCATCTTCCCGTTCATCAGCGTCCGTGGGTTTTCGCCGTCGGAGTGTCGTCTTACCCATCGAATTTGTCGTTACACGTCGGGCCGGCTGTCGCAGGTAGGGCTTCGGCACCCCCCTTTTTTCAGTTCATGTATTACAATGTCCCATCAATATTCCCTGAACTCACGAACCGCTCGAATGTTTTACTGTGGCTCTCGTACTCATGTCACTGTTTCTACTTTCGATGTAGTCGTTATCACCTTCGGTCGATCACGCCACGTCAGGCGATTCGTTCGCAGGTACGACATTCAAAACCATTCGTCTCCTCGAGCGTTTCTATTAGTATCGGTCGAATCGTTCGACTCACAGCCGACTGCTTGTTATGACAAAGCAAGCAGTCCGCACGTATCGGTTGGTCTGCTCCAGTTCGAATATATCTCATCATTCATGCAGTTGTGTTATGTACCTCATTTCATCTCATTTCAAATCATTTCAGTCCCACTCATTTCTACCGTTTCAAATCATTTCTGTCACTAGCCGCGCTCCGGCGCGAATCTTGTCGCACCTTTGGTGCACCGATTCGCTTTGAAGTGCCCCAGGGTTCGGCCTCATTTCTGTACATGCTCCAGAGACTGAGTCACTCGCAGGTTCACGCACGATCCCTGATTCTTGTCTCTGTCATGGTATACCATTTCTGTCACTTATTACGCTCCAATTCGAATCCTGTCGCATGTTTCTATGCACCGATTCGTCCTGGTGTGCCCAGCTGCTACGCCTCATTTCGGTACATGCTCCGGAGACGGATTCTTTGTAACCTACAGTCCAGTCGTTGAATCCTGTCTCTGTCATGGGATATCATTTCTGTCACTTATTACACTCCAGTTCAAATCCTGTCGCATTTTTTATGCACCGATTCGTTCTGGTGTGCCCAGCTGCTACGCCTCATTTCAGTACATGCTCCAGAGTCGGATTCTTTGTTGTTACCGTCAGTCCAGTTGTTGAATTTTGTCTCTGTCATGGGATATCATTTCTGTCACTTATTACGCTCCGATTCGAATCCTGTTGCATTTATTTATGCACCGATTCGTCCCGGTGTGCCCAGCTGCTACGCCTCATTTCAGTACATGCTCCAAAGACGGGATTCATCTGTTAGGTTCATGGGCTTGTCTTCTGATTCCAGTCTTTGTCATGGGTTTCATTTCATTTCACCTATCACGTTCCGGTTCGAATAGTCACATTCGTGGACCAAATTCGTCCCGGCGTGCCCCAGGAATGGCCTCATTTCAGTACATGCTCCAGAATCCGTTTCGTGCTCGGTCGCAAGTCTGTGGCATGGCGATTCGGATCTCTGTCATGGCAGTTTCACTCATTTCACGGTCACTCATCGCTTCCCGCTTCTAGTCCAGTTGATTCTTCAATGTTGGATTTTATCGGGGGGCCCTTGCTCGTCAGCATCATTCGCTATTTGAGTTGACGAAAAAAAATAATATATATATATATATATATAATAAAAAGGGGAGAAGAAAGGGGGAAAGAGAAAGGGAAAAGAAGAGAAGATTTCATTTGTTTCTTTCATTGTGTCGTTTTATCTCATGTTTAAAATCTCACCTCCACTGTTAGCTAGCCGTTCGTCAGGTGGGAGTCTCAAACAAAACTTCACCTTCATCTCCTCAGGTCAGTCGAGTTTCAGTAGGTCCAGCCTGCACCTGGTCGGACGGTGCCTCCTTAGGTAAGCATTATCATCTGGTAGGAAACGCTCTTCAGCACAGCATCCTGCTTAAAAAAAAAAAAAGAAAAATGTATTTTCTTTAGGAATCTCCAACCAGTTGTAATCCATGTCACCCCTATAGGTCCATATTAGGAGAAAACCCGGATCAGAGGGCTAGTAGCCTCGCCAGACCCGCATTCTGCCACCATGTCCCAGGCTGGCAGCGAGGACCTCACGGCTCCATTGTCTCCATCTGTTGTCTCAGAGAATGGCAGCCAAAGGGCCTTCAGAGCGTGGACCATTCCCAGGCTGACAGCCGAGCTAAGACGCAGGGGCGTGCCCTTTCCAGCGACAGCCAGAAAGGCCGAGCTTTTCGGGCTCCTGTTTCCTCCCCCTGCGGCGGTTGAGGCTTGTGCCCAGCAGGCCTCCCTGGGCTCCATCGCATCCTCAATCTCACAGCTTCACACCCTGGTGTCGTCCCTCACAACCTCAATGTCAGAACTGCAGAGTCGAGTGGCCCTCCTCGAGACCCACCCCTCTGTTCCTCTGCCAGTACCAGCATCCGAGCCAGTTGTTAATCCTCCCGCAGGTATCTCCGGATGTGCACCAATAGTGTACCCATCCCATCTGGTGTCAGCTAACATCAGGAAGGACATCTTAGAGGGCAAAGACGTCAATTTGGCTTCTCTTCTCATCTCTATTCATGAGCTGGCAGAGAACAAGGCGTATACTTGGGGGGACGTGTCAGTGGTCCTCAAAGCCAAGGATTCCAGACTAGACAGGAAACTATCAATCACCGAGTTCACCTTGGCTTTCGGCATGATGAGGGACATCATTTGCTCAGCCTCCCCTGGCAGGAGGGAGGAGCTGGATCGGTACCTCCATGCGGTAGTTGACCTGGGTTACAAGTACGGCGGTTTTTCATTCTATGATTACCACCGCTCCTTCTCCGCTAAAGCAGCAGCCAGGCTCTCCCAGTTCCAGACGCCTACGGACTGGAGCACCATGGATACCGAGCTGTTCTGCCGCCACTTCGCGGGGCTACGGTCCCCTCTGTGTGCGATCTGCCAGTCAGCAACTCATACTGCGGCTTGGTGCGCCAGCTCAGTGGCAGCCTCGCCCTTAGACGGTCCATCTACCTCGGGTGCCGCTCCGGGCCTACAGGCACCGGCACGCCTGCCACAGACCGATAAGCTTGGGCGCCCAGTCAAAACCATGGGCGGTGCAGCAATCTGCAACAATTACAACAGTGGGTCGTGCAATTTTAGTCAGTGTAGGCTGCTCCATGTGTGCACCCAGTGTCATAGAGCTCACCCCCGGCTTATGTGCGAGATCAAGCAGCTCAAGAGGTCCTGACTAAGCCGGCTCAACATTTCATGGCTTAGTGTCTACCTCACCAGTCATCCTACCCCCTCACTATCCGCCTACCTCGTCCAGGGCTTCACGCAGGGTTTTCATACTGGACTTGTCTCTCTCCCTCACCTCACGCACGAATGCCAGAACCTACGGTCAGCAGCCACGGATGAACAAGCCATTGACCAACTGCTGCAATCTGAGCTAGACCAGGACTTTATCATCGGCCCTTTCGTACAGCCCCCATTTAACACCTGCCGAGTCAGCCCTATTGGGCTTGTCAAGGGCAAGTTCTCTAATAAACTCAGATTGGTTTATGATTTGTCAGCGCCTCATTCCTCTACGGTCCCCAGCCTCAATTCCCTTATCCCCTCTGAGGAGTTCTCCCTCAAGTATGCATCTGTAGACATGGCCATCCAGGCCATTCTTAAAACAGGCACAGGTACCTGGCTTTCCAAGGCCGACATCTCAAACGCCTTCAAGCTTCTTCCCATCCATCCGTCCCTCTGGTGCTGGCATGGCATCAAGTGGAGGCAGCTGTACTACTTTGCCACTAAACTCACGTTCGGATCCAAGAGTAGTCCCTGGCTCTCCGACGCTCTCGCATGGATTTTGCTGCACGTAGCCCAGTGTCAGGAAGTCATTCATTATCTGGATGACTTCCTGCTGATAGAGCCACCCGGCTCTCCTCCACAAGATCTGGGTAAGTTGAGGGCAGTCTTCAATAATCTTAACGTCCCCATTGCCGAGCATAAGGTGGAGGGTCCATCGCAGGCCATCACCTTTCTCGGGGTCAGCCTAGACACTAACACTATGCAGGCCAGCCTTCCCCCGGATAAACTGATCCGCATCAGGACGGTCCTGAGGGACTTCACCCGTGCCAGGACTTGTACCAAGAGACAGCTTCAATCCTTTCTTGGCATGCTTAATTTCGCCATGCGCATCATCCCTCAGGGGCGCTCGTTCGTGTCACGCCTGTTAGCCTTACTGTCCCACTCTCAGGACCCGGAGCAAGTACTCAGCCTGGATTCCGCAGCTATAGCAGACCTTGCCATGTGGGAGGAATTCCTATCTTCCTGGAATGGAGTGTCCCTGTTCGTCCCCTCCGTGTCCTCCCTTTGACCGACGCGGCGGCCTCCACGGGCTTTGCGGCGATCTTTGGCAACCTCTGGCTCGCAGCCCCCTGGCCTCCCCAGATACTGGCTATTCCTGGCTTCACTGAGACGTCCTCCCTGTTCGAGTTATATCCCATTGTAGCCGCTGCACACACGTGGGGCCGCAGCTGGTCGGGCCAGACGGTGGTTTTTTCTACAGATAACCTGGCCACTGCGGAGATCATTAATAAAGGCAGGTCCAGGTCTCTACAGATTATGTCCTTCCTGCGGCGACTGACCCAGCTCTCATTGTTGTTTCAGTTCAACCTTCATTGTTCCTTTGTCCCCGGTAAATTTAATCAGGCGGCGGATGCCCTCTCCCGCTTTAACTTTGTTTCATTTTTTGACCAGGTGCCCGGAGCCGGACCAACATCAGCAGCTATCCCGGACTGGTCTCAACTGACCTTGGATTAGCCCCACACCTCTCAGCAGCAACTCAACTCATTGATCTCTCCCTCTCAGACAATACCCGCAAGGCCTATCAATCGGCCTGGAGGGCCTTTAGCCGCTTTGCGTCGTCTCACAGCACAGAGTCCTCCCGGGTCGTACAAGTCCTTGCCTTCATTTCTTACTGCCATTCGGAGTTGGCATTGTCCTTTAACACGATCCGGTTGTACTTGGCCGGGGTACAACATTTCACGTCCCTCCAGGACCCTACTAAGCCCTCCTTGTTCACTTACCACGCCGTCCGGGCTCTCATGCGCGGCATTCAGAAGCGTCGGCCGGTGTCCAGCACCAAACGGCTGCCTATCACAGGTGAAGTGTTCAGGGACATGTCAGATATTTTGGCCTCTTCACCTTTCGGTCTCCACGTTAGTGTCGTCCTGCAAGCAGCCATACATCTGGCCTTCTACGGCTTCTTGCGACCAGGCGAGTTTACCTGCAGTAGCCCCTCGGCACGCATGCTGTGCAAGCACCATCTAGTCAGGTTCGAGGACCATTTCATCCTACACTTAGCGGTTTCCAAGACACAGCAGCTTGGCTCAGGCACGGACATACACTTTTATAAGACCTACAAGCGCTGGTGCCCGGTCACTGTTCTCACCCGCCTGTTGACCCTTTTGGCCGATCAACCAGGGACTGGCCCGCTCCTGCCCTTTCACACGAAACCTCTCAACGCAGCCCAGTTCATGGAACATGTCAGGATACTCCTGGGCATCCTTCACCTCAATCCTGCCCACTACTCTGGACATTCATTTCGTATCGGGGCAGCTTCGACGGCCTCCCGCCAAGGGGTCCCGGTCCATGTTATCAAAAAGTTGGGTAGATGGAAGTCCGCCTGTTTTGCCCGTTACATACCCAATCCGCAAGTTGAGATGGCCCAGGCCTTCGTCAAACTCACCCAGTAACAGTCTTGATTCAATAAAATGCATTCCCTACCTGAGTGTTTTTGCCCCCTTATTTTGGTATACCGTACGTTAGACCAGGGCACACTTTCAGGTCCATTTCAAGTAAGCGAGTTTATGTTATCCTTGTCTGTCATCCTTATCCGTATCGGTCAGAGGGCTCTACACCATAAATAGAAAGGCCAGTATGGTGGCCTGAAATTATGGGAGGAGCCCGGTCGTGTATATAACCCGCCGTTCGCCCATCTTCCTCGTCGGTTACGGTGCGCGATACCCGCCCACCCGCCCCTTTATCAGGGCTTTTCTCTAGCATACTCCTCATGCGAGTACTCATTTCACCATTTCATATTCATTTCATTTTAAGGTATGCCCCCTTATTTTGCTATACCGTACGTTAGACCAGGGCACACTTTCAGGTCCATTTCAAGTAAGCGAGTTTATGTTATCCTTGTCTGTCATCCTTATCTGTATCGGTCAGAGGGCTCTACACCATAAGTGTTGTTTAAGATCTTGTTGCCTTTGTTGTGATTTGCAGTGTGGTGAATGATTTGTGATTTGTATTTTCTGAGGCAATATTAAGGCTTTATGCCCACAGACATTTTTACAACCGCTTTTAGGAGCATTTTTTACAGCTTAAAAAAGCATCTCCATGTTAGCCTATGGCCTCACACCCACCAAGGCATTTAGGAGCTGTAAGTGGCATAGGTGTTTGTAAGCTCCAAAAAAAAACCCAGGACCAGCGCGTTCTGAGGCTCCAGCGCTAGAGCTGTAAAAACGTGGGTAAAAGTGCGGTTTACCGAGGCTTAATGCAGCTTAACTCAGCATTAACCCTCGTCAGACGTTTCTCTGCCTCTATTCCAAATCAACAGTTCCCTATGGGAGCCCATTGATTTGAATAGAAGTCGCACCAGAAGTCGGATCAAGACTCGCGGTGCGACTTGTGTGCTCAGGGTCTTGAAGGGGAACCCCGCCAAAATGTCAAAAAAAAATTGGCGCGGGCCTCACCCTCATCCCAGGATGATACCAGACCCTTTGGCCTGGTATGGATTTTAAGGGGAACCCCCCCCCCCCCACACACACACACACCACAAAAATGGACAGAGGGAGAAGATCAAGCAAAAGAACGAGAAGATCTAGCAAAAAAGCAATAAGATGCCAGTGGGGGGGGGGGGGGGGGGCAAAGCACCCACTCCCCATGTTGAGATCATGTGGCCTGGTATGGTCCTGGAGGGGAGGGGGGAGTTCACTCCTCTTTTTCCTGACCGGTTGGGCTGCAAGCTCGGATAAGGGTCTGGTATGGATCTTCGTGGGGACCAAAATAAATGGCGTGGGGGGGGGGGGTGGGTTCCTCTTAAAATACATACCAGACTGAAGGGTCTGGTATTGTCCTGGGGGGTGGGAACGCCATGCCCATTTTTTTATTCATTTTGACGGGGGTTCCCCTTCAAGATATTCAGCACACAAGTTGCACAGCCGTCTTCTGGTGCGATTTCTATTCAAATCAATGGGCTCCCATAGGGAACCATTGATTTTGAATAGAGGCAGAGAAACGTGGCTGAACGTGCATTGACGTCAATGAAAAAGTGTTTTTCTCCTGGCGTTGATACTCGCTTTACAGCTCGTTTTTTATAACGCCCGTGGGAAAGAGGTCTTATAGTACGATTCCCTTCGAGTGATCAATACATGTCTATTTTTTGTACTCGTACTGTCCTGCGTCAATGCCATTGAGTCCTATGTCTAGTAAATGCTTTCTTGGGGCCCCGATTCTTTATTGAGGACAATGTTTTTGTCAAGTAGTGGTACGTTTTGGGTACATTTGACTTTCCACTAAGGGGTTGATTTACTAAAGGTAAATAGATGGCGCTCTCTGCAAGGGCAGTTGCTCCAGGGCTTAGCAAATGAGCAGAAAGCTTTGATGACTTCCATCATCTTATCATGTGTCTTTTGTAAATCAACCCCTGGCACTGGCTGGCATTTACTCGATAAGTAAAACTAATGATGACTCTAACCCATTCTTTGTAAACATGACAGTGTTGCAACGGCAAACATCAATTTACTAATAAATGAAAACGTGGCAGTGATATGGCTTTGTTTAGCAATAAAGCCATGTCACGCACAGGGCTGGATTAACGTAGGGGCTATTGGAGCTGCAGCTCCAGGTCCCTACCTTAATATAGGCCCAGCCACCCAAAAGGAGCCCACAGCTCATGAAAAGCAATGGGCCAACAGGGAGAGATCTCCCCTGACTGGCTCTGCATTCCGCATGCGCCACTTGGACAGGGTGGTGGGATTGATAATGGTGCTGCATGAGCAGTCCTAACAGAGCACGCCGAGGCAGGGCTCTTACAGAAATCCGGGGCTTCCATAGTGTTAGGCCTGTGCAGCGCCGCTCTTTCAGCTCAGAGTGCACGGCCCTTACGGCGACCTGGCAAATCAAATGCCAGGCTTCCCTAGGGTTACGCCTGTGCGGCTGCGCCCTTTAGAG
Source organism: Lithobates pipiens (assembly GCA_037367395.1). Lineage (NCBI taxonomy): Eukaryota > Metazoa > Chordata > Amphibia > Anura > Ranidae > Lithobates > Lithobates pipiens. The sequence continues at coordinate 285,170 of JAZDVW010001914.1, read as the reverse complement.
TTTGGGCGCATGCCAACACAGGCTCTTGGAAACACAGAAGGGTGCCCAGTAAAACGTCCCCCAAAATCTTCAGCGCCAAGCACATGATGCTCCTAATCTGGCCCTGGTCACACAGCTAGGAACACTACACACCCACAGCTTCAACCACTTGACCTCCGGAAGGTTTACCCCCATTCATGACCAGGACATCTTTTTTCAATACAGCACTGCGCTACTTCAAGCACTTGCCGACCAGCCACCACAGTTATACTGGTTGGCTCAGCTGCACAAATTGCCGTGGCTGTACGTTGGGCTTGTACATGGCGATCTGTGGGCACAAGCGAGCCGATTGGCCAGCGGGGGGGAGCCAATCAGTAGGTACGGCGGACTCGATGCCTGCCAGCCGCCCGTTATCCTTCCCCCCACAGTGACAGAGCAGGGATCTGCCTTAGTAAACAATGCAGATCTTCGTTCTTCATTCTATGCAGGAAGATGGATGTGTGGGGTAGATTTACTAAAACTTTAGAGTGCAAAACTTGGTGCAACTCTGCGTAGGAGCCAATCAGCTTCCAGGTTTTATTGCCAAAGCTTAATTGAACATGCTGAAGTTAGAAGCCGATTGGCTACCATGCACAGCTGCACCAGATTCTGAGTACACCAGTTTTAGTAAATCTACCCCTGTGTGTTTTCCCAGGCACCCCATATCCCTTAAGTATTCGCTGTTGAAACACTGGTCCTCAATCCGACCAATTAGAAGTGGGTGTGAGACCCGTTTTCCGATTGGCTGAAAAGAGAAGACCACTGAGGAGGTGGGAGGAGACGGAAGCCGCCGTGATGACCCTTGGAGAGCAGGGGAATAGGAGACCACTGAGCAGGAGAAGCCACCGGTGAAGTGAGGGGGTAAATGCTACCCCACTATGCCCCCCTCAAAAAATTAAAATAAAAAATCAACCAATGGCTGCCACTGGCCAGTGCCATTAGTACAATGTCAGTGCATATTTTTAGCACTGATCACTGTAATAATGTCACTGGTTCCCAAAAAAGTGTAAAAAATGGCAGTTAGGTGTCCGACCTGTCCGCCACAATGTCGCAGTCCCGCTAAAAATCGCAAATTACTGCCATTACTGGTTAAAAAAAAGCCATAAATCTATTCCCTATTTTGTAGACACTTTAACTTTTGCACAAACCAATCAATATACGCTTGTTTTTTGTTTGTTTTTTACCAAAAATATGTAGAAGAATACATATTGGCCTAAACTGATGAAGAAATTCGAATTTTTACATTTTTTTTATTGAATGTTTTATAGCAGAAAATAAAAAATATTGTTTTTTTTTAATTTTAGATCTTTTTTATTTATAGCGCAAAAAAATAAAAACCTCAGAGGTGATCAAATACCACCAAAAGAAAGCTCTATTTGTGGGGGGAAAAAGGACATCAATTTTGTTTGGGTACCACAAACTCGCGACTGCAAAATTGTCAGTTAAAGCGACGCAGTGCCGAATCGCAAAAAATGGCACGTCATTAAGGGGGGCAAATCCTTTCGGGGCTAAAGCGGTTAACTGCCAATTAGACATGTCCATGATGAAAAAATGTGTTTAGTTTCATTTCAATTCGTTAATCTAGTTATTTTATTTCATTAAATTTGGTTGATTCATTCAATTCGTATTCGGGATTCGTATTTGGAGTTTGTATTTGGAATTGTTCAAATTTTATTTGAATTTACCGATTTGTTTTCGAAACGTTCAAATGGATAAATTTAGAATCGGTCAAAACCAGAACGTTATATTTTTTTAAATTCGAATGCGGCAAAGTGAACAAACAAAAGAAAAACCTTCATCAAATGATTACAATGACTCTTTAAATCACCTTTGGCTTAACTAAGACTGCATGATCTCTATTTGGAGCACTAATAACACACACAGTCTTTGGCCGCGTACACACGGGCGGACTGTTCGCCCAACCTTGTCCGCTGAACAGTGTTTGGGCGGACAGTCCGCTCGTGTGTGGGCTTTCAGCGGACAGTTTCAGCGGACAGTTGGACGAACAAGGTTTTTCGGAAATTCCGTAAAACTGTCCGCTGAAACCTTGTTTCAGCGAACAGTCCGTCCGTGTGTAGGCTTGTTCGACAGACTAAGTTTGGCGCATGCTCAGAAAGGATTTACACGCCGAAAGTTATAATGCAGTGTATAGGACGTCGTATTTTTCGTCCCGTCGTACGTGCTGTTCACGTCATCGCGCACGGTTTCAGCGGACTGTTCGTTCGTCGTGTGTGGCCATGTCCGTCCATGCTAATTTTGAGCGGACTGTTTGCCGAAACTGTTGGACGGACAAAGTTGGGCGAACAGTCCGCCCGTGTGTACGCGGCCTTTGGTTTCAGAAATATGTTTACAGTTCGAAATTCAAATGAAATTCTGAGTAAAAGTAAATTAGAATTTTTGAAATTCGGACGAAATTTGCTTCGTTATTCGAAACGAACCGCACATGTCTCCTGTCAATTGCGCGGCCTTGCAACACTGTACCCAAATTAAATCTATATAATTTTTTCCACACAAATGGAGCAATAGGTATTTGATCATCACTGTGTTTTTTTATTGTATAAAAGAAAAAAGCCTAAAAAAAAATAAAAAAATTAAATAAATTTTTTTATACGTTCTGCTATAAAATATACCCAATAAAAAAAATAAGGAATAAATTGAATTTCTTCATAAATTTAGGCCAAAATGAATTCTGCTACATGTCTTTGGTAAAGCAAATCCCAATAAGTGTATATTAATTGTTTCTTGTGAAAATTATAGTATCTGCACACTATGGTATGTATACTGGAATTTTTCATGAATGTTTTTCTTTATACTAGTAATGGTGGTGATCAGCGACTTATAGTGGGACTGTAACAGCAGGGCGGCGGGCCTGGAAAGGAGACTGCGGGAGCAGTGGATCGGGTAAGTAAAACTACTTTTCGCAGCCTCCCCTAGACCTACAGGAGCACTTAACAGGGGTTATTCCCTGGAGTTCAGCTTTAAAGCCAATTTTGCTGCATAGAAGAATTAAATACTGTAACGGAACCATCCAGCACCCAATTTGGGTGCTTCCCCACAAGATACATAGCTTCCTCCAGTCTGGACCCAAGAACCAGGTATTATAGCTGAATATGGCATAGCACCCAAGAAAAGAATCTAGCTGACACTAGCTTAGGTGCTCTGGAACCCATGGTGTGTATGTGAGCCCATAAGTAAGCTCCAGTGGGCGGAGCGAAATGTGTTAGGAGTGTGGCCTGGCTGGAGTTCAGGCTGAGACTGCCACTTGTCTACACACAGCACGTCTTGTTCTGATGCATAGTTTCCAGGATCTTCTGCTCTTAGATGCTCTGGAACCCATGGTGTGTATGTGAGCCCATGAGTAAGCTCCGGTGGGCGGAGCGAAACATGTTGGGAGCATGGCCTGGCTGGGGTTCAGGCTGAGACTGCTACTTGTCTACACACACAGCAGGTCTTGTTCTGATGTGCGATTTCCAGGATCTTCTGCTCTTAGGTGCTCTGGAACCCATGGTGTGTATGTGAGCCCATAAGTAAGCTCCAGTGGGTGGAGCGAAATGTGTTAGAAGTGTGGCCTGGCTGGAGTCCAGGCTGAGACTGCCACTTGTCTACACACAGCAGGTCTTGTTCTGATGCATAGTTTCCAGGATCTTCTGCTCTTAGATGCTCTGGAACCCATGGTGTGTATGTGAGCCCATGAGTAAGCTCCGGTGGGCGGAGCGAAACATGTTGGGAGCATGGCCTAGCTGGGGTTCAGGCTGAGACTGCCACTTGTTTACACACAGCAGGTCTTGTTCTGATGTGCGATTTCCAGGATCTTCTGCTCTTAGGTGCTCTGGAACCTATGGTGTGTATGTGAGCCCGTAAGTAAGCGCCAGTGGGCGGAGCGAAATGTGTTAGAAGTGTGGCCTGGCTGGAGTTCAGGCTGAGACTGCCACTTATCTACACACAGCAGGTCTTGTTCTGATGTACAGTTTCCAGGATCTTCTGCTCTTAGGTGCTCTGGAACCCATGGTATGTATGTGAGCCCATGAGTAAGCTCCAGTGGGTGGAGTGAAACATGTTGGGAGCATGGCCTAGCTGGGGTTCAGGCTGAGACTGCCACTTGTTTATACACAGCAGGTCTTGTTCTGATGTGCGATTTCCAGGATCTTCTGCTCTTAGGTGCTCTGGAACCCATGGTGTATATGTGAGCCCATAAGTAAGCTCTAGTGGGCGGAGCGAAATGTGTTAGGAGTGTGGCCTACCTGGAGTTCAGGCTGAGACTGCCACTTATCTACGCACAGCAGGTCTTGTTCTGATGTACAGTTTCCAGGATCTTCTGCTCTTAGGTGCTCTGGAACCCATGGTGTGTATGTGAGCCCATGAGTAAGCTCCAGTGGGCGGAGCGAAACGTGTTGGAAGCGTGGCCTGGCTGGAATTCAGGCTGAGACTACCACTTGTCTACACACAGCTGGTCTTGTTCTGATGTGCGGTTTCCTGGCATCTTCTGCTCTTAGGTGCTCTGTAACTAGAACTCTCTTTATTGTGAACTCAAGCAAAATATATAGCACACCAGATCAGGTGAGCCTGATCACATTATCATATCCAAAGGAAACTGTATACAGGAATATAATTAACATAGCTAAGGAATAGCCAACGTACAAAGTATGCTAATTAAACAACTAGCCTTGATTAGTCAGGGGAGGACCAGGCCATCTGGCAACAATGCCTACAACAAAGTACAAATTATCATAAGTACAAACACAGAGATGAGCAGACAGACAGAAACAATAGGGGACTCAATTAACAATGGGAATGCACACCTAGGAGGCACACAATGCCACTTACACATAACACCTTAAACAGAATATATCCGGAGAACCCAGATTACTTTGAGCTGATGTCATTAACATCTGCTCTGAGTATCACAATCTAAAGCAGCCATTGCTGGTTATGGGCATTGAGGCCCTAAATATGGATCCCAGCACTAGATTCCCAGACTCTGTTTGTTTCGGGGAGACAATCCCAAATCCAAAGCAAGACCACTCCAAGGGTACCCCAAGCCCACACCTCCCAAAGAGTAGTGTTCCTTTACAAGCCAGACCCATAGTCAGTAGGCAAGAGCAACCCCCCCCCCCCCCCCCCCGGCAGTCTCCTCCAAAAGCCCCTGTCCTGGCTGGGTAGTACCAATTTAGGTATTTATTTATCTTTGTTTTATTGAAGATAAAATTAACGTTTTTTTTTGCATTGAAATTGATTTTGATGCTCACCCCTGCTGCTGATTTTTACGTTTCAAAATATAAAACATTTCAAATACTATTTATTTGACTTTTTTTTTTTCCTTTTAGAAAACGACCGATCCGCTGAACCTCACAACAACATATTACTTATAGCAGTTATTATAGTAGCCGTCATTTTCACTGTCATCATAATATTAGTATTGGTCTACCGTCTCAAGGTAAGATTTGAATGTCTTATATGGTAAATGTTCTGCCAGGGCATACAAATAGTCATATCCCAGGGTTATATACCTGAGTCATAAACCAAAGTCGTATATCAGTGATCCATATTTAAGGATTATCATTATTTTAATTCATATAAATGACAAATGCACAGTTTTTTTCTGTGAGTCCAAGAATACCATAACTCTGGCATAGAAAAGTTCTATCACTCCAGCACTCAAACAGTTGTAAATCCAATGGTGTCTCGTTAGGGCCGGTTCACACTGCAGGCGCGGCGAGGCGTCTCCGACTTGCCTCGCCGCGACCTGCGGCGACTTCAGCGGCGACTTGCAGATGACTTCTGTATAGAAGTCAATGCAAGTCGCCCCCGAAGTCGCCCAGAAGTAGTACAGGAACCTTTTTTCTGAGTCGGAGCGACTCGAGTCGCTCCTCTCAGAACGGCTCCATTGTACAGAACGGGGGCGACTTGCGGGAGCGAGGCAAGGCGAGTCGTGTCGCCTCGCATCGCCCGCTGTGTGAACCGGCCCTAATGCTCTGTCTGATGCTGCCCTCCTCAGACAGGGAATCTCCAAAGGAACCTCTATTGATAGTCATCTAAAGTCTATACACTGTATGTATATATTGTATATATTTATATATACTCTATATTGGTATTTTAAATGTACGCAATAAATAAAACTCAACAAGTGAGTGAGGGCAGTGGCCATCTTCTTAATACCCTACATCTTCTGATGGAGAGTCACCATGCACCTCTTCGGTTTCAACCATCCAGACTTGTAGGTCTACTTTTTTTTTTTCCTGACACACACCAACGCAGAACATGGGTGCAGGGCCGGACTTACCATTGGGTTTGATTGGGCTCAAGCCCATGGGCCCTGCCAAGATACATAGCCGAGTGTACTCGGCTCGGCTCCGCTCACAGTCACTCCCAGTCCCAACCTATGATGGACATAACACAGGGACTGGGCATGACTGTGAGCCGAGCCGAGTACAATCGGCTCCGCTCGGGACTGCGAGAGGACCCGAGAGCCGCCGAGAGGACCTGAGGGCCGCCAAGATACACAGGAATCTGTATCTCGGTGGCGCCATTTTTAAACTTCAAGGCTGACACTGGACAAGGGTGCAGATGGATGGGCAAGGCTGCAGATGGACACTGATAAGGCTGCATTGATGGGCATTTAAATGTAAGTTTTTTTCCTTAAAATTCCCTCTTAAACTTGGGGTGCGTGTTATACGCTGACACGTGTTATACGCCGATAAATATGGTAATGTATAGAAGGTAGGGCCCAAAAGTGACTCAAGCCCAGGTGCCCCCACCACCCTAAGCCCTTGTACACACGGTCAGAGAATCCGTCGGAATGTGTCCTATCGGACCGTGTTGTCGGATAATCCGACTGTGTGTGGTATGCATCGGACTGATTCCGTCGGAATATCCGTCGGACCCAATTTTCCAACTTGTTGAAAATATTTTCTGACCGACTGGTTCGATCGGACATACTCCGATCATGTGTAGAGAATTTTGATCGGACCAAGTGCCACGCATGCTCAGATCAAATTCCTACATCAAAGCTATTGGCTACCAGCCTGAACGTAGTCCCATCGTAACGAAATTACGTCATCATTTTCTGAATGATCAGATTTTTCGACAACTTAGTCCGACCGTGTGTATGTTTCGGTCAAGATCCGACGGACAAAATCCGACGGATTTGGTTGTCGAAATCTCCGACCGTGTGTACAAGGGGCTCAGTCCTGCCCTGCATGGGTGGGAACTGGCACAATTGGAAACAAGTCCACATGTCCACAAGTCCACGTGCCTTGTCCTTGCATAGGAACCTTGCATAGGAACCACATTTAGAAATTCAACCCAACACAGGTGGTGTTAACAACCCCTTTGGTCTAGTATCCTATCATGAACCCTTTAATGCCGGACACACAAGCCATGGTGCCCTGGTCCTTGTTTTCTCCTCTATGAAGGAGGCCATCTGCTATGCACATTGTTTTGGGGGACCTCAAAGCCTGCATTAGTGTTCAGATAGGTAACTGATGGGTACTTCCAAAATGCCAGTGTAGGTAATAAATGGCCAGGTACTATGGTAGATGTTTTGAAGAGACATAACAGACAGCTGGTTACCTCACTCACCTTCTAAAGACCTGAGCCCTCTGCGTTGTGGTATACTTTGTTGTATTATTTTTTCTCTTTTTAATTATAGAATAAATTTTCTCTTTTTAATTATCTTTCTTTTATTTAAAAAAACAGAGGACTAGAAGATGCATAATGGGTAAGTAAAATTTCCTTTGTGTTGTCTTTTCTTCAAACATGACAGTTCAATGCCAAAAAACACTCAATAATATTCAATATATCATAAATCAAGATGCTTAACTACTTAAGGACCAGGCCTATTTTTTCAGACTCGGTGTTTAGAAGTTTAAAACAGTTTTTTTTTTTTTGCTAGAAAATTACGTAGAACCCCCAAACATTATATATTGTTTTTTTTTTCTAACACCCTAGAGAATAAAATGGCGGTCATTGCAATACTTTTTTTCACAAGCACTTTTTTGGGAAAAAAAAACACTTTTTTGAATAAAAAAATAAGACAACAGTAAAATTAGCCAAATTTTTTTTTATATTGTGAAAGATAATGTTATGTCGAGTAAATTGATACCCAACATGTCACGCTTCAAAATTGCGCCCACTCGTGGAATGGCGTCAAACTTTTACCCTCAAAAATCTCCATAAGCGACATTTAAAAAATTCTACAGGTCTACATGTTTTGCGTTACAGAGGAGATCTAGGGCTAGAATTATTGCTTGTAATATAACATCCCTTGTAATAGAAAAAAGCATGACAAGTCTTCTTAAATATGAGATCTGGGGGTCAAAAAGTCCTCAGATCTCATATTTAGACTTAAATGCAATAAAAAAAAAAAAAAAAGTCATTTGAAAAAATGACATTGAAAAAATGTGCCTTTAAGAGGTATGGGCGGAAGTGACGTTTGACGTCGCTTCTGCCCTGCTATGATATGGAGACGGGTGTGGGGGCCATCTTAGCCTCACTCGTCTCCATACCCAGCAATATGAACGACGCGATCGCCTCCGCCGCTACCGACAGCTCCGGGCACGGGAGAGTGGCGGAAGGGGGGGTGGCACCTCTCCCGCCGCCGATAGTGGTGATCTCACGGCAAACCCGCCGCGGAGACCACCCCTATAGTACACACGACCGGCACCTGAAGAGATGGATATCTCAGTAGTGGCAGCAGCAGCTTTCAAAGGGGACCCCTTTCGGTGACAGCTGTGTAAGAAGAGATTTTCCATTGTTCTGCTTAATTAATTTTTTTAATAAATAAATTGCAGTACAGAGGATATTTTCCTCTCTTATGAAGTGTAATAAAACAATGACTTTCATAAGCCCAGTCTACGATGAACTAACACTGACTGAGAGAACATGAAGGGTCTAGCCAGAGCTGAACAAATTAGCACTAAGAAGGGGAGGACAGAGGGAAACACCAAATCACATAAGTAAACAAGTTGTGGTGACACTAAACCACCACTAGATGTCAACATACAGCAGACCAATTAGTAATATTATATAAGTTAATGCAAATAAAACACCTATAGGTGGGACAGAACACTAGGCTTCCGATTACAAGGTAGCTTGTAACCTCACCCAAGTCGCCAATCATCTGGCCTGAACATTATTACATGAAGTGAGTCATTACCCGGGTAACAGCATGAGACACTATTCAGGGTGGAGTGTTGAAGCTGTTGGGCAAAGGGTTGGGGATTGGTGTATGCACCTTGTTGGGGGTGATCCGGAGGTTTAGGAAGGCACTGTCACTTTGCACTAACTAGACAGAAGACAGTGGGTCCTAAAATAAGAAAGGAATCTTCTGTTTAAAGAGGATGAAATTGCTGGCCTCTTTCTGGAAATGCAGTTTGCCTGGCTGTTATGTTAATCTTATGGCTTGAGGCTTTCTGAGTCAATGATTTGGTTGGAAAAAGGATGCAGAGCAGGAATTATTGGCAACATACTTTTCCCCTCCCTCCAGGGCAGGGGAAGACTGACCATTCGGGCTCTCGGGCACTGCCCGAGGGCCCCATGCCACTAAGGGGCCCCATCAGGGTTGCCAGCCTCAATAAAACCAGGGACAGTATGTAAAAATCTGTGTTTTTTTTTAAAAATCCCAAGATTATCTGCCCCGCTTCTCCAGTACCTTTTCAGTGTGTGTATGTGTATTCTGTGTGTGTATACTGTGTGTCTGTATATTGTGTGTCTGTGTGTGTATACTGTATGTGTGTGTATACTGTGTGGCCCCAAAATCTATTGCCTAGGGGGCCCATAATCTCCTATTGCCCAGGGGCCTCATAATCTTCTCCTATTGCCCGGGGGCCCCATAATCTCCTATTGCCCGGGCCCCCATGAGTTGTCAGTCCGCCCCTGCTCCACGGTATAAATAAGGTGTCTCTATTTCTAAGCTGGGCTCCACATTTACACTATATGGACAAAAGCACACAACCCCCCTTCCAATGATGGAATTTGAGGGTTTCCAGCCAAGAGTCCTGTTAATGTAGAAGCATGCAAAGACATTTTAGACAGTTGTGCACTTCCAATCTTGGGTAAGGTCCTTTTCTGTTCCAGCATGACTGTGCCCTTGTGTACAATGCTAGCTCCATAAAGATATGGTTTGAGGAGCTTGATAAAAAGGAACTTGAGTGTCCTGCACAGAGCCCTCACATCAGCTCTACTGATCACCCGGGACTAGTTTGGTGTGGAGGAAGTTGGATTTCTTACACAGACCCCTGAACTCAACCCTACTGAACGCCTTTGACCAGTCTGGTGTGGAGGAAACTGGATGTCCTGTACAGAGCCCTGACCCAAAACCTGCTGAACACCTTTGACCAGTGTGGTGTGGAGGAACTTGGATGTCCTACACAGAGCCCTGACCCAAAACCTGCTGAACACCTTTGACCAGTGTGGTGTGGAGGAACTTGGATGTCCTACACAGAGCCCTCACCTCAACCCTACTGAACACCTTTGACCAGTGTGGTGTGGAGGAACCTGGATGTCCTGTACAGAGCCCTGACCCAAAACCTGCTGAACACCTTTGACCAGTGTGGTGTGGAGGAACTTGGATGTCCTACACAGAGCCCTCACCTCAACTCTACTGAACACCTTTGACTAATTTGGTGTGAAATAATTTGGATGTCCTACTCAGAGCCCTGACCTCAACCTTACTGAAAACCTTTGGGGATGCTCTTATGCCTAAATGGGTATACATTCCCACAGACACACACTTTTCAGAAGAGTGGAGGATGTTATAGCCACAAGAAAGGGCCAAATTCATATAGATTCCCATGATTTTGGAATGTAGTGGCCAACAATCTGATATACTATAAATGTGATCGTCTGGTGTCCAGAAACTTTCGTTCGCACAGTGGGTTTTTAATGTACGTGTTACCGGCCTCAAAATGTGAATTAAGAGAGCCGATGATTGTAGACGCGATGAGATAAGGTGATCAGCATGGCGTGGACTGAAAAGAATCACACAAACAGCATGAGATATGACCACTGACTTTACGGCTGGAAGTAGTTAAATTTTTACATAACAATACATATTTTACATTTTTATAGTCACATGTTTATAACCAGGTCGTTTCTGAACAAATTAAATAGGATTGGTCTCAGCACAGAACCTTGGGGGACCCCACTACCCACCCCTGACCATTCCGAGTACTCCCCATTTATCACCACCCTCTGAACTCGCCCCTGTAGCCAATTTTCAATCTGTATACTCACCCTATGGTCCATGCTGACAGACCTTTGTTTGTACAGTAATTTGTTATGTAATGGGGAACGGTATCAAATTCCTTTGGAAAATCCAGATACACCACGTCTACGGGCCTTCCTTTATCTAGGTGGCAGCTCACCTCCTCCTAGAAGGTCAATAGAATGATCCTTCATAAATCCATGTTGATTACTGCTAATGATATCATTTTCATTACTAAAATCTTGTATATAGTCCCATTTCATCCCCTCCAAGAGTTTGCATACTATTGATGTTAGGCTAACTGGTCTGTAATTCCCAGGGATGTATTTTGGGCCCTTTTTTAAATATTGGTGCTACATTGGCTTTTCTCCAATCTGCTGGTACCATTCCAGTCAGTAGACTGTTCATAAAAATTAGGAACAATTAAGGACCCTCGGGTGCAAGCCATCTGGTCCTGGTGACTTATTAATGTTAAGTTTTTCAAGTCTATTTCTAATTCTGTCCTCTGTTAACCATGGAGATGCTTTCTGTGATGTGTCATGAGGATAAACACTGCAGTTTTGGTTACTGAAGCCCCTCGATTCCCTTGTGAAGACTGAGGAGAAGAATAAATTCAATACCTTCGCCATCTCTCCATCCTTAGTAACCAGATTCCCTTCATCAATCTTTATGGGGCCAATATGATCTGACCTCCCCTTTCTTACTATTTATATACTTAAAGCATTTCTTGTGATTTTTATTTTACTCTCCTCCACTATGTGCCTTTCATGTTCTATCTTAGCCTCCCTGATTGCACTCTTACGTTTCTTGTTTCATTCTTTGTAAAGTTGGAATGCTGATGATGACCCCTCAGCCTCGTGTTTGTTATTGTTTTTTAAACAAGCCTTTACAATCACTTTAACCTCCTGTTACTGAGTTTAGAATTCAATAATAATTCCAGTCAGGAAGAAATGCACCATTTCTAGATTTGTGCTTAAAGCGGAGGTCCACCCTAAAGTGGACCTACCGCTCATTGGAATCCTCCCCCCCAGCGCCACAATTGGCACCTTTCAGGGGGGAGGGGGGTGCAGGTACCTGTACAGTACAGGTATCTGCACCCACTTCCGGCGTAGATTCTGCAGAAGGTATGCCCCTTTCCGCAGAATCTACGCCCCTTTCCGAAAGTCCCCCGCTGCCTGCTGGGAAACACGGATCCCAGAGACAGCGGGGACCATCCTTATTGCCCAGCGGGACTCGCGCATGCACAGTAGGGAATCGGGAAATTAAGCCGAAAGGCTCCACTTCCTGATTCCCATACCCAAGATGGCGGGGGCAGCACCCGAGAGACGATTGAGAGATCGGCTTCGGGTGCCGACATCGCGGGCGCGCTGGGCGGGTAAGTGTCACTATTTTAAAAGTCAGCAGCTGCAGTATTTGTAGCTGCTGGCTTTAAAAAAAAAAAAATGGTGGACTCCCGCTTTAACCTCCTGTTACTGAGTTTAGAATTCAATAATAATTCCAGTCAGGAAGAAATTTACCATTTCTAGATTTGTGCTTGAGAATCAGTGAGGGCTCCATACAGAGCGATCTCTATGTAAAACCGGCTGATCGTATTCAGTTATTACATCATAAAAGTTTTCACCCCCCTGGGGTGTTCAAATCAATCAAGTACACCTAAGGCTGTTGCCGAAATGCGTCAGTATTTGCTTGTCACTTCATGTAACCAACCATTAAAATCACTATATGGACTACAGATTTACCGGCTCAATCCATTTACTTGTTTGTGTTGTGGTGTGTAAGGACACAATGAGCCTTAGCATCTGACAGAGGATCTTGCAAATTGAACTGGCAGTTCGCTGTTGTGTGCGCTATCTCTCTTCAAACTTACCTGGTGTTCAAATCAATCTCTAAGCTCTTGTACACACGGTTGGACATTCTGACAACCAAATCCGTTGGATTTTGTCCGACGGATTTTGTCCGAAACTGTTGCATACACACGGTCGGACGAAGTTGGTAGCCAATAGCTTTGGTCTAGGAATTTCATCTGAGCATGCGTGGCACTTTGTCCAATCGGAATTCTCTACAAATGATCGGACAAAGTCCGATCGGATCATGTTGTCGGAAAACTTTATAGCCCAGCTCTAAAACTTTGTTGGTCAGATATTCCGACGGAAACAGTCCGATGGAGCCCACACACAGTCGGATTATCCGACAACACGGTCCGATCGGACTTAAAAGGGAGTGCTCCTAATCTCAGCTTGTTACCTGTATAAAAGACACCTGTCCACACAAGCAATGAATCAGATTCCAATCTCTCCACCATGGCCAAGACCAAAAAGCTGTCCAAGGATGTCAGTGACAAGATGGTAGACCTACACAAGGCTGGAATGGTCTACAAGACCATCGTCAAGCAGTTTGGTGAGAGGGTGACATGGGGCTCCATGGAAGATCTCACCTTGTGGAGTTTTAATGATCATGAAAACAGTGGGGAATCAGCCCAGAACTACACGGGAGAATCTTGTCAATGATCTCAGGGCAGCTGAGACCATAGTCACCAAGAAAACAATTGGTAACACACTACGTCGTGAAGGACTGAAATCCTGCAATGCCCTCAAGGTCCTCCTGCTCAGGAAAGCACATGTACAGCCCGTCTGAAGTTTGCTAATGAACATCTGAATGATTCAGAGGAGAACTGGGTGAAAGTGTTGTGGTCAGAGGAGACCAAAGTCAAGCTCTTTGGCATCAACTCAACTTGCTGTGTTTGGAGGAGGAGGAATGCTGCCTATGACCCCAAGAACACCATCCCCACCGTCAAACATGGAGGTGAAAACATTATGCTTTGGGGGAGTTTTTCTGCTAAGGGGACAGGACAACTTCACCACATGGGACGATGGACATGTACCATCAAATCTTGAGTCAGAACCTCTTTCCCTCAGCCAGGGTATTTAAAAATGGGTCGTGGATGGGTATTCCAGCATGACAATGACCCAAAATACAAGGCAACAAAGGAGCGGCTCAAGAAGAAGCACATTAAGGTCCTGGAGTCTCCAGACCTTAATCCCATAGAAAAGATGTGGAGGGAGCTGAAGGTTCGAGTTACCAAACTTCAGCCTCGAAACCTTAATGACTTGGAGAGGATCTACAAAGAGGAGCGGGACAAAATCCCTCCTGGGATGTGCAAACCTGGTGGCCAACTACAAGAAACATCTGACCTCTGTGATTGCCAACAAGGGTTTCTCCACCAAGTACCAAGTCATGTTTTGCGAAGGGGACATACTGTATACTTATTTTTACTCATTAAAATGCAAATCAATTTATAACTTTTTAGAAATGTGTTTTTCTGGATATTTTTGTTGTTATTCTGTGTCTCTGAGGCCGCGTACACACGGGCGGACTGTTCGCCCAACTTTGTTCGTCAAACAGTTTCGGCAAACAGTCCGCTCAAAATTAGCATGGACGGACATGGCCACACACGGCACTTTTTGAGCGGACTGTTTCAGCGAACTGTTTGCCAAACAGTTCGCTCAACTTTTGAAATGAACGGACTCGCCCACGTAAGGCGGAGGCAAGTCCGCCCATTTCGAGCGCGTGTACAGGTAGGCGGGGCCCGCGAAGGAGACGTCGCGGGCTCCGCCGCCTGGAATGGACTTAAAGGGGAACCCCAACGCCGAAAAAAATCGGCGTGGGGTTCCCCCCAAGTCCACAACAAACCCTTGTCCGAGCACGCTACCCGGCCGGCCAGGAAAGGGGGGCGAGCGAGCGCGCCCCCCCTCCTGAGCCGTACCAGGCCGCGTGCCCTCAACATGGGGGGTGCCTTGGGGAAGGGGGGGCCGCGCGGCCCCCCCACCCCAAAGCACCTTGTCCCCATGTTGATGAGGACAAGGGCCTCTTCCCGACAACCCTGGCCGTTGGTTGTCGGGGTCTGCGGGCGGGGGGCTTATCGGAATCCGGGAGCCCCCTTTAAGAAGGGGGCCCCCGGATACCGGCCCCCCACCCTATGTGAATGAGTATGGGGTACAATGTACCCCTACCCATTCACCTGTAAAATAAAAGTACCCAAAAAAAAAAACACAACACACGAGAAAAAATATTTTATTGCACAGCTCCGGGGGTCTTCCGTCTTCGGGGGTCTTCTCGCCGGACTCCTCCGCTATCTTCTTGTAGCTCTTTTACTAGCGGAGGAGTCCGGCTTTCTTCCTCCCCGCCGCCGGCCTCTTCTCCCGACTTCGGGGGTCTTGTCCCCCTCTTCGGTTCTTCTGCCGGGCCACCGCGCCTTCTTGTAGCTCTTTTGCAGGCGGTGGCCCGGTCTTCTGTCGCCGCTGCCTTCCGTTCTTCTGTCGCCGACTTCGGTTCTTCTGCCGGGCCACCGCGCCTTCTTGTAGCTCTTTTACAGGCGGTGGCCCGGTCTTCTGTCGCCGCTGTCGCTGTCGCCGTCGTCGCCTTCCGTTCTTGTTCTTCTTCTTGTTCTTCTTCTTCTTCTCCAGGAGATGTTGACACGTCGCTCTCTCCGGCCGGAATGCCAGAGCCGCGCTGTGCGGTCACTTATATAGTGACAATGGGGCGGTGTCACATGGTATATGTCACATGGGTTGGTCACATGGTGACCCCGCCCCCTTACGATGTCATAGTCCCCATGTGACATCAACCCATGTGACCAACCCATGTGACATATACCATGTGACACCGCCCCATTGTCACTATATAAGTGGCAGCGCAGGGCGGCTCTGGCATTCCGGCCGGAGAGAGCGTCGTGTCAACATCTCCTGGAGAAGAAGAAGAACAACAAGAAGAAGAACAAGAACGGAAGGCGACGACGGCGACAGCAGCGACAGAAGACCGGGCCACCGCCTGTAAAAGAGCTACAAGAAGGCGCGGTGGCCCGGCAGAAGAACCGAAGGCGGCGACAGAAGAACGGAAGGCAGCGGCGACAGAAGACCGGGCCACCGCCTGCAAAAGAGCTACAAGAAGGCGCGGTGGCCCGGCAGAAGAACCGAAGAGGGGGACAAGACCCCCGAAGTCGGGAGAAGAGGCCGGCGGCGGGGAGGAAGAAAGCCGGACTCCTCCGCTAGTAAAAGAGCTACAAGAAGATAGCGGAGGAGTCCGGCGAGAAGACCCCCGAAGACGGAAGACCCCCGGAGCTGTGCAATAAAATATTTTTTCTCGTGTGTTGTGTTTTTTTTTTTGGGTACTTTTATTTTACAGGTGAATGGGTAGGGGTACATTGTACCCCATACTCATTCACATAGGGTGGGGGGCCGGTATCCGGGGGCCCCCTTCTTAAAGGGGGCTCCCGGATTCCGATAAGCCCCCCGCCCGCAGACCCCGACAACCAACGGCCAGGGTTGTCGGGAAGAGGCCCTTGTCCTCATCAACATGGGGACAAGGTGCTTTGGGATGGGGGGGGCGCGCGGCCCCCCCTTCCCCAAGGCACCCCCCATGTTGAGGGCACGCGGCCTGGTACGGCTCAGGAGGGGGGGCGCGCTCGCCCCCCTTTCCTGGCCGGCCGGGTAGCGTGCTCGGACAAGGGTCTGTTGTGGACTTGGGGGGACCCCCACGCCGATTTTTTTCGGCGTTGGGGTTCCCCTTTAAGTCCATTCCAGGCGGCGGAGCCCGCGACGTCTCCGTCGCGGGCCCCGCCTACCTTCACACGCACTCGAAATGGGCGGACTTTCCTCCGAGCGGGAACAGTTTGCTCATTTCGAAAGTGGCCTACACACGGGCGGACTGTTCGCTCAAACAAGGTTTCAGCGGACAGTTTTTCGGAATTTCCGAAAGACTTTGTCCGTCCAACTGTCCGCTGAAACTGTCCGCTGAAAGCCCACACACGAGCGGACTGTCCGCCCAAACACTGTTCAGCGGACAAGGTTGGGCGAACAGTCCGCCCGTGTGTACGCGGCCTAACTGTTAAATTAAACTGGCCATTACAATTATAGACTGATCATTTCTTTGTCGGTGGGCAAACCTACAAAATCAGCAGGGGATCAAATACTTTTTTTCCTCACTGTAGGTAGAAGACTACCACTTGTATCATTCCCACTCTGTACAAATACATAATATTGTTAGAAAACATTGGTCCATTCTTAGGGAGAACTATCCACAAATTGCTGAATTTCAATGTTTCCCTAAACCTTCTTATCATAAGGGGAGGAGTATATATATATATATATATATATATATATATATATATATATATATATATATATACAGTATATAGCAGATTGGTGAAATCCACTGGTGGCTGGTGCTCAATATTTGGGGGGGATGACAAGGATCCAGAGTAGGGCTACTACTCCTTGCTTCGGGGGCCATTGCTTCTCCTCTCGGCCGAACAGGAAGTGGGTCCTGAGATCCGATTGGCTGGGAGTCCTAAGACTCCCTGTCCAATTAGGTCTCAGGACGCGCTTTTTTTTTTTTTTTTTTGTGAAGCACATGATTAGAGCCCGAGGCTCTAATTAGCTTAAAAAAAGAGCACTTGTATGACAATAGCAAATTCAAATTCGTTATTGTCTTCCTGATTCTCCTCCCGGCCAATCAGGAAGACAATAACTAATTTGAATTCGCTATTGTCATACAAGCGCTCTTTTTTTTAAGCCAATTAGAGCCTCAGGCTGTAATCATGTGCTTCACAAAAAAAAATTGAAATCAATGCGTCTGACGACCAGCGTGTAAATAAGCGGTCAGACGTATGGATTGGGGGGGCGGCGCCCCCTGCGTCCCTAATGGATAGACTGCTATTTTTCAATCAATTTTGAGTGCAGCAATCTTGGACTTATTTCTTATATGTGGCCTGTGGGAGAACCTGATTGCATGCAGCTGCAAGACTCTTGTGTGTTATTCGCCTCATCTCCACACTATATATACAGTATCTTACAAAAGTAAGGACACCCCACACATTTCTGTAAATATTTTATTCTATCTTTTCATGTGACAACACTGAAGAAATGACACTTGTCTACAATGTAAAGTAATGAGTGTACAGCTTGTAAAACAGTGTAAATTTGCCATCCCCTCAAAATAACTCAACACACAGCCATTAATGTCTAAACCGCTGGCAACAAAAGTGAGTACACCCCTAAGTGAAAATGTCCAAATTGGGCCCGATTAGCCATTTTGCCCCCCCCCCCCCCGGTGTCATGTGACTCGTTAGTGTTACAAGTTCTCAGCTGTGAATGGGGAGCAGGTGTGTTAAATTTGGTGTTATCGCTCTCACTCTCTCATACTGGTCACTGGAAGTTCAACATGGCACCTCATGGCAAAGAACTCAAGGGTTCAATATTGAGTTGGCATCGTCATGACATCACTTCTGGTCCAGGTTTATAATGGTAAAGAAGAGATTTGATGTCTGTTTGACCCCAGATATCTCCATAAGGAGGACCCGTCATCTCTTATTTCTATTACAAGGGATGTTTACATTCTTTGTAAAAGGAATAAAACTGATAAAAACAAAAAAAACATTTAAGTGACAGCGTAAAAATAAAAAATAAAAAGTAAAATAAATAATAATAGTAAAATAAATCAAAAGCGCCCACATCCCACCGTGCTTGCGCCCAGAGAAGCATAGGCACGCTTAAGTCGTGAACGCATATGTAAAGTGTGAGATATCGCCGCAAACATTAGCGTGAGAACAATAATTCTAGCATCCTCTGTAACTATAAACTGGCAACCAGGCGTTTAAAGCCTCGCCTATGGGGATTTTTAAGTACCGTCGTTTGACGCCATTTCACAAGCATACGCAATTTTAACCACTTCAGCCCAGGAAGGATTTGCCCCCTTAATGACCAGATCCTTTTTTTTTTTTTGCAATACGGCACTGCGTCGCTTTCACTGACAATTGTACGGTCATGCAGTGCTGTACCCAAACAAAATTGCATGTCCTTTTTTCCATTTGTATTCAAATAGAGCTTTCATTTGGTGGTATTTGTTCATCTCTGCGGTTTTTATTTTTTGCACTATAAACAAAAAAAAAAAAAAACAACAATTTTGAAAGAAAAACAAAAAAAAAACTATTTTTTACTTTCTGCTATAATAAATATCCCCAAAAAATATTTAAAAAAAAAATGTCTTCATTGATTTAGTCCAATATGTATTCTTCTACATATTTTTGGGAAAATAAAATAGCAATTGGTGTATATTGATTGGTTTGCGCAAAAATGTTAGCGTCTACAAATTAGGGAATATAATTATGGCATTTTTATTATAATTTTTTTTTTTTTTTTACTAGTAATGCCAGCGATCTTTGATTTTTAACGGGACTGCGACATTGCGACGGACAGATGGGACACTTTTGACACTATTTTGGGACCTAAAAATAGTGTCAAGCTAAAGATAGCCACTGATTACTGTATAAATGTCACTGGCAGGGAAGGGGTTAACACTAGGGGCAATCAAGGGGTTAACTGTGTTCTCTTGGTGTGTTCTAACTGTAGGGGGGGGGGGTGGGCTACTAGTGAGTGGCATGACAGAGATCACTGTTCCCGATCACTGGGGACAGAAGATCTCCTGACGTCATCTGGCAGAACGTGGAATACGCCTTGTTTACATAGGCCGCTCCCCGTTCTGCCTCTGTACACCGCGATCGCGGGTCGCCAGCGGACATCGAGTCCGCAGGACCCACAGGCACGCTCTTCCACAGCACGCACGTGGCCGCTAGCCTCCCTGCACAGACCGACGTACACCTGCGCGGGAGAGCCGACTTGCCGCAGTATAATGGCGGTAGTGGGTTTGGCAAGAGGTTAAAGTGTGACATGTTTGGTATCAATTTATTCGGTGTAACATCATCTTTCACATTATATATTATATATTATGTTATTTTTATTTATTTTTTATTCACGAAAGTGTATTTATTTTATTTTTTTTAAATTGCATTTGCAAAACGACACCGCAAATACATAAAAAAATTGCAATGATCGCTATTTTATTCCTTAGGGTCTCTGCTTAAAAAAAAAAATGTATAAGGTTTGGGGGTTATAAGTTATTTTCTAGCAAAAAGTACTGATTTAAGTGCCAGGAATGGCCTGTTCTTATTGCAGGGACAGTATACTGGTGTATCTTCTATGCAGAGCTACTATTGTATTGTTAATTCAACCAATCAAACATGTTAACTGCTATATTATTAAATAGATTGCTATGAGCTGCAGTGAGTCTTGTGATCCATCTCCGCAGCCCCTTGCTGGTCTAGCCAGTTAAAAATGAATACACACCCTTAATTGAAATATCAGTTTTATGTGAACATAGCCTTGATCGTTTCCAGTTGTAATAGTCACTTGGTTGTCTTTTTTGATTTATTTTTTTTCTCTCTCTCTTTTAGGTGCCAGGTGAAGACATTGGACAAAGCAGCCCTCGCAGAATGAATTCTCAGGGTTGTATTTGTAAAAAATAAAAAAATTAGACATTAATGGCTGTGTGTTGAGTTATTTTGAGGGGACGGCAAATTTACACTGTTATACAAGCTGTACACTCACTACTTTACATTGTAGACAAGTGTCATTTCTTCAGTGTTGAAAAGATAGAAGAAAATATTTACTAAAATGTGAGGGGTGTACGGTTTAGGAGATATTCCCCTCGCAATGCGCCGCTGAATGCAGCGGCGCATGCGCACAGGGGATTCTCGGCTGGAAGCCTGGCAGGCGCCGGACTCTGCCGGGAAGAAATCTCCCACGCTCATGCGCGGGAGTGACGATATCGTGGCTCCGGCCACTCACAGCGCCGGAGCCGCGATACCCGGAAGAAACGCAGAGGGAACATGTCAGCTCCCTCGGCCTGGATCGGCCTAGATGTCGGGGCCTCGTTCTAAGGTAAGTATTTCATAATGAGCTAGTATGCGGTGCATACTAGCTCGTTATGCCTTTTGCTTTGCAGGTCAGGAAGAAAAAAAAAAACTTCCGCGGCTATACAACCGCTTTAAGTGCCGAGCCATAAATACCAAAAGATAAGCATTGTCCCAAATCATCTGTCTATTTACATTCCTACATTTCTACACTCTCCATATGACCATTAAAGTGGTGTTCCGTGTGGGGGGGAAAAAAAAATGAAAAAAATGAAAAGTCAGCAGCTACAAATACTGTCCAGGGAGCCCACAATGCTGGCATCCCAGCCAATTTTCAGATCAATCCATTCGTCGCAAGGGAAACCGGCAGTGAAGCCTTTTCGGTTTCACAGCCGGTTCCCTGCTGCACATGTGCGAAGCGCGCTACGCTTTCTAATTGGCCCAGTGGCTTGGGGGGGAGGGGGGCCGAACTTTCCAAGGGATGGCATTGTGGTGCCGTCTCCCGAAAGTGGGGAAGGGTACCTGTCAAAAACAGTCACCGGAGGGTGGGGAGAAAGCAGATCAGCGTAAGTTCCTCTTTTGGGTGGAACTCCGCTTTAACCATGATAAGAAAGAATGTGAAGGGTGGGAGGGAAGTTTGTCCATATGAAGATCCCTGCTTTGAAGAATAACCTGTTCCCAATCCGCGCTTTAGCCGTATGACAGCTACAGCGTGAACCTACATTGCCGGTAAGCCGACAAAAGACGTCCTCCCCTTTGGGGTGCGCGCAGTGTGCTCTGTGATCACCGAGCCCATGAGACTCAGGTGATCGTAGATCGGAGTACAGGGCATTGATAGGTGGCACTGATGAGCACTGATTGGCACCACTGGTGGGCATTGATAGGTGGCACTGATTGTTGGCACTGATATGCACTGGCGGGCCCTTCAGTGCTGCCCACCAGTGCCGCCTCATCAGTGCCCACCAGTGCCGCCTCAACAGTGCCCACCAGTGCCACTTATCAGTGCCCATCAGTACTGCCTATCAGTGCCCATCATTGGAGCCTATCAGTGCCCATCAGCGTATATTAATGAAGGAGAAAAATTACACTGTTTGCAAAATTTTATAGCAAAATATAAAACTTTTTTGTTTTTTTTTCCAAATGTTTGGTCTTTTTTCACAAAAAAAAAACCCCAGAGGCGATCAAATACCACCAAAACAAAGCTTTATTTGTGGGAACAAAATTATAAAAATTAAATTTCGGTACAGTGCTGCATGACCGTGAAATTGTCATTCAAAGCTGAAAATTGGTCTGGGCAGGAAGGGGGTTTAAGTAAGCCCAGTAAGCAAGTGGTTAAAGACACAAGACCTGGATTATTGGTAAAAGTTCTCTTGCAAAAAAGCAAAAAAAAAAAAAGAAAAAGAAGACCAGCCAAGTAAAGGTGAGTAAAATGTTTCTGTTTTCCCTAAAAATAAGCATAACTGTGAGAAAACAAATGTTTTGTACCAATGTACTTTTAGGGTGCCAAAAAATGTGTAATTAATATTAGGGCCGGTTCACACTGCGGCGCGAGGCGAGGCGACACGGCTCGCCTCGCCTCGCTCCCGCAAGTCGCCCCCATTCTGTACAATGGAACCGTTCTGAGTGGAGCGACTCGAGTCGCTCCGACTCAGAAAAAAGGTTCCTGTACTACTTTGGGGCGACTTCGGGGGCGACTTGCATTGACTTCTATACAGAAGTCCTCTGCAAGTCGCCGCTGAGGTCCGTGCAGGTCGCGGCGAGGCAAGTCGGAGACGCCTCGCCGCGCATCGCTGTGTGCACCGGCCCTTACCATTTCTGCAAAACTTCTACAGTAAATAACATCTATTTAAAAAAAAAAAAAAAATAACAATTCTTAAATTTTCAAGGCACAAAAAACAAAGATAATTATTTCTTTAAAAGTGGAGACAAATATACATACGGTATGTAGTATGTTTTAAAAACAGATCTGCATCATTGTAACTCCCAGTTAGTGGAGTCTGGCAAAATTCTAACACTACTGTTTGTAATTTCTAAAGAAATTTTAATATTAACTAGTACCCGCTCGGGCAAAATTCTGACGTTGTTCTCATACACTGAAAAATTTGCATTTTTTTTTCCAGAAAATGACCTAGAACCCCCAAACATTACATATTTTTTTTTAAGCAGAGGCCCTAGAGCAGTGATGGCGAACCTTGGCACCCCAGATGTTTTGGAACTACATTTCCCATGATGCTCCACTACACCGCAGAGTGCATGAGCATCATGGGAAATGTAGTTCCAAAACATCTGGAGTGCCAAGGTTCGCCATCACTGCCCTAGAGCATAAAATGGTTGTTATTGTAATTTATTTTTGTGTTTATTGATATTTTCAAAGAAGTAAAGTTGCAGACATCAAAAGACAATGGTGTCAAAAGTAACCTGTGCCCATGAGACAATAAGATAAAGGGAAAGAAAAAAGGAAATGGGTCGACAGGCCTGCAATTACAAAGGCAGACAGGCTGAGTAACAACAACCGCCAGCAGTGATCCCCCAGGCAGTCACCATTTTTTTTTTTTTTTAAAAAGGTCCCTTAAAAAAAATTTAAAAATAGAACAAATGTCCTTTAAAGTGGGGTGCCCCCTAAAAAAAAAAAATTAAAAGTCAGCAGCTACAAATACTGCAGCTGCTGGCTTTTAATAATCGGACACTTACCTGTCCCGGGTTCCAGCGATGCGGGGGAACGAAGCCCCCCCCTCGCTCCCCGCTCCGCTCGCGGCGCCGTCATGCATACTGTGGGCACCCGGCTGTGGCTTCACAGCCGGGCACCCACTGCGCATGCGCGAGCGGCGCAGGGCGCCGTGATACGCCGTACAGTCACCTGGGACACGTGACAGGTCCCAGGTGAATGTGCGGCGCGAGGGGAAGTGATGTCACCAGCCCGGGCAATGAAGAAGGCAGACTACGAGGGACCCCCTAGCAACCGGTATTTAGAGGTGAGTAAAAATTTTTTTTTTTGCCAATTATTTTTTTTTGATTTTTTTTAAGATTTTTAAGTAGTTTTATTTTTTGGGGGGCAACTCCACTTTAAGTGCACTGTGTTTGAGTGCCGGACACAGTGCACTATGGGAAGTGCCACGTCTATGCAATCACGTGATTTGCTGGGCTTTGAATTGCTGTGCGGCGCAATCCATCACGCCAGACAACTTCCGCCTAGCCGGGTGCTTTATTCTCCTAGTTAAGACGTCACTTCTGGTTTCCCAATTTTCCTAATAAATTTGTAATGGTAATCATCGCGGTTGAAGGGACGTCCTCGATTGGACCCCCTTCCACCTCTTTTCCCCCGATGAGTTATCTGTATTGGATAAGGGATTAAAATATGCACCCCCCAAACGTCTTAATAAATTTAACACCTTCATAGATGTACACAAATTTATTAGGAAAATTAATGTTCAAAGATATCTGACAACCAATCCATTTAGAACAGGGTATACAGCAGCCACGTTTGGCACTGTACATTCAGGGTTATCTAACCCGTCTTTATTTGTACCCCCTGTACCTATAGCTCCGGCGGTAAAAAATTTTAAGGACCTTGTACTCGGTGACCTGGAGAAACTTCCTATTAAACATGTGAATAGGTCCACCCTCTCACAGACCGGCTTTATCTCTTTGTGTGAACAAAAGGAGGTAGTCGTGCGCCCTGCTGACAAAGGGGGTGGGATTTTTATTCTGGACAAAGAACAGTATAAAGCTGAAATGTGCAGGATACTAGAAGAACCGGGGACATATAAATTACTCCTAAACAATCCCACAAGTCTTTACAAAAGACAACTTAAGAGCCTTGTCGAGAAGGGATACGACTCGAAAATTTTGAATAAGAAAGAAAAATCGTTTTTGATCCCTATTGCTCCAAGAATTCCCACTATATATTATCTGCCAAAGATTCATAAAGATGCGATTAACCCTCCCGGCAGGCCTATAGTGAGTGGTATCAATTCTATTACCTCACGTATAGGTCGATATATAGATTTTTACCTGCAACCTTTAGTGAAAAAAACTCCTTCGTATCTTAAGGATACAGGAGCGACAATTAGGAGATTGGCAAATATAACTCCCCAGGATGAATGCATTATCGCCACAGCAGATGTGGCTTCTTTATATACTTGCATTCCACATAGAAGGGGTATAGAAGCTGTCCGCTATTTTTTGGATCAAGAAGATTCTCTAGCGTCATTTCAACGTGACTACCTCATTGAACTGCTCGAGTTTGCAACCGAGCATAATTATTTTTGGTTTAATGGGAATTACTACTCACAGCAGAGAGGTGTAGCAATGGGGGCCAAATTTGCCCCCAGTCTTGCCAATTTATTTATGGCAAAGTGGGAGGAGGATGTCGTCTATGCCCACCATAACCCTTCGTTGGTTTTATGGGCAAGATATATAGACGACATCCTCCTCCTATGGAATGGCACACCTGAATCGCTAAGAGAATTTTTTGATATTTTGAACCACAATGATAGGGGTATTTCATTATCACTAGAGATGAGTACCTCTAAGATCAACTTTTTGGATCTAGAAATTGAAATAGTAAACAATAAATTTGTGTTCAAAACACATTTCAAAGAAACAGATCGGAACAGCTTCATTCCTCTAGATAGCTGCCACCACAGAGCGTGGCTTAATTCGGTTCCACGAAGCCAGTTCCTACGTCTTCGGAGGAACTGTACAGATCTAGAGACATTCAGAATACAAGCCAAAAACCTTAGGCAGAAATTTGAAGATAAGGGGTATGATAGAGCAATTTTGGATAGGGAAATATGTAAAGTTGCGGAAACCAATAGAGAGGACCTCATTGTTGAGAAAACACAAAATGTACCTGATGATACTTATAGATGGTCTATGTTAACAACGTTTTCATCACAGCATAGACAGATCAAGTCTATTATAAACAAACATTGGAGTATACTAAAAAATGATTCTGTGTTGGGCCCCAAGCTACCCGAACAAGCTAAGATACTTTTCAGGGGAGTTCCATCCCTACAGAATAGTATAGCCCCCAATATCCTAGATCCACCTAATCGTCCATCCTTTTTCCACAACATGACGGGTTTCTACCCCTGTAAAAAGTGCAGTGTATGTAGATACAATACCTTGGGGAGACGTAAGGCCACTGAATTTACTTCTACAACTACTAATAAGACACACAGTATTAAGCCTTTTTGCACTTGTGATACCAAGTATGTGGTATATTTAATCACCTGCCCATGCGGCAAGCAATATGTAGGAAGGACAATCAGGACATTTGCAATCAGGGTGGGCGAACATATATCTCTTATCAAGAGTAAAGATTCAAAACACACTGTCCCTAGACACTATAAGCAGTGTCACAACAGTGATCCTACAGGAACAGAGTTTTTGATTATTGATAAGTATACGCCACCCTGGAGGGGGGGTGCCATGACCAGGGGCGTATCCAAGTTAGAGACGTATTGGATATACACTATCAAGTCCTACTCCCCGTTTGGTCTAAACGTGGAGTGGGACATCAATGCATTCATCGACGATGGTTGATGCACGGCGTTGGGTCCCACTCCCCGTTTGGTTTGGACTTGGTGTGCAATATGGATGCATTCATCGATGATAGTTGAGGTTTGTCCATCTCTTTTATCTATATCTTTACTTTATTTTATTTTTCTCCTCCTTTTTTGGTATATACGGTAGAAATATGTGGGGAAAATGTACTTTGTGCGTACTCGTAGATGGTTAAAGGTGACTTGGGTTTGGTCCACCTAATATGTCAGCACATATTACTTTCGGTCTCCTTTTGATTAGGCCATTATATCAATAGAGCGCCATATTTGAGCATATATACATATACCTCAAAACTTATGACTATATTTGATTTTTACAAGTTTTTATATATTTTTAACTTTTTTTCAATTTTTAAAATTAGATTAAAAATCCCTTTTTTGCGTAGGCCATCGTTTATATAAGAGTTTTACGATGTAATAATCGCCTATCCGATTGGATTCGGTCATATTTTTCTATTCATTTTTCAGTTAATACCTTTAGGTAGATTATAACAACTTCTTTGGGTAAAATTACTGGAAAAAACATTTTTTTCGAAATTTGCCTTCTTAATTTACTTTTCCTGTGAAATATGGCTAGACAAGCTAATATGCGATTATAGACACTGTGTTCCTATTGGATGCAGCGTCCGAATGTTTAATGTTTTTTATTTTTTACCTATTTTTTACCAATTTTTTCTACTAGATATATCCCTCAGCTCAGAGTATATACTCTATATTTTCCCTATTTAATATATATAGGAGATTTGTTCTTGCACCGATCTGTATATTACCTTAGAGATGGCGTTTTTTTTTTTTTTTTTTTACACGTCTATTTATTTTTTGAGTACGGGGACACGGAAGTGACGTTATGGAGCCGGGATGTTGACACACGTTCGCACTCCATTGGATAAAGTTGGTGCGTTCCAGGCTGACCACTTCCATTCGTGAGATACGCGGGGGTCACGTTCATTTTACTTCCGCTGAGGTTAAAAGATCGGCTGAACATTTCAGTGTTTATGCCTGCGTTCCATTTGGACGTTGCTGGCGTACGTTAGGACGTTCGCTTTTGTTGTTTAGATACACGGAAGCGATTCGTCCAATATACATAAGAGTATGGGATGTACCAGTTATTTGACTAGACCCTTCACATTATTAAAAAGAGGCGTGGAACGCACGCCGGCGGCCATGTTGGATACCGGAAGTGATGTGTGGTGACACTGATGGAGGAAATCTAGGCCTGATTGGGGGTCTGGCTATATAAACTGGAGGGCTGCCTTGAAGTTGTACCCCAGATGATGTCTGCTTAAGACGAAACGCGTCGGGACTTCACTGCAGCCTGAGATTTTATTGAAAAAGCGCTTATGTTCTTTGTACACGTGAGTTTGATAATTTTTTATTAAATTACTTGAAACGAAAAACGGAGTTACACTATTGTGGTCCCTGCTTTCTTCCTTTATATCTATCCCATTACCTATGATGATTTATGTGGATGGAGACATACCGCAGAGGAAATAGCCACACTTGAAAGTCTTCCAGAAAAGGACAACACCCCAAAAATAGCCTATGTATATCTACAAGCATATATGATCCTCCAAATATAATTTTGAGTAGGATCCATTAAATCTGGTAAGCCCCCATTTTATGCGGTGGAGGGTTCACGCGGTGATTGTGTGATTATTCCTTGGAGAAGGTGTAGGACTGTTTTCACTTCATCGTATCACACACAGAAAATCTGGAAAATTTGGAGAACTCTTCACTTGTTTCCACGCTGTTTTTCCATTTTTGGATATATTTTTTCATATATTTGTTTGGACATTCTAGCTTTTCATATACAGCAATGAGTGTTTAAATGTTTCTTTATTTTGTTTGCACAGTCTAATACATGTATTGATTACATTGGTCACATTGTAATGTGGTAAAAACAAATAAGCGCTACACTGTTTTTCACAAAATTTATTATGTCACATTTGCACACCTAGATGTTGCATTAGCTGCTGTTTGTATACTGTCTACACATTTGAATAGCGCAGTGTTTTTGGTTCTTTTTGGAAAAAAAAAAAGGTACAGGTAAAAGGCCTGTTGTGCCCATCCATGGGATGGGGGTGGTTTATGTACTTCCAGGTTACGAGGGTTTAACCTGGAAGGGTTTAAAACGGGTAGGTCACTGCTAAAGTTGGTTATAGCCTCCGAGACAGGGGTTGCCGTCTGGAGGTCAAGAGGTTACAGTTGAAGTTGTTGGCAGTGACCAATTTTATGTTGTGATGCTACGTACCCATGACCCCTTGGAAAGGCTGGGAAAGTTTTACCGTATTTAAGGCCGGGTTCACACTATAGCGATGCGGGAACGCCGCGAATCCGTGGTGTTTTCCCGCATCGCACACCTCCCGCCGTCAGTTCATACTGCCCTATGCGGATGGCTGGGAGTGTCAATGTTATGTTAATGACACCCCCAGATCCGTCGGCATATCGCAGTGCGATCTGCTGACTCGCACAGGAATCGGATCGCATGGTGTGAACCCCCATGCGATCCGATTCTGTTGCGGACCAAAAAAAGGGTCCCGTGCGAGTTTGCTGCGGGAGCGCTGCTAATTCAGCCATACTATCTGTATGGCTGAACTTGCATCGCTACGGAGATCGGATGTGATTTGCTGTGCGAATCACATCCAGATCTCCCCTCCCCCCCGCAGCGGTGTGAACCCGGCCTTAATGTTGGTATTTATTAAAGATTATATTTTGTTAATAAAGTTTAGGCCTGATGGCCATTTACTCCAAATCTGTCATTTGTTAAGAGGGATTTGGAGGGGGGTGGGTAGGACGGGTTATGAAGGTTTTTGAGGTAATATAGAAATATAGCACTGGGTTGAGTCCTACAAATGTCATGTGCTGTCCACACCTATCATGCCGTCCCTGCGCTAATTCTTTTCTCTCCTTCTGCTCCGGGACTCTCTTGTATATCGCCGATTTACTAGCCTAACACATTTTTCTATTTTCTCAGCACTCAGATTTCACAATAAGGGTCAAACCAGAGCCTGTCTCCAACTGTTTACTTGTAATTGGCTGTTCGGCAAATTCTTAGAAGTAGAGGTGCTGATGAGCGGAGTTGTGGATAAGTGTTCCTCATTCTTTTTCTGCTTTCAGTTGTGCTTATTTCTCAATGTTGAATTTTTTATTTTATTTTTGTTGTTTATAAACGATAAAGGATGAAACATTTTAAAGATTTTTATGATCGATCATTGGAATTTTTATTTTGCATTTCTCTACCCCTTTGGGACATGACATAAGAGCTGAAAGTCGCTAACTGCAGAGACAACACAAAGTTGGAACTGGAGTTAAAGAAGATCTATCATTAGTATTTGTATTTAACAGGTCTGTCCCCTACGGCAGTGATTCTCATGCGTATCCTCAAGTACCCTCAACAGGCCATGTTTGCAGGTTTTCCTTTATCTTGCACAGGTGCTTTAAATCAGAGTCAATGGCTTGGCATTTTGGACAGCTATTTTATCTAATGCCGCATGCACACGATCGGAATTCTCATTGGGAAAAAGCTCTGATGGTTTTCCCGTCGGAATTTCGCTCAAACTGTCTTGCCTATGTAGCGGATGACATTTGGGATCAAATGTCACACGCTTGTAAATTTCATTTTTGGCCTCAGAACAGTAAAGGTTCTGAGGGTTAATTGTGTAGGTTAGGCCTTAACACCAGTCTGGCAAGGCTGGGTTTGGAAGTTCTGCCTGGTCATGGTGACGGTGAGGTGCACATGACAGGCTAGAGCCAAATCTGGTTGGATGTTTAGGTATCGGCCTTCTCGGAGCCAATCAGTGGGAGTGCCGGGGCCCACTGAGGAGTCTGGCAAGGTATATTTAAAGGGGTGTGGGTCACGTGTTGGGGGTTCCGGAGTTGTTCGAGAGACCCGTCTGGTTTAAGGACCAGGGTAGCCCAGTGAGGGGTCCCAGTCACAGGGGTGTTCGACACCCCGCAACATGTTCTTGTCAGTGGCCCCTGATAGACCTGCTTGGTCTGGGGTAGGGATCCGTCCGTTCCCGAGTCTCGGAACCGGCTGGTCTGAGGTGCAGTAACTGAGGGAGGATCCAAAGTGTCTGGGTGTGCTCATGGCTTGGAGGGACACCGCAGCTCATGGAAGTGACCGGGGGAGGACTCTTCAGAGGAGGGCCAGCAAGTGGCATCCTGAGAAGTGCCTGGTTAGTGAGTTGAGAAGGACATTGACAAATTGACACTTTTCCAGTACCATAAAGGAGACGGGAAACGTTCCAGGTACGGAGGAAAAAGGTTCCTGTTCATCCTTAGTTGTTTGTTCAAGTTTGAGTCAACGTGCTGACTGCCATGATCTCTGGCTAGAGATCTGTTCAACTTTGAAGTACCCAGCTGCGAGTGGCTACTCTCTGGGTGGAAATAGAGACTTTGCTAGACCCGCAGTTCAAGGTGCCTGAGTTCTTCACCCGTGCCCTCTGTTCCTTTAAGAGACTGTGTTTGTGAAAGTTCTACTGCAAAATAAAACCTTTTTGAAAGGACTTCATCTGTGTCAGTGTACAAGTCGTTGGGTATCAACTCTGGGAACCCCTAGACGTGGAAGAGCAGGCCGAGAGAAGGTAACCGGTAAGCCCATTAAGTCAAGGCCGCCCCGGAAACGGGTTATGGCCACTACACCTACACACGGTCACACCAAATTCCGACAGTCAATAACACCGCGACATGCAACGTGTTCGATGGCACTATAAAAGGGAAGTTTAATGCTTCTGAGCATGCATCGAAATGTTTTCGAGCATGCGTCAAAATTTTGCATGTTGGAATTGCATACACAGGATTGAAAAATCCAATAGAAAGGTTTTCCGTCAGAAAAATTAAGAACAGGCTCTCAATCTAAAGACCGTCGGAAATGCCGACAGTAAAAGGCCAATGGGCATACACACGGTCGGAAAATCCAATGAAAAGCTCCCATCGGACTGTCCGCTGTGTGTACACGGCATTAGAGGAATTCCCAAAATATGGCCTGTTGGGGGTACTTGAGGACAGGGTTGAGAACCACTGTCCTATGGGACAAATGTACTTTGTCCCATGTTTATAAGTGCATTCTAACCTTAGTTATGAGGTCCGACCTGCCCCTCTACCCCTTCTGCAGCGGCCAACCCAACAACAGCTTTGAAGGAGACAATTTAATCATAGCTATTGCTTGTCTACTGCTTGTCTTATTGCTTGTCTACTGTCCCCATCTTTTCTTGCTGCAGCCAATCCGTCAACATCTACGAAGGAGATGGTTGATTCATAGCTGCAGCTTGTCTCAGCTGTGAACACCTTACTAAGACAAGCAAGGACAAAGGAAAAGCAGAGGCCGACACATCCCTCCTCACTCTGTATTTCTCCTGCAGTTGCTTGTCCACTGTCCCATCTTTTCTTGCTGCACCAAATCCTACAACAGCTACAAAGGAGACGGTTGATTCATAGCTGCAGCTTGTCTCGGCTGGGAACACTTTACCAAGACAAGCAAGGACAAGGGAAAAGCAGAGGCTGACACATCCCTCCTCACTCTGAATTCCTCTTGCAGTTGCTTGTCTACTGGTTAATCCTTTTTTGCTGCAGACAATCTGACAACAGCTACAAAGGAGAAGGTTGATTCATAGCTGCAGCTTGTCTCAGCTGTGAACACCATACCAAGACAAGCAACGGCAGGGGAAAAGCAGAGGCCAACACATCCCTCCTCACTCTGCATTTCTCTTGCAGTTGCTTGTCTACTGTTCCATCTTTTCGTGCTGCAGTCAACCCAATAACAGCTATGAAGGAGACGGTTGATACATAGCTGCAGCTTGTCTCAGTTGGGAACACTTTTCCAAGACAAGCAAGGACAAGGGAAAAGCAGAGGCTGACACATTCCTCCTCACTCTGCATTATTTTTATGCCACGTACACACGATCGGAATTTTTGGCCAGCAAAAGACTGATAAGAGCTTTTCATTGGAAAATGCGACCATGTGTATGCTCCATCGGAATTTAGCTGGCCAAATTCCTGCCAGCAAAAATTTGAGAGCATGTTCTCACTTTTCCCGATGGAAAAACTGATTGTGTGTATGCAAAACTCACGCATGCTCAGATTCAACTACAAGATGGAAGGTATTAGCTACTAGGCATTGAACTTCCTTTTTCTAGTCCCTTTGTACGTGTTGTATGTCATCGCATTCTTGGTGGTCAGAATTTGGCATGACCGTGTGTTTGCAAGACAGCTTAAGCGGAATTCCGTCAGGAAAACCATCAAACCTTTTTCTGACCATAATTCCGATCGTGTGTGCACGGCATTACAGTTGGTTGTATATTGGTTCATCTTTTCTTGCTACAGCCAATCGGACAACAGCTATGAAGGAGACGGTTGAATCATAGCTGCAACTTGTCTCAACTGTGAACACTTTTCCGAGACAAGCAAGGACAAGGGAAAAGCAGAGACGGACACATCCCTCCTCCCTTTGCATTCCTCTTGCAGTTGCTTGTCTACTGTCTCATCTTTTATGGCTGCAGCCAATCTGACAACAGCTATGAAGGAGAAGGTTGATTCATAGCTGCAGCTTGTCTTAGCTGGGAACACTTTACCGAGACAAGCAATGGCAAGGGAAATGCAGAGGCTGACATATCCCCCCTCGCTCTGCATTTATTTTGTAGTTGCTTGTCTACTGTCCCCGTCTTTTCCTACTGCAGCCAATCCAACAATAGCTGCAAAGGAGACAGTTGATTCTTAGCTGTAGTTTGTCTTGACTGTAAACTTTTTACAGAGACAAGCAACAGACAGAGAAATATGAAGGCAGGCGCAGTTAGCTAGTCTGTCACAAGGTGGCTCTGTGCCAGAATAGTGTCTGGTTACAGCAGACAGTGCCATCAGGTGCTAGGCCCCTTTTAGTTAGAAACCTCCTGTAGTGATATCATGGGTGAGTCAGTGCCCAGATATAAGCCAGGTTGGGAGGAGCCCTAGTGCAGATGGGGTATGGAAGTTAAACTCCCCACATCAGCACAGATGTAGGCACCACAATGAGGTCCTGGACAGGGCTGGAGGCTGGGGAGAAGTAGACCTGCACTCAGGAGCATCCTTTGAGTACTAATGATCCTGGGTGGAAGGAGAGACTGTTAGAGGGGGTAGCTGCCTAAAGTCCTGCATATGCATCCCCACTGAGAGTTACGGACTGTCCACTAACAGTGATTGACTATGTATTGTCAATAATCTGGAATGTTGATGTAATGTGACTATTATTCCATTTCCAGTACCAACAGGAAAGTGTAGCAACCTTATTTATGTGTAGACAATCCTTTAACAGCCGGGAATGTCACGTGGTGGCCTCTGGCATGGAGTGCGGCACAATGTGGCAGAGGGTTTGGCCTCAGAAGGAGGGACAGTGTTCTAGCAAGGACTTCTGCTTTTGGTGCCAACATCAGCAAATTCCATAGTCCCTCTTAAAAAGGCAGAGGCTGAAACAGTCGGTCCAACTTTGAAAATGCTCCCTGCATTACTTTGGTCTGACTTTGATCCAACTTAAGCCCATTGAATATCACTGAAGTTGGATCAAAGTCAGATTGCCATCTTGACTGATCTGACTTTGGCATGCGACTTGTGCTCCGTGGATCTTGAAGGGGAACTCCACGCCAAATGAATAAAACAAAAATGGCATGGGTTCCCCCTCCAAGAGCATAGCAGGCCCTTTGGTCTGGTATGGATTTTAAGGGGAACCCCCATGCCGAAAAAAATGGCGTGGAGGTACCCCCCAAAATCCATACCAGAACCTTATCCGAGCACACAACAGGGCAGGTCAGGAAAGGGGGTAGGGTGGGTGCTTTTGGGCAGGGGGGCTCTCACCCAAAAGCACCTTGTCCCCATGTTGATGCCTCTTCCCGACAACCCTGGCCCTTGGTTGTCTGTGTCTGCGGGTGGGGGGCTTATCGGAATCTGGAAGCTCCCTTTAGCAAGGGGCCCAGATCTCAGCCCCCCATCCTGCGTGAATGAGTATGGGGTACATTGTACCCCTACCCATTCACCTAAAAAAAAGTGTCAAAAATAAAACACATTACACATGTTTTTAAAGTAATTTATTAGGCAGCTCTGTTGTCTCTTTCGTACCCCTGTCCGACTCTTCTGATGTCTTCAGCCTCTGTTGGTTATTATCCCCTCTCTGGCTCTTCTCCGCTCTCTCTCTGGTTCTTCTCCCTCTGTCCGCTGTCTTCTGCTGGGTCTCCTCCGCTATCGGTTCAGGAGGGGAGGGGGGGGGGGCACTCGCTTGTCCCTACCCTCTTTCCTGACCTGCCAGGCTGTGTGCTCGGATAAAGGTTTGGTATGGCTTTTGGGGGTATGCCGTTTTTCAGAAGTCGGACACATGTGGGACTTTAAGTCGCAGGGCAAAGTCGGATCCAAAGTGGTATGACTGTCATGTCGTACCAGTGTGAACCGGAACTCAGGCCACTTTCACACTACTGTGAGTTCAAAGTTGCGCGATTTTCGTGGCCGTGATCTTGCCAAGATTTCAGGGAATGCCTGTGTAACAGGCATTAAAGTCAGGCCAAAGTAGTGCAGGGACGGGAAGTCGGAATGACTAATATGAATGGTTGTCATTGGAAATCATGTGGAACGACTTGTCATGCTACTTTGCAGTCCCAAATCATGGGACAAGTTGTACAAGTGTGAAAGGGGCCTTAAGGCTAAGTTCACACTTGTACGACAAATGCTCTGACATTGGGAATTCATGTCGCATAACGTGTGAAAATCAATGCTTCCCTACAGGCCCAGACTGGGACAAAAAATAGGCACGGCGGGCATTTTAGACTGAGCAGTCAACTTTTCCGGGGGGGGGGGGGGGGGGCTGGGGTGGTGTCAGTAGACATTCGCTGGGGGTGCCTGGTGTCGGTCCTCCACACTGTAAAGTGCAAGGACACTGTGATATAAAGGGGACTGTACTGTAAAGGGGCACTGCAATGATTACAGTGCCCCTTTACAGTGCAGTCCCCTTTATATTACATGTTATTACTGTCTGTCTCCTATTGTGCCCACACTGCCCAGTGACACTGACCTGCTCTCTCTCTGGTGGTGCGGGAGAGCGTGGCTCTCTTTCTGGTGGCGCGGTACAGCTTGGCTCTCTTTCTGGTGGTGTGGTACAGCATGGCTCTCTCTGGTGGTGTGGGCACAGCATGGCTCTCTGGTGGTGCAGGTACAGTGTGTCTGTCTCTCTGGTGGCGTGGGTACAGTGTGGTTCTCTCTCTGGTGGTGTGGGTACAGCGTGACTCTCTCTCTGGTGGTGTGGGTACAGCGTGGCTCTATCTGGTGGTACGGGTACAGCGTGGCTCTCTCTGGTGGTGCGGGTACAGCATGTCTCTTTCTGATGGTGCATGTACAGCGTGACTCTCTCTGTGGTGGTGTGGGTACAGCATGTCTCTCTCTCTGGTAGTGCTGGAACAGCGCGTCTCTCTGGTGGTGTGGGTACAGCACGTCTCTCTCTGGTGGTGCGAGTACAGCATGGCTCTCTCTCTGGTGGTGTGGGTACAGTGTGGCTCTATATGGTGGTACAGGTAGAGCACGTCTCTCTCTGGTGGTGTGGGTACAGCACGTCTCTCTCTGGTGGTGCGGGTACAGCATGGCTCTCTCTCTGGTGGTCTGGGTACAATGTGGCTCTATATGGTGGAATGGGTACAGAGCGGCTCTCTCTGATGGTGTGGGTAAAGCATGGCTCTATCTGATGGTGTGTGTACAGTGTGGCTCTCTCTCTTGTGGTGTGGGTACAGCATGGCTCTATCTGGTGGTGCTGGGGCTATTAGTTCCCGAGCACAGCCCTCTCTTTCTTTTTCCATGTCTCCTGTAGTAACTGCTGCAGTGTTGCACTTCTTAGCTTGTTTTCAGGTTTTCTCTTTCCCCCCCAGCAGAGTGCATACTGGGGACTGTAGCCGGCTCCCTGCTGAGAACAATTGGGCCACCAATCTCCGGGACTACATTTCCCATGATGACCCTCTGGTTTCTTCTGATTGGCCCACCAATTGGGAGGGAAGAAGAATAGGCAGGACGCATTCTCTTCTCCTGTGCTGCCTACATGAGATGGGGGGGGGGGTTGAGCGGGGGAAAGATCCTGACAGTGGCCCACAGCTCCCCCCCCCCCCTTTGCCCCACCATGCGGCTGGAGGAGCGGAGAGCGGAACTGTCAGTATCAGCTCTGAGGCTGAGCTGTGTGTGAGAGAGACACACAGTTCAGCCCATGTAGCCCCAAAATCCACCAAAATCCATACCAGAACCTTATCCAAGCACACAACATGGCAGGTCAGGAAAGGGGGTAGGGATGAGCGAGCCCCCCCTCTGCTGAACCGTACCAGGCCACGTGCCCTCAACATGGGGGGGTGGGTGCTTTTGGGCATGGGGGGGCTCTGCGTCCCCCACCCAAAAGCACCTTGTTCCCATGTTGATGAGAACAAGGGCCTCTTCCCGACAAACCTGGCCGTTGGTTGTCTGCGGGCGGGGTATTGTCGGGAATCAAAGTTGGATCCCTGTTCATTGAAGTCTGAGGCATGTCGGACTTCAAGTCGCAGGGCAAAGTTGGATCCAAAGTGGTACAACTGTATAAACACTGACACCTCCTTGTCCCAGACTACTAACTTTGAATCTGTATGTATGAAGGACCCCCACTCTAGAGGATTTCATCCCTCTACACCCAACTTTTAGTTAATCCTGACCTTGACAAACCATCCTACGCCCGGAAATGGGAGGAGGACCTGGGGCGAGCCTTACACACAGTAGGACATTCCGACAACAAAATCTTTTGTCCGAAACTGGTGTTGCATACACACGGTCGGACAAAGTTGCCGGAAAATCCGATCGTTCGTAACGTGATGACGTTATTTCGTTACGACGGGACTACGTTCAGGCTAGTAGCCAATAGCTTTGGTCTAGGATTTTGATCTGAGCATGCGTGGCACTTTGTCCGATCGGAAATTCTCTACAAACGAAGTCCGATCGGATCATGTTGTCGGAAAATTTTATAGCCCAGCTCTAAAACTTTGTCGGTCGGATGTCCGATTGAGCCCACACACGGTCGGATTATCCGACAACACGGTCCGATCGGACATTTTCCGTCGGAATGTCTGACCGTGTGTACAAGGGCTTAGATGTAGCAGATTGGTCTGGGATCTGGTCTGTAACTAAATCATCTTCATCTAACATCCTGGCGGTAAAAGCTAATTATAAAGTTTGAACCCGTTGGTAGCTTGTGCCGTCTAGAGTGGCCAAATTCACACCTACTCATTCAGCTCATTGCTTTCGTGGCTGCTCTGATTTAGGTACTCACCTACATATTTGGTAGACCTGTCCGATAGCCCAAACTTATTGGAAAGAAATGTTTGAACTAATGATACTGCCAGATCCGACCACTGCACTGTTAAATCTAAAACCAGAACGTCCAACACACACCTCCAATTCAAACTTTTTGTTCAACTCCTTACCGCCGCCAAACAAACGATTGCAAAGGCATGGCAATCTCCTGCATTGGTGATGGCTGAGACAAGACCTAGAATGAATGTGTCCATGTCTCACGCCAAAATGGTGGCGATTGAATCAACTCTCCAAATTCAAAAAAAACATGGTAGCCCTGGATAAAATACCACCTTCTGCCAACATTTGATGAATCTGTCCTTCTGCCATGGTAACTGATTTAAATATTTTGATGTATTTCGATATTTTCGATATATTTCAATGTATTTTTCGAGATATTTGGGTGTTTAGCCATCTAGATATTAAATTGTATGGGAGTTTATAGGTTTGAATATTTGGATATTTAAGTATACATATAGTCATATCGTAAGGTACGCTGGTATCTGGGCCAAACCCTGTGGACTTCTCTCGTCTCTCTACCCCTCATTCTCCCTCTTTATTCTTTACTTTATTTTGTTTTCACAACTCATTATCCTACTTGCTCCTCCAATATTACCGCAACATTTCCAATGGGTGTGGTTAAACAATACAACATTGAATATTTTGCTACACAACTTTACCCCAAACCCTCAGGTTGTATTTAATTATAAACTAATTGTAAGTTATCACATGCCTTTCTTTTACATATACAAATTGGTATATTACTGAGCTTTATTATTTCATTACTGTATTATCTCTTTTCTTATGTGTGTTATTGACATACCTGTTATTACCTGTATAATTAACCACTTGACGCCCGCCATATAACAAAATGACGTTGGCAAAGTGGTTGCGATATCCTGACCGCACGTAATATGACGTCTTTCAGGATATCAAGCCGCTGCGTGTCCCCAGGGGCGCGCATCGCAGCGATCGTTGGTAAAGAGTCTAGCTAAAGAGTCTCTGACAGAAACTCTTTACCACGTGATCAGCCTTGTCCAATCACGGCTGATCGCGATGTAAACAGGAAGAGCCGTTGATCGGCTTTTCCTCACTCGCGTCTCACAGACAAGAGTAGAGGAGAGCCAATCGGCTGCTCTCCTGACGGAGGGGGGGGGTCTGTGCTGGTTGTTTATTAGCGCAGCCCCCCTCAGATGCCCACCCAGGACCACCAGGATGCCGCCAGGACCACCAGGGATGGCCAGCACACTGGAGCACAGGGTATGCCACCGTAGACCTAGACCTCCTGGGAAATGCCAATCAGTGCCCAGGCAGCTTCCAATCAGTGCCAAAGTAAAATGCCTGCCAGTGCCACCAGTGTTTCCTATCAGTTAAATCTATCGGTGCCAGCCATCAGTGCCCATCAATGCCGCCTTTCAGTGCCCATCAGTGCCGCCTATCAGATCCCAGCAGTGCTGTATATCAGTGCCACCCATAAGTACCCATCAGTGTCACCTATCAATGCCCATCAGTGCCCACCAGTGCCACCTATGAGTGCCCATCAGTACCGCCTATCAATGCCAATCAGTGCTGCATATCAGTGCCACCTATCAGTGCCGCATATCAGTGGCCATCGTCAGTGTTCTTCAGTGCCACCTCATCGTTGCCGCCTCATCGGTGCTGCCTTATCAGTGCCACCTATGACATGCAGGTAGGTTAATTGGCTTCTGTCCAAAATTGGCCCTAGTATATGAATGGGGACCTTGGATTGTGGCTCCTTGAGGGTAGGGACCGATGTGAGTGTGCAGTGTACAGGGATAGGGACAATTGTAGACACTCAGGTTGAACTGGATGGACTGGTGTCTTTATTCAACCTTACTAACTATGAAACTAACTATGAAACTATGAAACCTATGAGTGCCCATCAGTGCCGCCTATCAATGCCCATCAGTGCCGCATATCAGTGCCACCTATCAGTGCCCATCATTGCCGTCTATCAGTGCCCATCATCAGTGCCCATTAGTGCCACCTCATCGGTGCCACCTCATCAGTGCAGCTTATCAGTGCCCATCAGTGAAGGAGAAAACTTACTTATTTACAAAATTTTATAACAAAAACAAAGAAAAACTTTTTTTTTTTTTTTCAAACTTTTCAGTCTTTTTTTATTCCTTTAGCAAAAAATAAAAACATCAGAGGTGATCAAATACCACCAAAAGAAAAACAAAGCTCTATTTGTGGGAACAAAATGATAAAAACGTAGTTTGGGTACAGCGTAGCACGACCGCTCAATTGTCATTTAAAAAGTGACAGCTCTGAAATCTGAAAATTAGCCTGGGCAGGAAGGGGGT
This sequence comes from Lithobates pipiens, assembly GCA_037367395.1. NCBI lineage: Eukaryota > Metazoa > Chordata > Amphibia > Anura > Ranidae > Lithobates > Lithobates pipiens. The sequence goes on along the minus strand of JAZDVW010001914.1, from coordinate 245,003 downwards.
GAAAGTGCCCGGTATTGAAGTGGTTAACAAAAAACTTTTGACAAGGCAAAGTGGTATAACTGTTGTGTCCTACCAGCACGAGCCCGACTTGAAAATGCACCTACTGCACTGCTTTGGTCTGACTTTGATGCTACTTCAGCCCATTAAATATCATTGATGTCAGATCAGAAGTCGGATCCTTGTCCTACCCATCCGACTTGTGACATCCGATTAGTGATTACAGCAGCAGTAAGCCCCCGTACACACGGTCGGAGATTCCGTCGGAATGTTTCCTATCGGACCGTGTTGTCGGATAATCCGACTGTGTGTGGTCTGCATCAGACTGTTTACGTCGGAATATCCGTCGGACCCAATTTTCCAACTTGCTGGAAATATTTTCTGACAAACTGGTTCGATCGGACATACTCCAATCATGTGTAGAGAATTCCGATTGGACAAAGTGCCACGCACGCTCAGATCAAATTCCTACATCAAAGCTATTGGCTACTAGCGTGAACATAGTCCCGTCGTAACGAAATGACGTCATCACGTTCTGAATGATCGGATTTTTCGACAACTTTGTCCGACCGTGTGTATGCAACACCAGTTTCGGACAAAAGATTTTGTTGCCGGAATGTCCAACCATGTGTAAGGCTCGCCCCCAGGTCCTCCTCCCATTTCCGGGCATAGGATGGTTTGTCAAGGTCTGGATTAACTAAAAGTTGTTTGATCGGTCAAAGGACAAGTCAGACTATCACAAAATCGGATCAAAGTAGTGTCCTGTTCATTCAAGTCAGGTGGATGCAGGACAATGTAGGACTGATTTAGGACTGATGTAGGTGTAGGACCATGTAGGACTGATGTAGGACTGATGTAGGACCTATGTAGGACCATGTAGGACTGATGTAGGACCTATGTAGGACCATGTAGGACTGATGTAGGACCGATGTAGGACCTATGTAGGACCATGTAGGACTGATGTAGGACCGATGTAGGTCCTATGTAGGACCATGTAGGACTGATGTAGGACCAATGTAGGACTTATGTAGGACTGATGTAGGACCGATCTAGGACCTATGTAGGACCAATGTAGGACCATGTAGGACTGATGTAGGACCGATGTAGGACCTATGTAGGACCATGTAGGACTGATGTAGGACCAATGTAGGACCTATGTAGGACGATGTAGGACTGATGTAGGACCAATGTAGGACCTATGTAGGACCATGTAGGACTGATGTAGGACCAATGTAGGACCTATGTAGGATGATGTAGGACTGATGTAGGACCATGTAGGACTGATGTAGGACTGATGTAGGACCGATGTAGGACCTATGTAGGACAATGTAGGACTGATATAGGACCGTTGTAGGACTTATGTTGGACTGATCTCGCCGAGCAAAGTAGGATGGCATATGACAGTGGGATTGAGGAACAGAAACCCCTTCCACGAGCTGTACAGAGAAATTACCGATGTAAGAGGATTATTTCGTAACCCTGTTATTTGTCAATGTGTTTTTCCAAACAGAAATCTGCTAAAATGACATTTTTTTCATGGGAATTGAGACGTCTAACAACTCTCTAACCTCTCTATGTTAGCCTGACACATAGCCGCGTCTAGGACTAACCCACACTATGGGCATTGGGATTGTGAATTAGGACTTCAAAATGATAGAGGAACCAACACATTTGGAAGATCGGCAGTTTGGTGGACGGAGGGAGCCGGTAAAGGTCAGCTTGAATTTTTATTTCAAGAATAATTCATTCTTGTAGCCTGTAACTTAAACCGATGGACTAAAAGCAGGGATCTCCAAACTACGGCCCACCAGCTGTTGCGGAAACTACACGTCTCATTGGAAAGCTCTGACTTTCCCAGACATGAATAGGCATGATGGGAATTGTAGTTCTGGAAAAACTGCGGGGCCGTAGTTTGGAGACCCCCTGGACCTGTTTTTCTTCCATTTTTTGCGTTTTAAAAAAAAAGCATTATGAGATGGCTCACACCACCTTTTGATTATCCATGGGGGATTCGTCCCCGGGGACTGCCTTCCTTTGTTGGTCTCTCCATCAGTGACCTTGGGGTCACCACCTCATCTCCCAGGGCTGATGGCCGCCCCCCCCTCCAGCCAGCTCTCAGCTTTCCACGCCTATGCCCAGTTGGTCTACACCTTGTATCTTCTCCTGAAGAGCGTCAGTTTAGCCACGAAACGCATTGAGCAATTAGATGCCCCTCTGTTCTCATCTTAAGATTGTTACCAACAATACGATTGTATTTCACAAATTTCAATTACATTTTATACTGTGGAGATAGGCAATAATGAGTCTGGCGTTTTTATGATGCTATCACTGTGTACCATGATGTTGCTATGCCATTAGGCTACCATATTGTCGTGTACTATGTTATGGAATATTGTTTTCATATTTTATTGTATTTGGATGCATTATGTTACTTACTATGGGATGGTCACAATTCATGGTGTACCCATAGGAGCCTTGTGTTTTTTCATAGTCTTGCATGCTGCAATTTTGGTGCATGTTCGGTCCAGTAAAAACAAAAATAAAAAATAAATTAAAGCACCAAAACCTCCATTAAAATGAATGGAAACTGCATCAAAAATGCATCACAAACTCAACGCACCCGTGGGAAGTGCTCAAGCTCAGGTTCACAAAATCGCATTACAAGGTAAATTGCATCAATGGTGCCCTTCTAATCAATGCGACCCAGCACAGTGCAATTATAGCCCCATAGACTTCTATGTTTTTCATAGAAGTCGCATCAGCATCGATGATAAGCATTCCTCATGTTTTACATCTATTCTCTTATCATATAGAGCTCTCCTCCCTCATCCATCGATTTTGATATAGCTGCAATTTTGGTGCCCTTCCTGGATCCTCCCTTCAATCGATCAACCCTACCTTTGACCGATTGATTGATCGAGCCTTCTTTCCTTCATTCAGTCAATCTTCCATCGATCAATCCTTCCTTCGATCAATTCCTCTTTTGATCAATCCTTTTCTCAATCAATCAGTCCTTCCTTCAATTGATAAGTTCTTTCTTCGAAACAATCAACCCTTCCTTCCTTAAATCAATCAACCCTTCCTTCCTTCAATCAATCAACCCTTCCCTCCTTCAATCAATCAACCCTTCCCTCCTTCAATCAATCAACCCTTCCTTCCTTCCTTCAATCAATCAGCCCATCCTTTCTTCTATCAACACTTCCTTCCTTCAATCAATCAATCAACCCTTCCCTTCCATCGATCAATCAACCCTTTCTTCCTTCAATCAATCAACCCTTCCTTCCTTCAATCAACCCTTCCTTCAATCAATCAACGCTTCCTTCCTTCAATCAATCAATGCTTTCTTCCTTCAATCAATCAACCCTTCCTTCCTTCAATCAACCCTTTCTTCCTTCAATCAATCAACCCATCCTTTCTTCTATCAACACTTTCTTCCTTCAATCAATCAACCCTTCCCTTCCATCAATCAATCAATCAACCCTTTCTTCCTTCAATCAATCAACCCTTCCTTCCTTCAATCAACCCTTCCTTCCTTCAATCAACCCTTCCTTCAATCAATCAACGCTTCCTTCCTTCAATCAATCAACGCTTCCTTCCTTCAATCAATCAACCCTTCCTTCCTTCAATCAACCCTTTCTTCCTTCAATCAATCAACCCTTCCTTCCTTAAATCAATCAACCCTTTCTTTCTTCAATCAATCAACCCTTCCTTCAATCAATCAACCCTTCCTTCAATCAATCAACCCTTCCTTTCTTCAACCAATCAACCCTTTCATCCTTCAACCTATCAACCCTTTCTTCCTTCGATCAATCAAGTCTTCCTTTGATCAATTGATCAGCCCTTCCTTTGATTGATAGATCAAGGATTGATTGCTTAAAAGAAGGATCGATCAAAGTAAGGAACAGTTGATCAATCAAAGATCAGTCGATTGTAGGAAGGCTCGATCGACCAAAGGTAGGATCAAAAGAAGGGTCAAAATCACTTCAGTGTGAACCTAGTCTTAGGAAGCAAGAATTAGGGAGGAGAAAAAGTAGGAAGTGATATGGGAAATACACAATGCAAATGGGTCAAAAACGCCTCAAAAACATATTAAATTTAACGCAGCAAAAAACGTGGAAAAAATTCAGATGCATTTTGATGCGTTTTTGATACAGAGCAGTGTGAAAGTAGCCTAAGGTGTAAGGGCTCTTTCACACGGGCCGCAGGAGGGCGGTAAAAACAGGCAACTGAGAGGCTGGTGGTATACACTGTTACTTGTGTGAAAGAGCCCTGAGAGTCTGTGCCCTGAGGCTGACCCTACATACAATCTGATCTTGTTTAGATCTCCCATCATCTATGTATTGCCTGATTTGATACAAATGAAATTGATTGTTTAGTTTGTCCTCCTATAGGTAAAGCTAAAGGAAATTGTACAGAGATTGCACCGTCAGATTGTATGGTGTATGGCTAGCCTGAGCTGTATGCGTTATTTTAACCATTTTTTTTTATTATCTCAGGATCATTTGCTCATCAAACGTTTTAAAGTAAAACTAAAGGCAACTTTTTTGGATTTTGGATACAGTAAGGGAGGATTATAGCCCCTGACTTTTTTTTTTTTTTGCCATCTGTATCCCCATTGAGTAGATTTCATTTCACTTTCTGCCCCATAGCCAAAACAGGACGTGATGGAATCCCTGGCTGTCACCAGAGCTCATGTCCCCATTGGAAGATTTCCTCTCTAATCCTGCTTTGGTGACAACCCAAGTTTTGCCTTCAGTTATACTTTAGGATGCTTTCCCCTCTCCTGGTCTCAGCTCTGCTCTACAGGGACTGAAAAAAGGCTCGTACTAAGCCACAATATTAGGCACGTTACTGATTGGATTAACCACTTGCCAACCGCCGCATGTCAATATACGTCGGCACAATGGCAGAGGTGAGCAAATGGGCGTACCTGTACATCCCCTTTAACTGGCGGGGCTAGCTGCGTACAGGGTGATAGTGCCCGCGGTCCCGGCGATTGTGACATGACAGAGATCACCGTTCCCTGCTTTCGAGAGCAGTGATCTGTCTTGTGACTTGTAGCCGATCCCCCCTACAGTTAGAATCACTCCCTAGGACACACTTAACCCCTTGATCGCCCCCTATTGGTTAACCCCTTCACCGCCAGTGTAATTTATACAGTAATCAATGCATTTTTATAGCACTGATCGCTCTATAAATGAAAACGGTCCCAAATTAGTGTCAAACGCGTCCCATGTGTCCGCCGTAATGTCGCAGTCACGATGGAAATCACAGATCGCCGCCATTACTAGTAAAAAAATATATAATAATAATAAAAATGCCATAAAATTATCCCCTATTTTGTAGACGCTATAACTTTGGCGCAAAACAATCAATATATGCTTATTGCGATTTTTTGATTTTTTTTACCAAAAATATGTAGAAGAATACATATCGGCCTAAACTGTGGAAAAAAAATAGTTTTTTTTTATATATTGTTGGGGGATATTTATTAAAGCAAAAAGTAAAAAAATGTTGCTTTTTTTCAAAATTGTCGCTGTTTTTTTTTTTGGTTTATAGCGTAAAGAAGAGGTGATCAAATACCACTAAAAGAAAGCTCTATGTGTGGGGAAAAAAGAGCGTAAATTTTGTTTGGGTGCAATGTTGCACGACCGCGCAATTGTCAGTTAAAGCGATGCAGTGGCGAATCGCAAAATAGTGCTCTGGTCAGGAAGGGGGTAGAATCTTCCGGGGGGGGCTGAAGCGGTTAAAAAGAAAATCAAAGAGCTGCAACAATTAGTAACTTTTATATCTTCCTAGAGTTCAGCTTTAACCACAGAAAGGCTTCTTATGCCGCGTACACTCGGAGAATCCGTCGGAATGCGTCTTATCGGACCGTGTCGTCAGATAATCCGACTGTGTGTGGTATGCATCGGACTGATTCCATCCGAATCTCCGTCCGACCCAATTTTCCAACATGTTGGAAATATTTCCCGACCAACTGGGCCGGTCGGACCTAATCCGATCATGTGTAGAGAATTTTGATCGGACCAAGTGCCACGCATGCTTAGATCAAATTCCTACATCAAAGCTATTGGCTACTAGCCTGAACGTAGTCCCATCGTAACAAAATTATGTCATCACGTTCTGAAAGATCGGATTTTTCGACAACTTAGTCCGACCGTGTGTATGCAACAGTTTCGGACACAATCCGTCGGACTAAATCCGACGGACAAAATCTGACGGATTTGGTTGCCAAAATCTCCGACCGTGTGTACAGGGGCTAAGGAATCCATATATTGTATGGGGGGGGTCTCTGATGTATAAGGACAAAACTCTGACATGATGGGGGGGGGGGACTCTGATGTAATAGGGTTCCTCTAAGATAAAGGGGGAATTTTTGATGTGATGGAAGAACCTCTGATGTGTATTGGGGACCTCTGATGTGAAGGGGGGACTCTGGTGTGACGGAAGACCTCTGATGTGATGGGGGGACTCTGAGGTGATGGGAGGACTCTGGTGTGAAGGGAGACCTCTGATATGAAGGGGGCTCTGATATGATGGAATAACCTCTGATGGGGGGGGGGGACTCTGATGTGATGGTGGGACTCTGATATGAAGTGAGCTTTGATATGAAGGGAGACCTCTGATGTACAGGGGGACTCTGATATGATGGGGGGACTCTCATGTGAAGTGGGCTCTGATATATAGGGGGACTTTGATATGATGGGTAGACTCTGATGTGAAGGGGGACTCTGATATTATGGGAACCTCTGATGTGATGGAGGGACTCTGATATGATGGGAGGATGTGTGTCTTGCCTACAGTCAAGCATGGTGGTGGGAGTGTCATGGTCTGGGGCTGCATGAGTGCTACTGGCACTGGGGAGCTACAGATCATTGAGGGAACCATGAATGCCAACATGTACTGTGACATACTGAAGCAGAGCATGATCCCCTCCCTTCAGAGACTGGGCCGCAGGGCAGTATTCCAACATAATAACCACCCCAAACACACCTCTGAGATGACCACTGCCTTGCTAAAGAAGCTGAGGGTAAAGGTGATGGACTGGTCAAGTATGTCTCCAGACCTAAACCCTATTGATCATCTGTGGGACATCCTCAAATGGAAGGTGGAGGAGCGCAAGATCTCCAACATCCACCAGCTCTGTGATGTCATCATGGAGGAGGGGAAGAGGACTCCAGTGGTGACCGGTGAAGCTCTGGTGACCTCCATGCCCAAGAGGGTTAAGGCAGTGCTGGAAAATAATGGTGGCCACACAAAATATTGACACTTTGGGCCCAATTTGGACATTTTCACTTATGCCGCGTACACACGATCGGACTTTCCGGCAGACAATCTGTTCGTCTGTATGCTAGTCCTATGGACTAAAACCAACGCTAGGGCAGCTATTGGCTACTGGCTATGAACTTCCTTATTCTACGTCATCACGTTCGAATCCGTCTGACTTTTCGAGTGTCCGTTTGTTTGAAAGTCCGGTTGACCTCAGCTGCAAAGTCTGTCGGATTGTCCGATCGTGTGTGTGTGTGCAGCGTTAGGGGTGTACTCACTTTTGTTGCCAGCGGTTTAGACATTAATGTCTGTGTGTTGAGTTATTTTGAGGGGACAGCAAATTTACACTGTTATACAAGCTGTACACTCACTACTTTACATTGTAGACAAGTGTCATTTCTTCAGTGTTGTCACATGAAAAGATCGAAGAAAATGTTAAGAAAAATGTGAAGGGTGTACTTACTTTTGTTAGATACTGTATGTCCCTCTTTCTTTTCTGGCCTAGTCGCAGAGAGTCTCAGAGCCTCAGACTTACCACTGCTCAGACTGCTGTGCTGTTGCTGGCATTCTGCTGTTCATACTAGGTAATCGTGAGTAAGGATGAGCCGAACACCCCCTTGTTCTGTTGGCACCAGAACCTGCGAACTTTAGAACCCTATTAAAGTCTATGGGACTCCAACGTTTAAAATCTAAAGTGCTAATTTTAAAGGCTAATATGCAAGTTATTGTGCTAAAAAGGGTCTGGGGACCCGGGTCCTGCCCCAGGGGACATGGATCAATGCAAAAAAAAAAGTTTTAAAAACGTCAGTTTTTTTCGGGAGCAGTAATTTTAATAATGCTTAAAGTGAAGCAATAAAAGTGTAATATTCCTTTAAATTTCATACCTGGGGGGTGTCTATAGTATGCCTGTGAAGGGGCGCATGTTTCCTGTGCTTAGAACTGTCCCTGCACAAAGTGTCATTTCTGCAGGAAAAAAAGTCCTTTAAAATCACTCGCAGCTATTATGAATTTTCGGCTCCCGTAAAAAGAAGTTATTGAAAGTCATTGATAAAAAAAAAAAAAAAAAGTGTGGGGTTCCCCCAAATTCAATTGCCAGGCCCTTCAGGTCTGGTATGGATATTAAGGGGAACCCCGCGTCAAATTAAAAAAAAAAATGATGTGGGGTTCCCCCTAAATATCCATACCAAACCCTTCAGTTCTGGTATGGATTTTAAGGGGAACTCCATGACAAATTTTAAAAAAATGGCGTGGAGTTCCCCCTAAAAATCCATACCAGACCCTTTATCCGAGCACTCAACCTGGCAGGCCACAGGAAAAGAGACGAGCCGAGAGAGCGCGCCCCCCCCTCCTGAACCATACCAGGCCACACGCGCTCAACATTGGGAGGATGCTTTGGGGGTCTGTGACGTGACCCCTCAAAGCACCTTGTCACCATGTTGATGGGGACAAGGGCCTCATCCCCACAACCCTGGTCGGTGATTGTGGGGGTCTGCGGGCAGGGGGGTTATCAGAATCTGGAAGCCCCATTTAACAAGGGGACCCCCAGATCCCAGCCCCCCCATGTTTGAAATGGTAAGGGGGTACAAAAGTACCCCTACCATTTCACAAAGAAAGTGTAAAAGAATGTTAAAAAAGACAAACACACTTTTAAAAAAGTCCTTTATTAAAAAAAAAAAAAAAAAGATTCCAACGGTGGTAATCCACTCTTGCTATCACACAAAAGTCCAAAGTACAAACACGCATGCTCGGGAGCAAGGACGAACCAGAAGCGGTCGCTCTTGTAAACTAGCATTCGTAATGGACAGTTAACGTTTGTGACGTGGCAAATTTATTAATTGTCAGTGTGCAAACAGTGTCTCTCCAAATGAGAGGACACGCCGCAAACGACCAAACAAGAGTAACACACATAGACCAACTATAGCACTTGAGGGCCTTCAAACAGAGGGGCTAGGTTTGGGCCTGCAAGATATGAACTTAGCGTTAAACATAGTTCTGCCCTTAGGATAGAGTGGTTTGGGTAACTCTTTGTGATGGATCCCCTGCCGGCTATGTTGGGGCCCTTTAAGAACATTGGCTCCAATGAGGATAAGGGTAATAATGAATTGTGAAAAAAATTGGGTGATGCAGTAAAGCACCAAGGAATTTGAACCTAATGAGAGAGTGGACCCTTTTGAAACAGATGAATACAAAGAAGGAGCAGGCCCAGATGCTGGAGCCAGGTGCCAAGATGTGCACAGTTGTAATAGTTAGATATAATGGTTGGAGGAGCAGTCAGGTGTAATGGTGGGCACTGGGCACAATGTCAGCACTCTAGAGTATAAAATAGAGCTAGGCTGTGTCAGGTCTAGAACAGCAGGAACAATTCACACAGCAGTAGGTTGTTTTCAGATGGATGTAACATAATGGTGTGTCTGTGACCCTCTCACCAATTCCTTCTCTCGGCAGTCCTCTGATGGTGGTTGGTTAGATGATAGCGGGGATCATGACCTCCTCAGCAGCTCTGGGCAATGATGGCCTGGATCACAGCACAGTCTCGCTATGAGCACCAGAACTGCCAATCCTGCAGCCTCCTGGCTCTTAGCTGCTGCAGAGTCCAGCGAACTCAGCACAGGAACCGCTAACAAATCGCAGAACTTCTTCTCCCTTCCTTCTCCGGTTGGTGTGCGCCCCCAACTGCCTCCGCTCTTTCGCAGGTTTTCTCCATTATGTGACCCCTTCTGGCTCTCAGGTGTAAATGGGTATTGTAGTTGCTTCCCAAGGATGGTTGTGGCTTGATTCCTCCCCTAAACTACGTCTCCCAGAATGCTCTTGCACAGACCAGTCACTAGCTAAACCAAGGGTCTCAGACTGGTGGCCCTCCAGCTGTTGCAAATCTACAAGCCCCATGAGACAATGCAAGGCTGACACTTACAAGCATGACTCCAACAGGCAGAGACACGTTGGGACTAGCAGTTTTGCAGCAGCTGGAGGGCCACCAGTTTGAGACCCCTGAGCTAAACAAAGCATAGCTGACATTGCCATCTCGTTGAAGAAAAGAGTTCTGCAATGAGTATTATGCCGCGTACACACGACCGGACTTTCCGGCTGACTAGGTCCGACGGTCTTCCTGACGGACTTTCGGCAGAGTTCCCACACACGAACGGACTAAGTCCGTTTGAAAGTCCGTTCGTTTTGAACGTGATGACGTAAGACGGGACTAAAAAAGGAAGTTCAATAGCCAGTAGCCAATAGCTTCCCTTGCGTCATATTTGGTCCGTCGGACCAGCACACAGATGAACGGTTTTCCCGATAGGGATTGGGTCCGTTGGGTAGATTTGAAACATCTTCTATTTCTAGGTCCCTCTGATTTTTTTATGTGAAAAACTATTGGATTAGTCCACACACGATCGGATTGTCCGACGGACTAATCCCGTAGGACCTAGTCTACCGGAAAGTCCGGTCGTGTGTACGCGGCATTAGTTGCCCACATCCTTCATTACTCATAACTAGCTTTTTGAGTTGGGCACCTATGAGTATTTGTGGCATTAGGCAATCCCCGTTGACCATATTTATTAAGGATTCTCATATATACTTTTTTTTTCCCCCCTTTTATGAGTTGGAATTAGAGGCAGAGCCCTTTCCCTGAGCTTAGAGGAGATACAGTATTGTGTTTGGATAAATTATGCTTGGCGGTCGATCCTCAAGAACAACTGATCCCTTGTGTGTGGTTATGGGGTCCATACCTTACAGCCGAAAAAAAAAAAAGAAGAAAACTGGCTACATTTTGAATCACTTTAGAATTCAAACTCTTCATTTGATTGACGTAAAATTATCTTTATTGTTTTTCAGAGAGATGTTGACCCCCCGGCATTTGGAGAGATTAAAGACGTATAGGGACTGAGCTGGGATATTCTCAGAAGTATCTAATACAATCATCATGCTCTACATATATTTACTTCCTAAGATATGGTTCCATACCATCAAATGTATTAACTGGTTGTGAGTATGACGCAACTTTTTTTTTTTTAATACTTGTGGTTAGTGGAAGATTAAACTCTATCCTTGGACAAAATGAGAAAAAACATGGTTCATTTGCCAGAAATCCAGTGTGCTCCTTAGCTTCATTTTGGGCAATGCAGTGTTTTTTCGACACTGTTACCTTCACCTCCTGGTCTACAGAACGCACCCATTCCCATCCCTCACCACATGCCATACACTGATTTCTTTCCCAGCAAATCAAGAGCCTGCCCATACTCTAGGGTTGAATTACTAAAGACAAATGGGCTGTCCGATTTGCATGGGAATTTTTCCTTTGCAAGTTAATTTTTGAATGAAACTCTGATAACTTCTATCATCCAATTATGTGCAGGACTGCTTTTCAGAAGGGTGGTAAAGAATGGGCATCTCGACCAGCCCTTTCTGACTGCTCTAGCTGCATTGAGTAATTCAAACAGAACTCCAGGTAAAGAGCTTTTTGTCATCTTTTTCATTTTAAAACAGGTAGTGAGTGCGGAGGCGCCATATTACCTCCCCGCTGCCTGTTATCTGTCCATGCGGATCACTTTTCAGAAGTCCGCAAAGGAATGGACATCCAGCTAGCCCTTACTGACCGCTCTAGCTGCAGGCACCATTCAGTACTTCAAATGGAACTCCGGGCAAAGAGCTTTTTTTGTTATCTTTAAAACGGGTGGTAAAGAGGCGACATATCTTCTCCCAGCCACCTGTTATCCAACCCTTTGAAAAGTGACCCACCCTGGGAAGGGTCGCAGGGAAAAGCCCTTACTGGCCGCACTAGCTGCAGGCACCATTGGGTAATTCAAATGGAACTCCAGGCAAAGAGCTTTTTTGTTATCTTTTCCGTGTTAAAACATCCACTTTTCAATAATTAAGTTGTTCTAGACTCCTGACACATTAACAAATCAATATAATGAATATCACAAATAAAGACCATCCGATGAAATATGAAAAAATTGATGTGAAGCTGACAAGCGATGCACCCAAAGAACATGATAGGAAAGAGATGACTTCCACCACTACACACACTGCCACTTACCGACTTCCAAGGATCTCCTATCATATTTTGGCTTAATACCCAGCCTGGGCCTTTGGTAAACACAGCAATGGTCTCAGCGTCTTCTTGAAAAAGGTATATGTTGGTATATATTGTAAAGGTATATATCTATATATCTATACTATATATATATATATATATATATATATATATATATATATATATATATATATATATATATATATATATATATATATAGTATATATCAAAGGTATATATTGCATATGATCCCCCATAAAGAAATAAAGGCTTCCATAGTGTAAAATCTTTGTGGTAATTTAATAGGCAAAAAAGTATTGCGCTTACAGTTAGGTAGAATATGGAAAGCATAAAAAAAACAAGCCGGCCGGCTCTCCAGGGAACACGGTGACATCAGTACATCGCTCTTTCCTACGTGTTTTGTCAGAACTGACGACCCACCCTGGGGGGGGGGTGGCAGTGAAAGGACACCCTTAGGGTGAACAAGCCCTAAGGGTGTCCCTCTTTCCCATCTCAAAAAGTTGAGTGTTATAATAATATGTGTGTTGTTTTTTAACCACTTGCCGCCCGCTGCAGGACATACAAAGCAACGTGGCGGCTCCTTACAGGCACTTTAACGTACCTGTACGTCGCAGCCTGTTTCCGGGTTTTGGGCACCTCCCCCGTCTGCCTACTCGTCTGTGATTTGAGACAACGGGAGTCTGTCAGCAGATCCCGGGCCAATGATTTATGGCCGGGACCTGCTGATCAGCTGTGTCCAATCACAGCCCAGAGGCCTATGTTGACAAACAACACAGAGCTCTGTACAGAAGGAACAATCTCCTTGTTTCTTTTCCCTGCAAAGCAGAGAAAATAAACCAAATTGATCTGTAGTAAAAATCAGCACACATTACACATTGTTAGGCCCACAAATAACCCCCTCGATTGTCCCTAGATATTAACCCCTTCCCAGCCAGTGTCATTAGTACAGTGAGAGTGTACAGTATATTATTAGCACTGATTACTGTATTAGTGTCAGCGGCAGCTAGTCAGTTTCCGCAAAGCGTCAGTTAGTGTCAGATTTTTCCGCCACACTATCACAGTCCTATAATAAATCACTGATCACTGCCATTACTAGGAAAACAAAATGAATAAAAATTCCGGCATATATTCCATAGTTTGTAGATGCTATAACTTTCACGCAAACCAATTGGGATTCTTTTTTTTAACAAAGATAATGTATCAGAATACATTTTGGCCTAAGTGTATAATGGAATTTTGATTTTGTTTTTATTTATCTTATTGAATATGTTTTGTAGCAGAAAAAAAAAATAGGTTTTATATATATATATATATATATATATATATATATATATATATATATATATATATATATATATATATTTTTTTTTTTTTTTTTACTTTTCGTTTTTTTTTTCCATTTATTTAATAAAAAATAAAAAAACTCAGTGGTGATCAAATGCCACCAAAAGAGAGCTCTTAGTCTGAAAAAAATGATATACATTTCAGTTGCTTGACTTGCATTGTAGTTAAAGTAACGCAGTGCCAAATAGCAAAAAATGGTCTGGCCATGAACGGGGGTAAACCCTTCCGGTGGGTAAAAAGATTCTGCCATCAAAACCAAAAAATAAACTGTTGCGCCTTCAAAAACCTGCTCGGTGTGTTGACCATTAGTACTTTTCACCCTGTTAGCAGTTTTGCGCCTTTTCCCCAAATACAATGGGTAACATAGTGGTATACCTGTATATATTTCCTGTGATCTGCCTCAACTTCCTGACTTAACAACATGTTAACCTCTGAACAGAATCATGTTGATCACTTTTGTATTTTCTTGTTTTCTTTTGTTCTTCTTAGCCCCACCAAGAAAAACGATGAACTCTTTAAATACTCAGTTTTAGCATGCCTTATCTGCCTGCTAACTATAAAAGGTAAGTTGGTAATGTTAGCCCTTGTACACACGGTCGGAGAGTCCGACGGAATGTGTCCGATCGGACCGTATTGTCGGATAATCCGACTGTGTGTGGTCTCCATCAGACTGTATCCATCGGAATATTCGACGGACCAAGTTTTCCAACATGTCTATAAAATTTTCCGACAACATGATCCGATCATGTGTAGAGAATTCCGATCAGACAAAGTGCCACGCATGCTCAGATCAAATTCCTAAACCAAAGCTATTGGCTACTAGCCTGAACGTAGTCCCGTTCTAACGAAATAACGTCATCACGTTAAGTACGATTGGATTTTCTGACAACTTTATCCAACTGTGTGTATGCAACAGTTTTGGACAAAATCCGACGGATTTGGTTGTCGGAATGTCCGACCGTGTGTACAAGGGCTTAGAGTTCCTCCTTTGTTAACAGACCACAGGCTGGCTGGTTGATCTAGATCAAACTTTCTCAACCTTTTAACTCTAGGGGATTCCCAAAAATGATTTTCAGGTCTCGAGGAGCCCTTACTAAAACCAAATTTAGGGGTCAATAGGAACAATGCCCCTTATATTGGTAGCCAATAGGAAGAATGTCCCACATAAAGTGGTGCTCAGAAGGCCACCCTTAAAGACAGCTAAAAAGATATTTGGTGTCACGCTGCTGGCTTTGCTAAGTGATGCTGAACCTTCAACTCTGTAGGCACCATCAAAAAGAGGGTTCATCAGCCACAGCTCAAGGAACCCCTAGCAACCTCTGGAGGAACCCCAATGTTCCACGGAACCCTGGTTGAGAATGGCTGATCTAGAGTCTCATTTTTATAATAACATCTTTATATTTTTACCGTATAAGCTGAAGCTTTCTGTGGGGAGAAGACATCTCTTTCTGCTACAGATGGAAGACTTGTGGTTCTTCATCCAGTGGTGGCCGAAACAGAAGAGCTATCGATCATTCTTTGGATCAGAGATGACCTTACTGAAGTTGCAACAATACGATATCTTAATGAAAGTGCCGATATACAAAATAAGGGGTATGGTGATAAAGTGAACATCTCTCGTGATGGTTCCTTAACGATAAATAATTTCACCATGGAAGATCAAGGAACCTACATTGTGGTCATAAAGCGATTGAATCAATCAGACTGCAAACATACGTATGATGTCAGCATGTCCGGTAAGTACAATTATGAATTAAAACTGATATATGCTACTTTAGGATTACACCATGAGCACAACTTACACGTTTCGCCTTTGTGTTGAGGCATGGCTTTCTCATCTAAAGGAGCATCCACATCTAGTCACTAGACGTGTGTAGAATGGAAACATTTGCTTTGTTTCATTCCAGATAGATTTGTTATGTTACTAAATTAGTTTAGTTGTTTTTTTTTCAGCATTCGTTTCGTTTTGAATTTGTTTAGTTTTGTTTCTTTTATTGATTTTCTAATGAATTCCAACTTTTCGAAGCAATTCAAATACTGTGTGAAGAAAAGCCGTTTGTTAAGGAGCGGGTCGGGAGGCCTTGCAAACTCATGCCCCAGTTGATGATGTCACAAGGTGTTGGAGTCACCCGGTGATGTAATCAGCTGCCCCCCCCCCCCCCCACACACACACACACACACACTTAGTTATTTAAGAATTGTTAGGCGGCAGAGCAGGCCGATGGCGGGAGCCTTTGTCGGGAGTGGCACGTTTGTTTTTTGGGGGTTTTTTTTGGGTAGCCGCTAGCAGCAGGCATCGTGATTGACGATGGATCTACACCAGGGGACAGGACTTGTCAAAAACTGTCTGAAGTCTATTTTCACACTACACTTTTTTGGGGGGTGAATGAGTAGGGGTACTAAATACCCCATACTCATTCACACGGGGGGGCAGAATCGGGGGGGGGCCCTTGTTAAAGGGGGCTTCCAGATTCTGATAAGCCCCCCACACGCAGACCCCCACAACCACTAGCCAAGGTTGTGGGGAAAAAAAGTCCTTCCACTTTTGGTCTTGTGTATGCTCACGGAAGAAAGTTGCAAATGCAGATTTTTTTTTTTTGCCTGCAGTGACACCTGCTGGTGAAATCTTGCATAACTGGACAAAATGTAGGTACAGCAGTTGTTATAATGTATCTAAACCCAAGTGCTTGTGTTTGTTAGAAAAATCACCATGTGGAGACATGAAAGACATTGCAGGAAGAGAGGAGGAAGAGATAACATTACCGCTTGACGTGGACAGAGTACGATTAAAGATTGCGTACTGGTTCTTGCCCAGAGGGGACCTCCTTGCCAAAACTAAACCAGGTGGATACATCCAACCACAAAGTGATTACGACAGGAGACTTAAAACTCTGCCAGATGGTTCTTTAACCATAATGAAATTATCAATAAAAGATCAAGGAATCTACGTGGCAAATGTACATATTTACAATGGAAGAAGTTGCTTGCAGATATATAATGTCACCATTTCTGGTAAGTCGTCAGATTTTCATAATCCTTGTGTTTATAAATCAGAAATTGTATTATTTTTTATTTTATTTAATAAGCCCACTCCTACTGGATCTGACAGATCGTATACACACTCTGCTAGCTTCATTCATTTATTTATTTTAAATAAATGTTCCCTTTCAAATACACTTTATGCATTGACGTCTCTCCATAAACCCATCTATCTGAAAATTGTGGCCACCTGCTGACTTGGCACCATCCACAGGCAACTTAAATAACTTGTAAAGGCTGAAGATGTTTTACCTTCATGCATTCTATGCAGTAAAGTAAAAAAAGAAACTCTTCCCACAGCCCCCCCCCTAATACTTACCTGAGTCCCCTCTTGGTCCAGTGATGCGCACAAGAACAGCTGCTCCCTTATCTCTCTCCCTCCTCATTGGCTCAGACACAGCAGAACTTGGCTTATGCCCCGTACACACGAACGGAAATTCCACCAGCAAAAGTCTGGTGTGAGCTTTTGGTTGGAAATTCCCGACCGTGTGTAGGCTCCATCAGACTTTTGCTGGCAGAATTTCTGCCAGCAAAAGATTGAGAGCAGGTTCTCTATTTTTCCATCGGAAAAAGTTCCTATTGGAAATTCCATTCGTCTGTATGCAATTACGACGTGCAAAAAACACGCATACTCGGAAACAATTCGACGCATGCTCGGAAGCATTGAACTTCATTTCCTCGGCTCGTCGTAGTGTTGTACGTCACCGCGTTCTTGACAGTCGAAAGTTCAGAGAACTTTTGTGTGACCGTGTGTATGCAAGCCAAGCTTGAGCGGAATTCTGTCGGAAAAACCATCCAAGATTTTTCAGATGGAAATTCCGCTCGTGTGTACGGGGCATTATAAGCGAGAACGCACGAGAGCCCTCCATGTGGCTTGCTGTGGAATAGTCATTGACCTCGACGATCGTCAACCATACCAGGAACCCACCAATGTCCTACCTTGAATGTTAGATCTCCAGTATGGCAAGTCAACTAGGAAAGGACTTAAAGGATCCCCATCACTAGGGTTAGTTTCTTCGGCAGAGCGGGGGCCTCTGCTTGGACATCTGCTCATCATGGATCTGTTTGATGCTGGTCAGATCTCGTATCTTACAGACCGATCCACTGCTCTCTATTATGAAAATGAATGTTTCAACCTTCACCCACCTACCTAGAAATAATAAATCTTTATATTGTTAACTAGGTATAATTCCTGAAAGAGCCAAAACCAAGTCAGTCCATTTATTTTCCTATGAGGACCATAAGGTGGCTCTACCATTGCCGAAACATTTGGTTGACCAAGTGGAAGACGTTTTTTGGATGAAGGACTATACTAAACATATCACCACAACATTTAAAAATGGATCTCTGCATGTCCTAGACTCCGGGTATCAAGGAAGATTGTACACTAGTAATGGCTCCCTGATTATCCATGATCTACGTGTAGAAGACAGAGGAAAATACTCAGCCGATATACATCTGACCAATAAAGAACTCTATACCGAAATATATCATCTCAGCATTTACAGTAAGTTAATAATGTTTGTTTTTCTGAAAATTGGGAAAAAAATTGGCAAAAAATGTATGTCACATGTTATCTGTAGATAGGGAGATCGCCTATTAGGAGATAGGACATTTTGGGTTTGTTGCTCCAGCAGATTTACAAGTATGGATTTTTTTCAGTGGGAACGTGGGAGAACGCAGTTCCGGCACCTCCGGTCTATTAATTCTGGCTGCTGGGTAATCTTTTATCGCTAGGGGAGATCTATTGTTGCTGGGGAGGTCTATTGTTGCTAAGGGAATCTACTGTTAAGGGAGGGGTTTATTGTTGTTGGTTGCTGGGAGATCTATTGTTGCAGGGGTGGATCTGTTGTTTTTTTGGGGGGGGAGTGGTATTTTGTTGCAGAGTGTAAATATTGTTACTAAGAGGTATTGTGTTGCGGGGAGTGCCTATTGTTGTAGGGGTGGCGCTTTTGTTACTGGGGGGTATTTTGTTGCGGAGGGGGTGTCTAATGCTGCATGGGTGAATCTATTGTTACTGGGGAGCAGGGCCGGAGCAAGGGTTGGGCGGGAGCGGTGGTTGCCCTGGGCACAATGGTTTACTGGGTGTAGGACCCTCTAAGCTTCCACATCATAATGAGGTTTGGCATCTTTGCCCTGGGCTTTGGATGACCTTGTCCCGGCACTGCTGGGCAGTATTTTGCTGCTGGTGGTCTATTGTTGCTGGGGGGGGGATTGTTGCTAGGAGGGATCTTTTGTTGAGGAAAGGGTCTATTGTTGCTGGCTGCTGTGAGATTTATTGTTGCTGGAGGAGTCTATTGTTGCAGGGATGAATCTGTTGTTACTGGGAAGGGGTGGTATGTTGTTGCAGAGGGATCTATTGTTACTGGGGTGGAACCAGGGGACAGTGCTCAGAGGTGGGTAGAGGGTGGAGACCTGGGGTTCTTCTCTAAGGAGTGTAGAGAAGAAAATGCCAAGCCAAGACCTAGGATGGTTTGTTTTGGAGTTATTTCATAGAAGCCAACACGTTTTGTTCCTCAGGTCTTCCTTCATCAGGGCTTTTAGAAGAATGGTAAGGTAAAGTGTTCTGGACAGGATTACATTCCTGAAACACAGAAAGCACAGTCCAGTCACTGGTTTGAAAATCTGGATTTGGTAATGAACGCAGCACGAAAATTCATAAGGTGATTGCATAAGTGACAAAGATCGACTGCAGAGATTGGCCCTTGGTTGGTAAAAAAGGGACTTGCTGCCAACATAATAAAAGTAGTGGAGCTTAAGACCAATGGAAGCAGCCTTTTCCCCAATGGCAGCTATATCACTTCCTGGGTGAATGATGACCACCAGCATCATCTAGCTATTAGACATGTGCACTTCCGGAAAATGTGTTAGTTTTTCCTTTTTTTTTTTTCCTTTTTCGCGTCATTCGTTATGATCGAAAATTCGTTATTTCGAATAAATTCTTAACTTCTGAAAATTTTAAATTTGATATGTTCCATTTGTTTAGATGTGGTATTCATTATTTCGATAATTTGGAAAAATTAGAAAATTCAGAAAATTCTAAAATCCGAAAGGTAAGAACATAAATCCGAAAATTCTAAAGGACGAAAATCCAAAAAATTTGAAAATCTTTAATCATAACTAACAAACTAATAATAACTAACTATTAAATTAATAGGTATTGGAATTTCCTTTCAAATTTGGTTGTTGAACGTAACAGAAAAGAAGTTATCCGAAGTTACGAATTATACGAAATAATGAATGCCGCATCTAAATTAATGGCACGTAACAAATTAATAATAAATAACAAAAAAGGTTTTATTATTATTATTAATTTGTTACGTTCCATTTGTTTAGATGCAGCATTCATTATTTTGGATAATTCATAACTTTGTATAAATTCGTATTTGTTTCGTTCACTAACAGCCAAATTTGAAATTCCAATACCTATAATTTAATAGCTAGTAATAGTTATTATTATTATTAGTTAGTTATTATTTTAGATTTTCTAATTTTCTGGTTTTCAAATTTTCATTCTTATTTTTGGATTTTCATTCTTGTTTTTTTTTAATTTTCGGATTTTCAAATTTAGAATTTTCATTCTTGGAAAAAAAAATGTAAACAGGTTTTCGGTAATTCGAATATTTCCGAATTTGACGAATTTTGACAGAAAACGAAAGAAAATTTGCACACTAGCTATTTCCTCCCCAGCCTGGCTGTCAGGTGGAGTTTGCTTTGCATATTAAAAAAATAATTAAATAGCATTTTTAGTTTGTGGTGCTTTGATACAGTTTAGTTCCACTTTAAGAAATTGACTAAAAAGAAAAGAATTTAACAATTTTTGATCTATGCCCTTATCGTAAGTAAATAAAATATGTAAAAAAAATTAATAAATACATTTTGCCCATACTATGCCATTAAATTCAAATTTAAATTGAAGTCTGGTGGATGCACTTTAAGAAATCTTGAAAATGCGTTTAGTTATACGAGAATCTCCACGAAAACTAAATTCATTCAAAGTATCTTTTATATCCTGGAGGCCATTGTTGTCGGGATAAATTTCTCTTTAATTTAATTGTTTAGAAATGATTGCATTCTTTCTCTTTTTCTCTGCAGGAAAATCATACTACACTACATATGGTAAGCGCCTTTAAGTTGTTTTTTTTATTTTATTTTTATTTTATTTATTTTTTTAATCTGCTACAGGCATTGTATGCACACCTAGAGGCCAATATATAAAACATTTTGGGCTTTTTGTACACTGCAACTTGAAAAAGTTTAGCGTTTTGGTTCTTTTTTTTTATTTTTTAACCAAGCTAAAATGGTGCCTGTACACACAGGAGCGCAAACAACCGCCGACTTTTCCTCAGTAAAACCAAAAAATAGAAAAATATGCTTTCCCAATACACACATATGAGCAGAATTTCAATTTTTTTTGCAAATTTTTTTTTATTCATATTTTGCATAGTACAAAAAACCACAAAAAGAATGTAGACAAAACCACACCATGCAGGGCGGGAATCATAGAAAAACAAATAACCTTAAAGAAACTCTCACAACATCTCCCCCCCCCCCTCCACCAATATGAGCATAATTATAAATATGAATTCATTTTTCCTAGGAACTTATTGTGCATGCGAATGAGCAAATGCGCATTACGTCCAAAAAAGCAGAAGCTCAAACAGTACCATGTGTAAGAGGCCATGCTGTGAGAATCTTGAACACAGCTCTCACAAAAAAATTCCCATGACCACTTGCCGACCGCAAATCGTACACTATATTACCAAAAGTATTGGGATGCCTGCCTTTACACGCACATGAACTTTAATGGCATCCCAGTCTTAGTCCGTAGGGTTCAATATTGAGTTGGCCCACCCTTTGCAGCTATAACAGCTTCAACTCTTCTAGGAAGGTTGTCCACAAGGTTTAGGAGTGTGTATGGGAATGTTTGACCATTCTTCCAGAAGCGCATTTGTGAGGTCAGGCACTGATGTTGGGCAAGAAGGTCTGGCTCGCAGTCTGCGCACTAATTCATCCCAAAAGTGTTCTATCGGGTTGAGGTCAGGACTCCTTGCATGCCAGTCAAGTTATTCCACCCTAAACTCACTCATCCATGTCTTTATGGACCTTGCTTTGTGCACTGGTGCGCAGTCATGTTGGAACAGGAAGGGGCCATCCCCAAACTGTTCCCGCAAAGTTGGGAGCATGAAATTGTCCAAAATGTCTTGGTATGCTGACGCCTTAAGAGTTCCCTTCACTGGAACTAAGGGTCCAAGCCCAACCCCTGAAAAATAACCGCACACCATAACCCCCCCTCCAACAAATGATTTGGACCAGTTCACAAAGCAAAGTCCAAAAAGACATGGATGAGCGAGTTTGGGGTGGAGGAACCAGAAATGACCTTCATAGAGTCATGATCTTAACCCGATAGAACACCTTTATGAAGTAGAGTGGGGACTGTGAGCCAGGCCTTCTGGCCCTGCATCAGTGCCTGATTTCACAAATGCACTTCTGGAAGAATGGTCAAACATTCCCATAGACACACTCCTAAACCTTGTGGACGGCCTTCCCAGAAGAGTTGAAGATGTTATACAGAGGGTTTATTACTCAGTGTGTGGGGTTTTCAATTCAACACCTCTATATCCTCCAGTTGGGGGGCTTGATGGTCAATAGTGGCGAGATATGTACGTTTCCTGATGGTGTTTGGCACCGGCACTTACGTGCCAACCTAATCGCCACTTTCTGTACCTCATACCAAGATTTGTTTGGGTGTATATGGTGTGTGCTTGATGTATGATGTGTCACAGACGCTTTTATATAGACAACGTTGTCTCATTTTAACATTAGTCTAGGTGTCGGTGGTGGGTACCTAGTTCTTGTATTTTTGATATTATTAATTGTGCAATAAAAATTCCCTTAAGAAGCAGCTTGGTCCGCCTGTGACTTTCTTTTTAGGGGGGACCCTTTCCCCCTGTACTTCTATTTTGGTTGAAGCTGTTATAGTTGCAAAGGGTGGGCCAACTCAATATTGAACCCTACGGACTAAGACTGGGGTGTCATTAAAGTTTTTGTGCGTGTAATGGCAGGTGTCCCAATACTTGTGGTAATATATGTGTATGTGCAAATACGTGTGAAGATACTGATTTAAACCTGTAAACAAAAAGTGCCAGAAAAAGCCTGGTCGGCAAGTAGATAATGTGCCTAATATGTGTATTTCCTATGACTATCAGCTCCATCTAGTGACCATAAATTGTAATTTTGCAATATTTCCCGAAAATATTGTCCTATGGGCACTAGATCGAGATGACAATCTTAGGAATTATTTATATTAGACACATTAATACGGCTAAGTGTATATTAACATAATTGTCTTAATGATTTGATATTTTTTTTTTTTTAAAGGGACATGGAACGTTAGTGTTACAGAAGGGGAAGACCTGATTTTGCAAAATTATGTAAAAGAAATCAAATCGATTGACTGGCTCACACCGAGGGTGATTCGATTTGCTGTAACTAAACTAGGCGGAGATATTTGCATTTTGGACCGGAGTTATTCTGACCGGCTGTCCAGCCTAAAAGATGGTTCCATAACCATAAAAAGAGTAACAAAGCAAGATAAGGGAATCTACAGAGCTCATATGTTTTCACCTAATGGGATGTTACTAGAACAGCAATACCACGTCCACATTTATGGTAGGTGTACTAATAGCCACAAGACAATTTAATATGATTTTATTCCATTATCAAGTCCACTGGTTATTCCTAGAATATTAATATGTAAATGTGATCTTTAGGCATTATGGTATATGGCTGCCGTGTCAAGGAAAGAACCCTCCTTTCATTGACAGTAGGATCTTGCTGATACTGTGATCCTTGGGGGCAGTGGCGTAACTAGAACCTTCAGGGCCCCGATGCAAGAAACCATGAGGGGGCCCACCCTGAACCCCAGTCAGGGCCCTTCCCTCCGAGTCCGGTGGTGGAACTCCAGGGCGTGGTCACAGGTATGACCTTTGTGAGCCCTGTAGTTCCACCACTGGTATCAGTAGTTTTTTTTATATTTGTTTATTTTTTATTTTTAGGTGCCCCATTGGGGGACTGTCCCTAGGCAGGATGGGGTCCCTGTCCCCAGAAGAGATGAGGTCCTTTTCTCCAGGGCAGATGAAGTTACTGCCCCCAGGTGAGAAGGAGTCCCTGTCCCCAGGGGAGGTGGGGGTCCCTGTCCCCACGTGAGAAGGGGTCCCTGTCCCCAGGGGGAGATGGAGATGCCTATGCTGCTGCTGGCCATATGTAGAGGGGGCTGCATGGGCCCCCTGCATTACAGGGCCCAGTTGCGGTCGCGACTGATGCACCCCCTATAGGTACGCCCCTGCTTGGGGGTACTCAGTACAATGACATAAACTTCATTGACTTGTAAGTGATATGTATGGCTCACAACACTGCATCACTTATTGCCTTAAAGCTGAATTCCAGGAATTCCACTTAAGAAGTTGCCCACTTCTAAGGAACTGGCTTCCATTTTTGCTTGGGAGATCTTTGGCTTACATGGGCTACCCAAGGTGATTGTCTCGGACAGGTGCAGTCAGTTTTTTCTCCAGGTTCTGGCGAGCCTTTTGAGCACAGTTAGGAATTCAGCTTGCTTTCTCCTCTGGGTATCACCCGCAGTCTAATGGGGCAACAGAACGAGCCAACCAGTCCTTGGAGCAATTCCTACGTTGCTATATTTCTGAATATCATAACAACTGGTCAGACCTATTACTGTGGGCAGAGTTTTCTCACAACAGTGCCTTGAATTCTGCTCCCCGATAGTCCCTGTCGAATTATGGTTTCCAACCTTCCATGTTGCATGACTTGTTTGTTCAGCAGAGTATTCCTGCATTAGAGGAGCATCTCTGTGGTCTTCGTTCCACTTGGGCACAAGTCCAGGAGGCTTTCTGTCATGACCGCAGATGCCTGCCTGTGCCTTCCTACCAGGGTCTGACTGTCGTCTCACAACCTCCGACTTCGTGTCCCCTCACTGAAGTTCGCACCTTGGTTTATTGGGCCTTTCTGTATTCTTCGCAGGATTAACCCAGTGGCTTACATATTAGACCTTCCTTCTAATGTGCGTTTTTCAAATGTATTTCATGGCTCCTTATTAAAACCTTTAGTTTGCAACCGCTTTACCACCTCGGTGCCACATCCTCACCCTGTACAGGTGGAGGAGCATGAGGAGTATGAAGTACAGTCCATTGTTGACTCCTGTAGGTTCTGTGGGCACATACACTACCTGGTGCATTGGAAAGGGTACGGCCCGGAGGAACGCTCTTGGGTCTCATCCTTGGACGTACATGCCCCTGTCCTCCTCCATGATTTCCATAGATGCTTTCCCCTCAAGCCTGGTGGTCCTCAGAGGGGGAGGGGTCGTTGAGGAGGGG
Organism: Lithobates pipiens; assembly: GCA_037367395.1. Classification (NCBI taxonomy): domain Eukaryota; kingdom Metazoa; phylum Chordata; class Amphibia; order Anura; family Ranidae; genus Lithobates; species Lithobates pipiens. The sequence goes on along the minus strand of JAZDVW010001914.1, from coordinate 219,908 downwards.
GTACTGTCAGGGCTGGGCTCAGTCCTTCCTTCTCTGAGCTGGCCACCCAGCTGTCGGCTAATTGCCAGCTCCTAGCTCTCTCCACAGTTACTCAGCTGTTGATGATATCCTGCTCGTCAGTCCTGCCTACTTAAGCCGTCCAGTCCGGAGGATCTCTGTCTTTGCCTTGGTCAACATCACAGAGACGTTTTCCTGTTTAAAGACTTTCTTTGCTGACATCCCTTCTGGCTCCAGATCCTGCTTGCTTTTTCACTACGTTGATCCCAGACTTCTGGCTTGGCTGACTATTCGTTCCCGGTTATTGAACTTTGGCTATGTTTTGACTTTGTTTGTTTTTTTTACTTTTATTATTAAACAAGTGTGATTTAACTGTACTTCTGTCTCAGTCTGATTTCATGGTTCCTGACAGTCTTTTATTAGAATTTTATGTGATAGACCAACACAAAGTGGCACCTAATTGTGAAGCGGAAGGAAACCGATAAATAATTTTCAATATTTTTTTACAAATAAATCTGTGAAAAGTTTGGGGTGCATTTGTATTCAGCCCCCTTTATTCTGATGCCCCTAACTAAAATCTAGTGGAGCCAATTGCCTTCAGAAGTCACCTAATTAGTAAATAGAGTCCACCTGTCTAATTTAATCTCAGTATAAATACAGCTGTTCTGTGAAGCCCTCAGAGGTTTCTTGGAGAACCGTAGTGAGCAAACAGCATCATGAAGGTCAAGGAACACACCAGACAGTATAAAGCAGGGTTAGGTTATAAAAAAATATCCCAAGCTTTGAACATCTCACGGATCTCTGTTCAATCCATCATCCGAAAATGGAAAGAGTATGGCACAACTGCAAATCTACCAAGACATGGCCGTCCACCTAAACTGACAGGCAAGGAGAGCATTCATCAGAGAAGAGCCAAGAGGTCCATGGTAACTCTGGAGGAGCTGCAGAGATCCACAGCTCAAGTGAGAGAATCTGTCCACAGGACAACTATTAGTCTTCTCTCCACAAATCTGCCCTTTATGGAAGAGTGACAAGAAGAAAGACATTGGTGGAAGAAAGTCATAAGAAATCCTGTTTGCAGTTTGTGAGAAGCCATGTGGGGGACACAGCAAACATGTGGAAGAAGGTGATCTGGTCAGATGAGACCAAAATTTACATTTTTGGCCTAAAAGTAAAATGCTATGTGTGGTGGAAAACTAACACCGCACATCACCCTGAACACACCAGCATCATCACCATGTGGTGGGGATGCTTTTCATCAGCAGGGACAGGGAAGCTGGTCAGAGTTGATGGGAAGATACAAATGCAGGGCAATCTTAGAATTAAACCTGTAATGCTGCATACACACGGTCAGAATTTCCATCAAAAAAAGTGTGATGGGAGCTTTTGGTCGGATATTCCAACCGTGTGTATGCTCCATCCAACTTTTTCTGTCTGAAAAAAGATTGATTTTCTGTCAGACGGAAAAAGTTCTTATCAGAAATTCTGTTCGTCTGTATGCAATTCCGTCGTGCAAAAAACGACGCATGCACAGAAACAAGTTGACGCATGCTCAAAAGCATTGAACTTAATTTGCTCGTTGTAGTGTTGTATGTCGGTTGAAATTTCAGAGAACTTTTGTGCGACGAAAATTCCGCTTGTGTGTACGCGGCATTAGAGTCTACAAAAGACTGGAAGTTCACCTTCCAGCAGGACAACGACCCGAAATATCCAGCCAGAGCTACAATGGAATGGTTTAGATCAAAGCCTAGTCTTGTGTTAGAATGGCCCAGTCACAGTCCAGACCTAAATCCAACTGAAAATCTGTGGCAAGACTTAATTTATTGTCCACAGACGCTCTCCATCCAATCTGACAGAGCTTGAGATATTTTGCAAAGAAGAATGGGCAGTAATGTTCCTCTCTAGATGTGCAAAGCTGGTAGAGACATCCCCAAAAAGACTTACATAGTTACATAGTTAGTCAGGTTGAAAAAAGACACAAGTCCATCCAGTTCAACCTTAACTTGCAGCTGTAATTGCAGTAAAAGGTTTTTTCTACAGATTATTGACTCAGGGGGCTGCATACAAATGCCCCCCACACTTTTCACATATTTATTTGTAAAAAATGTTGAAAACCATTTATCATTTTCCTTCCACTTCACAATTATGTGCCACTTTGTGTTGGTCTATCACATAAAATCCCAATAATATATATTTACATTTTTGGTTGTAACATTTTTGTACTTTTTCAAGGCACTGTACAGCTGACAGGTTTATGGCTCTGCCAGAGCAAACACTCAGGGCTATGGGAGGAGAAAAGCACATACAGCAGCTATGCCTGCCCATCCCCTTTGCTGCCCATTCACAGGAGCCTTTGTGTTTGTGAATGAGTTTTTATTATGATTATACAGGATTTATATAGCACCAACAGTTGACGAGCAGGTAATTCTTAGCAGTCCTCAAGGGGGCAGTGCTATATATATATATATATATCTGCCGATATCTATCTCGGCATCTTTAACAGTAGAGTCGACGCAGCTGCTGTGCCTTCATCTCACCTCCTCCTGCCCTATCACAGAAGCCTTTGTAGCCTTTGCCCAAGCTACATCAATCTTGTCTCCAAATATCACCCACATCATCCTCTCAAGACCTCCTCCTACTCTTAAGTTCCCTTCTCTCCTCCTTCCATGCTTGTCTCCTGGACTTCTCCAGAGGAACACTCAACCTCAATCTGGCCTGCTATCTCCTAATCTAGTTGCCTTCAGGTAATCCCTGAAAACTCATCTTTTCAGAGAACGCTATCACGCCTCTAACTAATCTGTTTCTGGTATTGTAACTGTATTGTCTCCCTTTTATATTGTATAGCACTGCCCCCTTGAGGACTGCTAAGAATTACCTGCTCGTCATTTGCATGGCCATGACCAATGAACCTTCCAACCCACCTGACCCTCTGGGTTCAGACGTCCTAATGTTATTGACCCAATACAGCCATGTGGCCATATTGGGTCAGTTATCCCAAGAGCATCTCTAACCCTTTGTTATGTGTGGCTGAGAGGTAAGGAACTTCACAGCCACGGGTGATTGGGTCAGCAGCCTGCTATCATTTGATAGTTTCCCACAGGTTTCGGCCAAACTCAGTTTGTCCCTTAACCTTGGCTTTTCCCTACGTGTCACTTTACAAGGTATTTCAAACCTTAACTGCAGGCCTTGGCTTCACCAAAGGCCCAGAGAAAGGTAGGACTTGGCAGCCAACCAAAAAGTAAGATTATGGTAAGGTAAACCCAAGCAACAAAGATAAAGAAGGCCCCCAACGCACAGTTGGCCATTCTTGAAACAGGAAGTATCTGCAAATTGTAATTCCCTTACAAATTAAAAAAAAAGTTTTATTCCACATCCTAAAATAGTGGGCTAAGCCATGCACGATATTTCCCGTTGCCTCTGGTCTAACCCTGTAATTAGAATTAATAAATGTCCTGAAATACCTTTGGAGAAGGGTGATGTTTAGGTAGAGCTGGTCCATCTGCTGGAATGCTAATCCTCCCCTTTGGCAGAGGCCCCAGTGGTCCAGTGTCTGGGCAGTGGTCACATGACTTGCCGCTGAAGAATATCTTTATTATGGTTAAAACCAAAAGGCTCTCCAATCAGCATGGAGCATGAGTGTAGTTGATTGGAGAGCAGTAGTTGTGACTTTTATGTGATTGGACCAACCACAAAACAGGAAGGACTCCTGATTTTGCAAAAATGGGGAGGGTATCAAAGTAGAGCTTTTGTCTGCTGCCACAAATAATGTAGCTAAATATAAGATTGTATTTAGTAAATGTATGTGTGTATTTTCTTTAGAATATTAATCTTCAGATCTATTCTTTATATTTCTAATTTCAGAAGATCAAACGTTATTGTATGTATCATTGGGTGTTGCTGGACCCCTGGTACTAATCGGTCTTTTGGTGGGGTACTATTGCTTTTACCGGGTAAGTTGACATGTTAGGTGTTTTTTTTACACCCCTTGTCTTGCCTTTATAAACAAGCAACCTGATCATTTTTTCATCATTACACTGAATGGTTTTACATTGTAGTTTTAAGGAAAACAACTTAAAAGTAAAATTATAAAAGATTACCCCAATCCCCAAGTCACTTCCTCCCCATTCCAATGATTTTACCCTCCATGGAGCTGTAATGGTCGCCCATACTGGGCACCATACTGGGCACCTGACGGATTGTGTGTGTGGCAGCCACATTGTTCAAAATACAGTCATTACTGAACCACCCCCCCCCCCCCCCAAATGTTGATGAGGACAAGGGCCCCTTCCCCACAACCTTGGCCGGTGATTATGGGAGTCTTCACAGGTGGGATGCTTATCGGAATCTGGAAGCCCCCTTTGACAAGGGGGCTCCCAGATCCAACCTCCTTCCTATGTACCCCTACTCATTCACCCAAAAAAAAAAGAATAGCGCAAGTAAAGACAGGAAACAGTCCTTTATTTAAAAAAATAAATAAATGGCCCACCCATTTGTCGTTTCTTTTCCTCTGAAGCCAGGCTTAACTGTTCTGTATCCTGACATCCACGCACACTTTGTTTTTAATAATAAAAAACACCTTTCTAATTTTGACATTTTTTTTTTATAAAGGAAATCTTGGGCCTGTCGCAACTGCCTTTTTTTCCCCCTTATAATTTCAGCACAGGTTGCAGCACACCTGGTAGTATGGCACTGCTTCTTCAGGGTTTTTCCAGGTTGCCCAGCAGTCTCCTGGGAAAAAAATGCTTCAGGCAACCCTAAATAGTTGCAAAGACATGCACGGTTTTACGAACATATGACTAAGGTGCAAAACTGGGTTCAGGCGTTTTGCCATTGAGGGGTTACTGTTACTTTGCCTATTCAGGGCATATAGGTCTGCACATAGCCCAACTCCCCCCCCCCCCCCTCCATTTAGGTATACTAATGCCCCGTACATACGAGTGGATTTTCCGTCGGAAAAAACTTGGATGGTTTTTCCGCTCAAGCTTGGCTTGCATATACACGGTCACACAAAAGTGCTCTGGACTTTCGAGCGTCAAGAACGCGGTGATGTACAACACTCCGTCGAGCCGAGAAAATTAAGTTCAATGCTTCTGAGCATGCGTCAAGTTGTTTCCGAGCATGCGTAGGAATTTTGCACGTCAAAATTTTTACAGACGGTCGGAATTTCCGATTGGAACTTTTTTTCCGACCGAAAAATAGAGAACCTGCTCTTTTGCTGGCTGGAATTCTGCCAGCAATATTACGATGCAGCATACACACGGTCGGAATTTCTGACCAAAAGCTCACATCCGACTTTTGCTGGCAGAATTTCTGATCGTGTGTATGTGTGTATGGAGCAACCCATAACCCACCTTCTACCTTCCAACGCAGAGCCCTTGCTAACTCCCAGGGTCTACTGGGTATAAGGGAGCCTATAACCCCAACCGATGTGGCAGTGGTGGGGCCTGAGTGTCCAATCAGCAAGTTCTCAATATGCAGACAAATATATCAAGCTTTGTATTTCCAATGTTAAAGAAAACCAAGCTTTACGATAACCAACCCTTCTCTGTTGATTTAATAAATGGGCTCCACTCTCTTCTCTCTGGTTGTTGGAAAAACCTCAGCTTGCATCAATAGACTTCTGTTTGTCAAGCATTCTACAACTAACCCTTTATTATTTTTTGCTTTTAGGTAATTAAATTTAAAACGGGAACTTATAAGGTAAGAATTATTTTTCCCAAATTCCTTGGTAAATGATTTTGTGTGTAGGCTAATAAGATATAACACAGTATTAAAATCCTAATCGTTCAGAGCAACCAACCAAAATTCAATTTTCTTTGTTGTCACCTCTCCAGTGTGGCGTTGAGAAGAAATCTGTTTGGTTAAAATCATTTACTACCAGGGCCGGGACAAGGGGTGGGCAAGAGGAGAAGCTGCCCTGGGGTCAATGGTTTACTGTAGGGATGAGGGTGCCCTTCTTTCTGTTACAAGGCTGAAAGGAGTAGTTACAGTGGCAGTAATATTGACAAGCTGGTGTCTGTCAAGTGTAGGATCCTCTAAGAAAAAAATAGTGCTACCCACAACAATCGATCAGGTGGCACCTGAAATCCAACTGTGATGGGTAGTAATCAGTGACGAGACAAGGTCATCCAGCACCCATCTCAAAGATGCCAAACAGCGCCCTCCCGCCCAAGTTAACATCAAGAACAGGGGGGAGGGCGCTGTTTGGCATCTTTGCGATGGGTGCTGGATGACCTTGTCTCGCCACTGATTACTACCCATCACAGTTGGATTTCATATGCCACCTGATGGCTTGTTGTGGGTAGCGCTATTTTTATTCTATTTTTGAATATGATGCTCAGTGTCTGTATCACCTAATGGAGAAATAAAGGGTTCCCACCATATTCTGTAAAGGACCGATTTAATGTGTGGAGATTTAGTGTACCATAATATCACTCTAAAAAAAAAAAAAATCAATAAAAGCATAATTTTACTTCTTATTAAAAATTTTAAGTATTAAAAACTCTTGTCATCAACTGCAGTATCAACATAAAAGTGTACAACAAGCAAGAGATAGAACAGATAGATTGACGCGTTTCACCCCAAAAGGAGCTTCTTCAGGATTAGAGATGGGCCGAACACCCCCCTTGTCTCCTGTTTTTATTTTTATTTTTTACACTTTTTTTACACTTTTTTGGTGAATGGTTAGGGGTGCTATGTACCCCATACTCATTCACATAGGGGGCCCGGGATCTGGGGGCTTCAAGGGAGCTTCCAGATTTCAATAAACCCCCCCATCCATAGACCGCCACAACCACAACCAAGAGACCCTTGTCCTCATTAACATAGGGACAAGGTGCTTTGGGGTGGGGGGGTAGAGCCACAAAGCACCCCCCATGTTGAGGGCATGTGGCCTAGTATGGGTCAGGAGGGGAGGCGTTTGCTCGTGGCCCCCCCCCTTTCCTAACCTGCTGGGCTGCATGCCTGGATAAGGGTCTGGTATAGATTTTGGGGAAACCCCCACACCATTTTTTTTTTATTTGACGTGGGGTTCCCCTAAAATCCATACCAGAACTTAATAGGGGGGACCCCACAACGTTTGTTTGTTTTTTTACCGGAAATGATTTTTTTATTCAGCTGCCAGTGGGGAAACTCATCGACAGCTCATGACTCATCCGTTATTAACGATGCCGCAGCCCATTTCCCGGCCCTGCTCCTTAACAACCAGCTTACACTGCGTCCTGATTGGGCAAAGCTTTGCCCAATCAGGGCGCAGGATGCACTGTGCAGCGTGCAGTGTATTGCAGGGTGTTTGGCGGGGTGAACACCAAGCAAAAACCCTGCAAGTCCAGGTGCTCGGTGAACGGAGGAACAGGCAAATGTTCGGCCCGAACTCATGCTTGGGCTGAACTGTTCACCCAACACTATTCAGGACCACTTTATTATTCAGTCATTATGACAGTACAGCTGATAAGTAATAAAGTAGTATAAAGTTGACTAGTTTAATGTGGTGGAAATCAAGTGTCCTACACTGAGCTCTGACTTCAACCCTATTAAACACCTTTAGGGTGTATCGAAAATGAATTTGTTAGCCAGGTCTTCTCATCCACCTTCATAACCTGACCTTATAAACAGTGGCCAGCTCAATAAAGACATAGTTTGACCAGTTTGGTGTGGTGGAAATCAAGTGTCCTACACTGAGCTTTGACTTCAACCCTATTAAACACCTTTAGGGTGTATCAAAAATTAATTTGTTAGCCAGGTCTTCTCATCCACCTTTATAAATTGACCTTACAAACAGTGGCCAACTCAATAAACACATGGTTTGACCAGTTTGGTGTGGTGGAAATCAAGTGTCCTACACTGAGCTTTGACTTCAACCCTATTAAACACCTTTAGGGTGTATCGAAAATTAATTTGTTAGCCAGGTCTTCTCATCCACCTTCATAACCTGACCTTACAAACAGTGGCCAGCTCCATAAAGACATGGTTTGACTAGTTTGGTGCTGAGGAGCTCAAGTGTACTTCACTGAGCTTCGACCTCAACCCTACTGGACACCTTTGGGATGAACTGGATGAGCCAGGTCTTCTCATTCAACTTCATTACCTGACCTTATAAATGGTAGCCAGCTCAATAAAGACATGGTTTGACCAGTTTGGTGTGGTGGAAATCATGTGTCCTACACTGAGCTCTGTCTTCAACCCTATTAAACACCTTTAGGGTGTATCGAAAATGTATTTATTAGCCAGGTCTTCTCATCCACCTTCATAACCTGACCTTACAAACAGTGGCCAGATCCATAAAGACATGGTTTGACTAGTTTGGTGCCGAGAAACTCAAGTGTACTTCACTGAGCTTCGACCTCAACCCTACTGGACACCTTTGGGATGAACTGGATGAGCCAGGTCTTCTCATTCAACTTCATTACCTGACCTTATAAATGGTAGCCAGCTCAATAAAGACATGGTTTGACCAGTTTGGTGTGGTGGAAATCATGTGTCCTACACTGAGCTCTGTCTTCAACCCTATTAAACACCTTTAGGGTGTATCGAAAATTAATTTGTTAGCCAAGTCTTCTCATCCACCTTCATAAGCTGACCTTACAAACAGTGCCCAGCTCCATAAAGACATGGTTTGACTAGTTTGGTGCGTAGGAACTCAAGTGTACTTCACTGAGCTTCGACCTCAACCCTACTGGACACCTTTGGGATGAACTGGATGAGCCAGGTCTTCCCTCCCAACATTACCACCACCACAACAGTCCTTGACCTCACAAATGTTCTTTTGGGTGAATAAACATAAATTCCTCCAGACACCCTCAAAAAATCGTGAAGGAATCATTCACAGAAGAGTGGAAGCTATAACATTAATGGCCATGAATTTGAAATAAGATGTCCAGAAAAGTCATGTTGGTGTCGTTGTCAAGTCTCCACAAATTTCTGGCCATATCATTTATTGGTTAAAAATAATCACCATAGCTAAATCATATATATATATATATATATATATTACTATTATCTTCTAATTTTACTTGCAGTATTTGTATATTGATCTGTTGATCTCTTTTAGATGACTCCGAAAGGCCATGCTAAGACTTATGAGACCTACCAGACTGAGAATGTGTATGTGGATTTTAAGATGACCAGACTACAACCGTTTTACACATGAATTTTAACCACTTGCTTACTGGGCACTTAAACCCCCCTCAGTCCCAGACCAATTTTCAGCTTTCAGCGCTGATGCACTTTGAGTGACAATTACGCGGGCATACAACACTGTACCCAAATGAAATTTTTATCATTTTTTTCCCACAAATAGAGCTTTCTTTTGGTGGTATTTAGTTACAGCTCGGAGTTTTATTTTTTGCTAAACAAACAAAAAAAGATGCAAAAAAAAAAAAATCATGTTTTAATAGTTTGTTATAAAATTTTGCAAACGGGTCATTTTTCTCCTTCATTGAAGTGCGCTGATTAGGCGGCACTGATAGGCTGCATTGGTGGGCACTGATGGGCTGCATTGGTGGGCACTGATGGGCTGCATTGGTGGGCACTGATAGACTGCACCGGTGGGCACTGATAGGCATAGTTAAGGCGGCACTAATAGGCACAGATAAGGCGGCACCGATGGGCACAGATAAGGCGGCACTGATGGGCAAAGATGGGCACAGATAAGATGGCACGGATGGGTGGCACGGATAAGTGGCACGGATGGGTGGCACGGATGGGCACTGATAGGTACCACAGATAGATGGGACTGATGGGCACTGATAGGTGGCACTGATAGGTGGCTCTGATAGGTGGCACTGCTGGGCACTGATGGGCGGCACTGCTGGGCACTGATGGGCGGCACTGCTGGGCACTGATGGGCAGCACTGGGGTGCAGCACCTTTGAGCAGATTGGGTGGCACTGTGGGTGGCACTGTGGGTGGCACTGTGGGGTGGCACTGTGGGTGGCACTGTGGGTGGCACTGTGGGCACTATGGGCACTGACGGGGGGCACTGACGGGGGGCACTTACTTTTGCTTTTATTTAATTTCAGGATGGCACTGCGGGAGGCAGGTGGGCACAGGCAGGTGGCAGGTGGTCCCTTGTATTGATGGCCGTGATCGGGACTGATGTCCCGATCACGGCCGCCGGTGATCGGCTTTTTTTTTTTCTCCTCGCGCTGTCAGCGCGAGGAGGAATAATAGCCGATTACCGGCTCCGTTCTATCACATGATCAGCTGTCATTGGCTGACAGCTGATCACGTGATAAGGGGTCGGGATCGACCCCTTACACGGATCGGTGATCAGGCGAGTCTCACGGACTCGCCGATCACAGAGCGCGCCGCGCGCGCCCCTCAGGGGGCGCGCAGGCCGCTCGTAACCGGGACTACGTCAATAGACGTAGTCCCGGAAATGTAGGTCCGCGCTAATGCCGTCATTTGGCAATAGCGCGGATCTGAAGTGGTTAATAAAGTGTAGTAGCATATTTGCAATATTATATACAGTAAGGTATACAAATGCCCTAAGATGGCAGAGCAGTCATGGAGCAGGAAATTTCTTTGATGAACAGAAAAATCGATTGTCTTTCTGAGACGTTCATTCTAATTGTCCATACTGGATTCAGCACTTTGTGGACTACACATTTACACCACAATTTTTGTTTTTGTGTTTTTTTTTCATAATGTTGCATTTTTTTATTCGCATTTTTGTATATTTGCACCTTTTTCAGCTCATTGGTTTATAGGAGCGCATTCTGGCATTTGTATGTGCTTCCTTGTTTGATGTTTGTTTGATGTTTTGGATTGCGTATCTCTATTGGAATGGATACACATATAGCAAGAACCACCTACCTCAAGAATACCACCAACGAGAAACATTAAACCTCATTATAGACTTGGATGTGGATCGTGATGTGATGTCCTACAAGAAGTAACCCAATATACACTTTAATTTTTATATAAAGGACGTTCAATATTTCAAAATCAATGCCAGGACCTGCTAAGACACCTGCCATAAATTTGAATGCTGTCTAAAGTTTTTTTTTTTCTGAGTTGTGTTATTATGCAAAAGGCCACTTTTAAAAAATAAATGATTGTACATATTTTAGATGTTGTGTGCTGCCGGTCAGGTAGGCTCCCCACCAGTAGTAGAACACAATAGCACTGTGGGAGGGTTTCCACCACTGACACTGTCTTGATGAGGGATTTGAGCAATTTTCTTTCCTTCCACCCGTGGTTGAAGGAAAGAAAATAATCTATGGGCTGCTTAAAATGGTTGTAAACCTCAGACATGAAATATGAACAAAGCACATCACTCTATAGCAGGGGCGTGCAGTCAGGGGAGGCAGGTGAGACAGAGCCTCACCTGCCATGAACTTAAAATTAAACGATCAAGTTTCGAGGGCCGTAGCTCGATGACCTGGGGTAATAATGGGGTATGTAGCTGAAGTCCTACCCCACCACTGGTCAAAATCTGGAGCTCCTATCATCTATGGTTCCAGAGATACGGGGCTCCTTGCACAGCCTGACAGAAGCTACATACAGAGCGGCCAGTTTAACCACTTGCCGACCGCCGCACGACGATATACGTCGGCAGAATGGCACGGGCAGGCATATGGGCGTATATATAAGTCCCTGCCTGCCCGCGGGTGGGGGGCCCGATCGGGCCCCCCCCCCCGGTGCCTGCGGCGGTCGGCATTTCTTCGAGAGCGATCCGGGATGAGGGGGCGGCCATTCATTCATGGCCACCCCCTCGCGATCGCTCTCGACGAATGGAAATCCCCGGTGACATCACTTCCTCTCCTGTAATGTAAACACAGGAGAGGAAGTGATGTATTCTCTCCTCCGTGTCGGTATTTTCCGTTCCGACACGGAGGAGAGCGGATCGGTGAGTTGCACCAACACTCTACACACACAGTAGAACATGCCAGGCACACTCACACCCCCCCTTTACCCCCCGATCACCCCCCCAATTACCCCTGCCCCCCAGTCACAGTGACACCAATGTCATTTTTTTTTTTTTTTTTTTTTTTTTGCATTGGTGTCATTTGTGACTGTAATAACTGTTAGGGCAGTTAGAGTTAGCCCCCTTTAGTTCTAATGTACCCCCCTAACCCCCCCAATAAAGGTTTAACCCCGTGATCACCCCCCGTCGCCAGTGTCACTAAGGCTGGGTTCACATTGCAGCGGTTTATGAGAACGAATGTGATTCGCACCGCACTGCAGTGCAAATCACATCCGATCTCTGTGCGATTCGAGTTCAGCCATTCGCCGCACCCGCCGCACCCGCCACACCCGCCGCACCCGCCGCAAATTCGCACGGGACCCTTTTTTTGGCCCGCAGCAGAATCGGATCGCATGGGTGTTCACACCATGCGATCCGAGTTTGCAGATCGCACTGCGATATGCGAACTGATCTGGGGGTGTCAGTAACATTTCACTGACACTCCCAGCAGTTCGCATAGGGCAGTGTGAACTGCCGCCGGGAGGCATGCGATGCGGGAACCCGCCGCGGATTCGCAGCGTTTCCGCATCGCTCCAGTGTGAACCCAGCCTAATAAGCGATCATTTTTCTGATCGCCGTATTAGTGTCACAGGTGACGCTAGTTAGGCAGGTAGGTATTTAGGTTCGCCGCAGCTTTTTATAGCGCCAGGGACCCCCATATACTACCGCATAAAGCCCCCTGATTGCCCCCTAGTTAACCCTTTCACCAGTGATCACCATATAACTGTTACAGGTGACGCTGGTTGGTTAGTTATTTTTTTATAGTTTCAGGGCACCCGCCATTTATTACCTAATAAAGGTTTAACCCCCTGATCACCCGGCGGGTGTCATTTGTGACTAATAACTGTTAGGGCAGTTAGGGTTAGCCCCCTTTAGTTCTAAGGTACCCCCCTAACCCCCCCAATAAAGGTTTAACCCCGTGATCACCCCCCGTCGCCAGTGTCACTAAGGCTGGGTTCAGATTGCAGCGGTTTGAGAACGGATGTGATTCGCACCGCACTGCAGTGCAAATCACATCCGATCTCTGTGCGATTCGAGTTCAGCCATTCGCCGCACCCGCCGCACCCGCCACACCCGCCGCACCCGCCGCAAATTCGCACGGGACCCTTTTTTTGGCCCGCAGCAGAATCGGATCGCATGGGTGTTCACACCATGCGATCCGAGTTTGCAGATCGCACTGCGATATGCGAACTGATCTGGGGGTGTCAGTAACATTTCACTGACACTCCCAGCAGTTCGCATAGGGCAGTGTGAACTGCCGCCGGGAGGCATGCGATGCGGGAACCCGCCGCGCATTCGTGGCGTTCCCGCATCGCTCCAGTGTGAACCCAGCCTAATAAGCGATCGTTTTTCTGATCGCTGTATTAGTGTCACAGGTGACGCTAGTTAGGCAGGTAGGTATTTAGGTTCGCCGCAGCTTTTTATAGCGCCAGGGACCCCCATATACTACCGCATAAAGCCCCCTGATTGCCCCCTAGTTAACCCTTTCACCAGTGATCACCATATAACTGTTACAGGTGACGCTGGTTGGTTAGTTATTTTTTTATAGTTTCAGGGCACCCGCCATTTATTACCTAGTCTCACTAGTGTACCCCTAAATTTAGGGGTGTCTACTTTCCAAAATGGGGTCATTTGGGGGGGGTTTGTGCCATCTTGGCATTTTATGGCCTTCAAAACTGTAACGCCCTTAGAAAGCCTGAAGGCGGTGCTTGGTTTTCGGGGCCCCGTACGCGGCTAGGCTCCCAAAAAGTCCCACATATGTGGTATCCCCGTACTCAGGAGAAGCAGCAGAATTTATTTTGGGGTGTCATTTCACATATGCCCATGGCATGCGTGAGCAATATATCATTTAGTGACAACTTTGTGAAAAAAAAAAAAAAAAAAAAAAGTTTGTAATTTTCCCGCAACTTGTGGCAAAATATAAAATATTCCATGGACTCAACATGCCTCTCAGCAAATAGCTTGGGGTGTCTACTTTCTAAAATGGGGTCATTTGTGGGGGTTTTGTGCCATCTTGGCATTTTATGGCCTTCAAAACTGTAATAGGTAGTGAGGAGTGAAGTCAAATATTTACGCCCTTAGAAAGCCTGAAGGCGGTGCTTGGTTTTCGGGGCCCCGTACGCGGCTAGGCTCCCAAAAAGTCCCACATATGTGGTATCCCCGTACTCAGGAGAAGCAGCAGAATTTATTTTGGGGTGTCATTTCACATATGCCCATGGCATGTGTGAGCAATTTATCATTTAGTGACAACTTTGTGAAAAAAAAAAAAAAAAAAAAAAGTTTGTAATTTTCCCGCAACTTGTGGCAAAATATAAAATATTCCATGAACTCAACATGCCTCTCAGCAAATAGCTTGGGGTGTCTACTTTCTAAAATGGGGTCATTTGTGGGGGTTTTGTGCCATCTTGGCATTTTATGGCCTTCAAAACTGTAATAGGTAGTGAGAAGTGAACTCAAAAATTTACGCCCTTAGAAAGCCTGAAGGCGGTGCTTGGTTTTCGGGGCCCCGTACGCGGCTAGGCTCCCAAAAAGTCCCACATATGTGGTATCCCCGTACTCAGGAGAAGCAGCAGAATTTATTTTGGGGTGTCATTTCACATACGCCCATAGCATGTGTGAGCAATATATCATTTAGTGACAACTTTGTGTAAAAAAAAAAAAAAAAATTTTTTTTGTCATTATTCAATCGCTTGAGGCAAAAAAATAAAATATTCAATGGGCTCAACATGCCTCTTATCAATTTCCTTAGGGGGTCTACTTTCCAAAATGGGGTCATTTGGGGGGGTTTTGTACTGCCCTGCCATTTTAGCACCTCAAGAAATGAGATAGGCAGTCGTAAACTAAAAGCTGCGTAAATTCCAGAAAACGTACCTTAGTTTGTAGATGTGACAACTTTTGCGCAAACCAATAAATATACAATTATTGACTTTTTTTTTACCAAAGACATGTGGCTGAATACATTTTGGCCTAAATGTATGACTAAAATTGAGTTTATTGGATTTTTCTAATAACAAAAAGTAGAAAATATCATTTTTTTTCAAAATTTGCGGTCTTTTTACGTTTATATCGCAAAAAATAAAAATCGCAGAGGCAATCAAATACCATCAAAAGAAAGCTCTATTTGTGGGAAGAAAAGGACGCAAATTTTGTTTGGGTACAACATTGCATGACCGCGCAATTACCAGTTAAAGCAGCGCAGTGCCAAAGTGTAAAAAGACCTCTGGTCATTTACCAGCAAAATGGTCCGGTCTGAAAGTGGTTAAATACAAGCCAGCACACTCTGTTTGCAGCAGACTGAGAGGATGAGCTCGAAGCGCCTCTCCTCACTTCTTGTCAGAGGCACTGAGCTCAATGGGCAGCTTGGAGCCGTGGACCAATGGTAAAGTACCATTGGCCCAAGCTGTCCAATAAAAAAAAATGCAGTGGAGGCATGCCTCTCACTGCAGTGTCATAGAAGGGGGCGTGTGTCTAATAGACAAATGCTCCAGGGACGTGCAGTCAAGGGAGGCAGGTGAAAAAATGGAGCTTCGAGGGTCGTAGCTTGGCGACCTGGGGTCACAGAGACCCCAAATTTGGAGGGTATGTAGCCTAAGTCATATCCAACAACTGGTAAAAAATGGTGATGGAAAGGAGCTCCCGCTGATTGGCAGTGTCAGCTCTGTTCCTGTGTGCTGTATGAAGGGGAGGGGGGGTATGTCCCTTCCCTCCAATCAGCTCTTAGAGCTCTTTTCACTGAACTCTGCAGTGTGTAATTTCCGCTCTCCGTCCTCTTTTTTTTCTGGATTCTCAGACAAGCTTTATAAATTCTGCACTTTTAGTGGAGGTAGAGGGGAGGGGGCTGCAAATAAACAGGTACAACTTATATAGGAGGATTTATTCCATCTCTGTGTATCAGTCTGACACCCCACAACTACGATCTCGGTAAAGAGTCTCTGACGGAGACTCTTTACCACGTGATCAGCCGTGTCCAATCACGGCTGATCACAGTGTAAATAGGAAGAGCCGGTGATCGGCTTTTCCTCACTCACGTCTGTCAGACGTGAGTAGAGGAGAGCTGATCGGCTGCTCCTCTGACAGGGGGGGTCTGTGCTGATCGATTATCAGCGCAGCCCCCCCCCCGAGGATGACCACACTGGACCGCCAGGGACGCCAGCAGACCACCAGGGATTCCAGTCAGTGGCACAATGGATGCCAATCAGTGCCCATAATGGATGCCAATCACTGCCCACAATGGGCATCACTGATTGGCATGCATTATTGTTTGCCACTGATTGGCATCCATTAGTACAGTATAATATAATACAATGCCGCCTATCAGTTCCCATCTGTGCCGCCTATCAGTGCCCATCCGTGCCACCTATCAGTGCCCATCCATGCCCATCTGTGCCGCCTATCCATGCCCATCTGTGCCGCCTATCTATGCCCATCTGTGCTGCCTATCCATGCCCATCCATGCCACCCATCCGTGCCAATCCATGCCACCTATCAGTGCCCATCCGTGTCGCCCATCAGTGCTGCCTATCAGTGCCCATCAGTGCTGCCTATCAGTGCCACATATCAGTGTCCATCAATGCCACCTCATCAGTGCCACTTCATCGGTGCCACCTCATCGATGCCCATCAGTGCCGCCTTATCAGTGCCCATCAGTGTAACCCCATCAGTGCCCATCAGTGAAGGAGAAAACGTACTTATTTACAAAGTTTTGAAACTGAAACAAAAAAAAACATATTTTTTTTCAAAATTTTCGGTATTTTTTTATTTGTTTAGCAAAAAATAAAAAAACGTAGAGGTGATCAAATACCACCAAAAGAAAGCTTTATTTGTGGGGAAAAAATGATAAAAATTTCATTTGGATACAGTGTAGCATGACCGCGCAATTGTCATTCAAAGTGCGACAGCGCTGAAAGCTCAAAATTGGTCTGGGCAGGAAGGTGTTTAAGTGCCCAGCATTGATGTGGTTAATCATGTTGTATTTTATTGTATTGTCTCCTTCTATATTGTAAAGCACTGCATAAACTGTTGGTGCTATATAAATCCTGTATAATAATAATGTATATACTGATGGTTTGGCCCGAACCTTTGGGCAACAGTCATATGATAGCAGGCCTCCAGTCCAATTAGCTACGGCCAGAAAGTATCCCCCGCTCTGCAGCCGCACATAACAAAGGGGCGCAAATGCTGGTGACATCATTGGTCTAATATGGCCACATGGCCATAAATTATTAATACAGTATCATTGACCCAATATGATCGTCCCTCCCCAGTGTCATGTGACTCTTTAGTGTTACAAGGTCTCAGGTGTGAATGGGGAGCAGGTGTGTTAAATTTGGTGTTATCGCTCTCACTCTCACATACTGGTCACTGGAAGGTCAACATGGCACCTCATGGCAAAGAACTCTCTGAGGATGTGAAAAATAAGAATTGTTGCTCTACATAAAGATGGCCTAGGCTATAAGAAGATTGCCAAGACCCTGAAACTGAGCTGCAGCACGGTGGCCAAGACCATACAGCGGTATAACAGGACGGGATCCACTCAGGGACAGGCCTCTCCATGGTCCACCAAAGAAGTTGAGGTCACATGCTCAGCGTCATATCCAGAGGTTGTCTTTGTGAAATAGATGTATGAGTGCTGCCAGTATTGCTGCAGAGGTTGTAGGGGTGGGGGGGAGGGGGGTCAGCCTGTCAGTGCTCAGACCATACGCCGCACACTGCATCAAATTGGTCTGCATTTCTGTCGTCCCAGAAGGAAGCCTCTTCTAAAGATGCACAAGAAAGACCACAAACAGTTTGCTGAAGACAAGCAGACTAAGGACATGGATTACTGGAACCATATCCTGTGGTCTGATGAGACCAAGATAAACGTATTTGGTGTCAGATGGTGTGAAGCGTGTGTGGGGGCAACCAGGTGAGGAGGACAAAGACAAGTGTGTCTTGTCTACAGTCAGGCATGGTGGTGGGAGTGTCATGGTCTGGGGCTGCATGAGTGCTGCCGGCACTGGGGGGCTACAGATCATTGAGGGAACCATGAATGCCAACATGTACTGTGACATACTGAAGCAGAGCATGATCCCCTCCCTTCAGAGACTGGGCCGCAGGGCGGTATTCCAACATGATAACCACCCCAAACACACCTGCAAGACGACCACTGCCTTGCTAAAGAAGCTGAGGGTAAAGGTGATGGACTGGCCAAGCATGTCTCCAGACCTAAACCCTATTGAGCAGACCTAAACCCAACTTGATTGGAGTCCACCTGTGGTAAATTCAGTTTATTGGACATGATTCGAAAAGGCACACACCTTTATATATAAGGTCCCAAACAAACCAAGCCATGAAGTCCATAAAATTATCTGTACACCTCAGAGACAGGATTGTATGGAAGCACAGGGAAGGGTATAGAAAAATGTCTACAGCATTGAAGGTCCCAATGAGCACAGTGGCCTCCATCATCCATAAATGGAAGAAGTTTGGAACCACCAGGACTCTTCCTAGACCAGGCCGCCTGGCCAAACTGAGAGATCAGAGAGAAGGGCCTTAGCCAGGAAGGTGACCAAGAACCCGATGGTCACTCTGACAGAGCTCCAGTATTTCCCTGTGGAGAGAGGAGAACCTTCCAGAAGAACAACCATCTCTGCAGCACTCCACCAATCAGGCCTGTATGGTAGAGTGGCCAGACATAAGCCACTCCCCAGTAAAAGGCACATGACAGCTCACCTGGAGTTTGCAAAAAGGCAGCTGAAGGACTCTCAGACCATAAGAAACAAAATTCTCTGGTCTGATAAAACAAAGATTGAATTCTTTGGCCTGATTGGCAAGCGTCGTGTCTGGAGGAAATCAGGCACCGCTCATCACCTGGCCAATACCATCCCTACAGTGAAGCATGATGGTGGCAGCATCATGGTGTGGGGATGTTTTTCAGCGGCAGGAACTGGGAGACTAGTCAGGATCGACTGAAAGATGAATGCAGCAATGTACAGAGACATTCTTCATGAAAACCTGCTCCAGAGCGCTCTGGACCTCAGACTTGGGCGAAGGTTCATTTTCCAACAGGACAACGACCCTAAGCACACAGCCAAGATAACAAAGGAGTGGCTACGGGACAACTCTGTGAATGTCCTTGAGTGGCCCAGCCAGAGCCCAGACTTGAACCCGATTGAACATCTCTGGAGAGATCTGAAAATGTCTGTGCACCGATGTACCCCATCCAACCTGATGGAACTTGAGAGGTCCTGCAAAGAACAATGGGAGAAACTGCTCAAAAATAGGTGTGCCCAGCTTGTAGCATCATACCCAATAAGACTTGAGGCTGTGATTGGTGCCATAGGAGCTTCACCAAAGTATTGAGCAAAAGCTGTGAATACTTATGTACATGGGATTTTTTTTGTGTTTTTAATTTTTAATAAATGTGCAAAGATTTAAAAAAAAAAACGTATCTCACGTTGTCATTATGGGGTGTTGTTTGTAGAATTTTGAGGAAAATTATGAATTTAATCCATTTTGGAATAAGGCTGTAACATGACAAAATGTGGAAAAAGTGAAGTACTGTAAATACTTTCCGGATGCGCTGTATATGGTCACTTTTAGAAAATATTTTTAGTTTGTTTGTATTCTGACACGGTCTTTCCACCTATGTATGTACAGCCCAACCGTGGGTGTCTCCTGATGAAGTGAGCGTTGTCTCATGAAATGCAAAGAGACTTCTAATGCATTGATAGCCATGTTGGCATCATTAATGTACATTGGTGAATCTCTGCTTTTATTATGATATAATGTTGAATGTTATCTTTCCTTTGTATGAATTGAAATAAAAATGTTTTGTACTTTTTTATCTACTTGAGATATTACTTTATTCCGCACCACTCACAAAGTCCCTCTGGAAAATTGTGTTCTTGTTTGTTCTGGAATATTGGGGACTGAGTGCTGATTTAGTCTGAGCATTCGGTCATCCACCACAGTTGTTTTCTGTGGTCTTCCGGATCTTTTGGTGTCGCTTTGGTGCGTTCTTTCTTTTTAAGGATGTTCCAAACAGTTGCTTTGGCCACACCTAATGTTTTTGCTATCTCTCTGATGGGTTTGTTTTGTTTTTTCAGCCTAATGATGGCTTGCTTCACTGATGGTGACAGCTCTATTGAGAGTTGACAGCAACAGATTCCAAATGCAAATAGCACACTTGAAATGAACTCTGGACCTTTTTATCTGCTCCTTGTAAATGGGATAACGAGGGAATAACAGACACCTGGCCATGGAACAGCTGAGCAGCCAATTGTCCCATTACTTTTGGTCCCTTGAAAAGTAGGAGGCACATATACAAACTGTTGTAATTCCTACACCGTTCACCTGATTTGGATGTAAATACCCTCAAATTAAAGCTGAAAGTCTGCAGTTAAAGCACATCTTGTTTGTTTCCTTTCAAATCCATTATGGTGGTGTATAGAGCCAAAAAGATTAGAATTGTGTTGATGTCCCAATATTTATGGATCTGACGGTAAGTGTCAGAAAAAGGCCTGGAGCTCCAGCGGATAATATACAATCACAATAAAGCTCTAGTGTAGTGGCCCTAAAGTACCACAAGATGGCAGTGTACAACAGAACAATAGTAACTTGATGAAGTTCAATATAAAAACAGAAAAAGTACATATAAGTGAGACAGAACCTTCGGTATCAGGAAAGCCTCTGTATACAGGTGCATCTCTCATAAAATTAGAATACCATCAAAAAGTTAATTTATTTCAAAATTCAATTCAAAAAGAGAAACTCATATATTTTATATAGATGCATTACACACAGAGTGATAGATTTCAAGCATTTCTTTCTTTTAATTTTGATGATTATGGCTTACAGCGAGTGAAAACCCAAAGTTCTGTATCTCGGAAAATTAGAATTTTACATAAGACTTCAATAAAAATATTGAACAAGAATTTTACATAAGACCAAGAAAAAAAAGGATTTTTAATACAGAAACATTGGCTTACTGAAAAGTCGCAGATCGCCACCATTACTGTATAAATGGCAGTGGTTCCAAAAATGTGTCAAAAGCGTCCAATGTTTCCGCCATAATGTCGCAGTTCTGATAAAAATCGCAGATCACCGCCATTACTGTATAATTGCCAATGGTCACATAAATGTGTCAAAAATGTCCGATGTGTCCGCTATAATGTCGCAGTCCCGATAAAAAAAAAAAAAAAAAAAAAAAATCGCAGATCGCCGCCATTACTAGTAAAAAAAAAAAATTTATAATAAAAATGCCATAAAACGATCCCCTATTTTGTAGACGCTATAACTTTTGCACAAA
This sequence comes from Lithobates pipiens, assembly GCA_037367395.1. Taxonomy (NCBI): domain Eukaryota; kingdom Metazoa; phylum Chordata; class Amphibia; order Anura; family Ranidae; genus Lithobates; species Lithobates pipiens. The sequence continues at coordinate 198,655 of JAZDVW010001914.1, read as the reverse complement.
CCAATCAATATATACGCAATATATACGCTCACTGCGTTTTTTTTTGTTTTTTTTTACCAAAAATATGTAGAAGAATACATGTCGGCCTAAACTGAGGGGAAAAATTTTTTTTATATATTTTTGGGGGATATTTATTATAGCAAAAAAGTAAAAAATATTGAGTTTTTTTTTCCCACAATATTTTTTTGTTTATAGCACAAGGAATAAAAACTGTGGAGGTGATCAAATACCACCAAAAGAAAGCTCTATTTGTGGGGAAAAAATTTGTTTAGGTGCAACGCCGCATGGCCGCGCAATTTTTAATTAAAGCGACGCAGTGCCGAATCGCAAAAAGTGCTCTGGTCAGGAGGGGGGGGGGTAAAATCTTCCGGGGCTGAAGCGGTTAATTGAATTACTGAAATGAATTAACTTTTTTTGAATGGCATTCAGATTTTTTGAGATGCGCCTGTAGGTGGGACAGAGCAATCGGTATGAGGAGCGGCCGCCATTGTATGTGTAACGAAAAGGCACAAAGAGAATAAATCACTACACAGCAATAAGAAAAGGAAAAAATGTCATTTAATGAAATCAGATTGACCCCATAGGTCTTCCAGCAAGATATACTATATACAGCTTTTCCATTTAGAGATATTTCGTTTTAAAACAGGACTTTACAGATAAGTAGTGACATTCTGACACCCAATAGGTGACATTTATCAATTTATATTATTAATAACTGCTACATTTATCATTAGTATTATGTACACATTTCCCATTGTGGGTCTTGTGGGAAAAAAATATTTATAGGGTAAAAAAAAGTTAAATTTGCTTTACAAATGTTTCAACCTATAATTAATGCCTGTAATTTGCCTAATAGGTTTATTGCCTATAACCATGAGCTCCTCCTAGTGGCTATAATGAGGTATTTTCCTGAAATAGCCATGTCGATACAATACTGAATTATGGCCAGTAGATGGAGCTGACAGTGGAGCAAATTACAGGAATGACGTGACCCCCAAATTGTATCTAAACCCCAAAACAAAAATATTACATCTTCCTAGTCCTTAGATGTAGTGGTTTCCTTGGTTCCTTTTTTTTCCAGACTTTCTTCCTTTATTTTCACCTAGTGACCCAGTCACTGCCAGTAACCCTTCCTGTTCTAGTGTGACTACACCCTCCCACCATTCAATAACTTGAGGACCGGTGTTGTCACCTGATTTGGACTACAAGCACTTCGCCCCTCCCCACTTCCATTACATAAGGGGGGGGGGTGTTTTAAAGGTCACAGAACATTACGGGAAGGCCGATAACATTGAGACTTCCGTGTAAAGGACGTTGCGCAAAGATTTCTACCAGGATCAACATTCCTTCTTCTGTACTTTCAGAAAATGTTCTTAGCTTGAAAAGAATACTAATGCAACCACCACATCTGAGGACAGATAATAGATTTGATTGTTGTTTTTGGGTTTAGGTTCACTTCACAGACACTGCAAACATTTTCCTATTTTTTTTTTTTTTACTATAACATTTGTCTAAGGCAGGGTTTCTCGACTCCAGTCCTGAAGACGCCCCAACAGGTCACGTTTTCAGGTTTTCCCTCAGATGGAACGGCCATGGTAATTACTAAGGCAGTGAATCTGATCAAATCACCTGCGTAAAATACTGGGAAGCCTGAAAAACATGACCTGTCAGGGCGCCTTGAGGACTGGAGTTGAGAAACATTGGTCTAAAAGGAGTCTATTAACCACTGTTTTCGCCCAAGATTCACCCATATTTCTAATAGAATCCTATTTGAGAAAGGATAAAGTTTGAGTGAAAATGATATATAGACCCTTTCTCTTTCTAAAATATTTGTTGCACCGTTGTCAGAAACATGCTTGCAAGCTGAACGAAAATTCTGTAATTTTTCTAATAGATTCATTCCTATAACAGCAGCTCCATCTAGTGGCCAAAATGTGGTATGCTTTTTCATTGAGTTTTTTTTTTAGAAGGCTATACTGCTTTTTGGCCTCTAGATGGAGCTGATGATACAGGAATGAACCTATTATTTAAAAAACAAATACTTATATTGTTCTATAAATAGACCCCAAATGTGTGTGGGTCTTTTTTTTCTGCTAACCAGCACCACCTGCTGGCCACTACAAGCAACTGTTGTGATATCCCGGTGGCATTTTGTCTTCCAAGCTGACAGTAAACTGAGACAACGACCTCCTTCTTCATTGAGATGGATGACTTTCATTCACCACAGACACCGTACTGTATAAGGTAAAGGACACTGTGCCCTATAACAAAACAAAAAACATAAGTAAGCAGAAGGGCATTTACATATGTAAGTCTATCCAGAGCCTGTTTATTCTTTCTTTATTCTTGATCTATGGGCCCTTAAGTGTGTCACCAAAGGCCATGACACCAGAGATGGTCAGAGACTGCAGACATACTACAGGAGATGGTCAGAGACTACAGACATAGTACAGGAGATGGTCAGAGACTGCAGACATACTGCAGGAGATGGTCAGAGACGGCAGACATACTGCAGGAGATGATCAGAGACTGCAGACATAATACAGGAGATGGTCAGAGACTGCAGACATACTGCAGGAGATGGTCGGAGACTGCAGACATAATACAAGAGATGACCAGAGACTGCAGACATATTACAGGAGATGGTCAGAGACTGCAGACATACTACAAGAGATGACCAGAGACTGCAGACATAATACAGGAGATGGCCAGAGACTGCAGACATACTGCAGGAGATGGTCAGAGACTGCAGACATACTGCAGGAGATGGTCGGAGACTGCAGACATACTACAGGTGATGATCAGAGACTGCAGACATACTACAGGAGATGGTCAGAGACTGCAGTCATACTACAAGAGATGGTCAGAGACTGCAGACATACTACAGGAGATGGTCAGAGACTGCAGACATACTACAGGTGATGATCAGAGACTGCAGACATACTACAGGAGATGGTCAGAGACTGCAGACATACTACAGGAGATGGTCAGAGACTGCAGACATACTACAGGTGATGATCAGAGACTGCAGACATACTACAGGAGATGGTCAGAGACTGCAGTCATACTACAAGAGATGGTCAGAGACTGCAGACATACTACAGGAGATGGGCAGAGACTGCAGACATACTACAGGTGATGATCAGAGACTGCAGACATACTACAAGAGATGGTCAGAGACTGCAGACATACTACAGGAGATGGTCAGAGACTGCAGACATAGTACAGGTGATGGTCAGAGACTGCAGACATACTACAGGAGATGGCCAGAGACTGCAGACATACTACAGGAGATGGTCAGAGACTGCAGGCATACGACAAGAGATGGTCAAAGACTACAGACATACTACAGGAGGTGGTCAGAGACTGCAGACATACTACAGGAGATGACCAGAGACTGCAGACATAATACAGGAGATGGTCAGAGACTGCACATATAGTACAGGAGATGATCAGAGACTGCAGACATACTACAGGAGGTGGTCAGAGACTGCAGACATACTACAGGAGATTCTCAGAGACTGCAGACATAGTACAGGGGATGGCCAGAGACTGCAGACATACAACAGGAGATGGTCAGAGACTGCAGACATACTACAGGAGATGGCCAGAGACTGCAGACATAGTACAGGGGATGGCCGGAGACTGCAGACATACAACAGGAGATGGTCAGAGACTTTCAGACATACAACAGGAGATTCTCAGAGACTGCAGGCATACTACAGGAGATTCTCAGAGACTGCAAGCATACTACAGGAGATGGCCAGAGACTGCAGACATACAACAGGAGATTCTCAGAGACTGCAGACATATTACAGGAGATGGTCAGAGACTGCAGACATAGTACAGGAGATGATCAGAGACTGCAGACATACAACAGGAGATTCTCAGAGACTGCAGGCATACTACAGGAGATGGTCAGAGACTGCAGAAATACTACAGGATATGGTCAGAGAGTGTGGAAATTCCCCAGGAGATGGTCGGAGACTGCAGACATACTACAGGAGATTCTCAGGGACTGCAGATATACAACAGGATATGGTCAGAGAGTGTGGAAATTCCACAGAAGATGGTCAGAGACTATGGGCAGGCTACAGGACATGGTCAAAGACTGCAGAAATGCCACATGACATGGTCACACACTATGGACATGGTACAGGATATGCTGGCCTGGGGTTGTGATTTTGAAGTGTTCTAGTGTACTTTGAAATTATATTAAAATTTGTGGGTAAAAAAAAAAACCTCACCAACTATACTGTTAAAACAATTTTTGCCTCTAGTCAAGTTGTATGAAGTTGAGGGCTTCAGCTCTATTTTTTATGATTAAACTTTCTTATATCTTTGTTTATTCTACTTCCTATTCAAGTCTATTATCGCTTTATTATAAAACGAGGTGTTGCCGCCACAACTACCCAAAAAGAGACTTATTTTAAAGCTGAAATCAATCAGATTGGGGCACTGTTGTTGTATTTAAACCAAGCTAATCAATCAATTACAGATTTAAAAAATGTGATGAAAAATGAAAAATGCTCAATGAAAATAAAAATTGCACTGTACCATAACACCACAAACAGCCTAAAGACAACGTCAACATTTTTTTAAAGGACTGGTGTTTTCGCATGACAAACAAGAAGGTAGTATTCCTTTGTTAAATGTCCTCCATGGCAGTGCCCAGATCCCCATACCCCTTTTGACAATAGCTTCCCTATTAGGCTTGAAAATGAGCTGAATTCTGTATCAAGATTTGTCCCCGAAGACTTCAATAGGGTTCTCTGCCAAGTGCATGCTTGATGGTTTTCAAGCTGGTGAACTCAACCCCCTTTCACAGATAGTATCCTCCATGATTCCCTGCAATCAGCTGGGTACCAATGCCCTGGAGTCTGCTTTTGCTCAACTTTAGACCAACATCTGGGCTGCACACTGAAGACTTTCAACTCCAGCCAAGGTTTCCTGTAATGACAGCAAGCCACTCACTCCCACCCAAAGCCATATCTCTAGCACAATGCCCACTCACAGACAAAGCCACCCCCTAGAACAACGCCCACTGCCACCCAAAGCCATGCCCCTAGAACAATGCCCACTGCCACCCAAAGCCATGCTCCTAGCACAATTCCCACTCTCACCCAAAGATATGTCCCTAGCACCATGTCAACTCCCACCAAAAGCTATACCCCCAGCACAATGGCCATTCCCACCCAAAGCCATGCCCCTAGCACAATGCCCACTCCCACCCAAAGCAATGCCTTTAGCACAGTACCCACTCCCACACAAAGCCATGCCCCAACACAATGCTCTAATGCACCCAAAGCCATGTCCCTACCACAATGTCCCTTCCCACCCAAAGCCATGCCCCTAGCATAAAGTCTACCCTCACCCAACCCAAGCCAAAGCCATGCCCCTAGCACAATGTCCACTCACACCCAAAGCCATGCCCTTGCATAAAGTCCACTCCCACCCAAAGCCATGCCCCTAGCACAATGCTCTCTCCCACCGAAAACCATGCCCTTAGCACAATGCTCACTCCCAACCAAAGTCATGCCTCTAGCAAAATGCCCACAGCCAACCAAAGCCATGCCCCTAGCACAATGCCAACTCACACTTAAAGACATGCCCCCAGCACAATGCTCACTCCCACCCAAAGACATGCCCCTAGCACAATTTCCACTGCCCAAAAGCCATGCCCCCAGCACTATGCTCATCCAAAGCCATGCCCCTAGCACAATGTCCCTTCCCACCCAAAGCCAAAGCCATGCCCCTAGCATAAAGTCCACCCCCACCCAACCCAAGCCAAAGCCATGCCCCTAGCACAATGTCCACTCACACCCAAAGCCATGCCCCTAGCATAAAGTCCACTCCCACCCAAAGCCATGCCCCTAGCACAATGCTCTCTCCCACCCAAAACCATGCCCTTAGCAGAATGCTCACTCCCATCCAAAGCCATGCCCCTATCAATATGCCCACTCCCAACCAAAGCCACCCATAGCACAATACCCACTCCCACCTAAAGCCATGCCCCCAGCACAATGCCCATTTCCACCCAAAACCATATATGGCTTTGGGTAGGAACGAGCAACGTGCTTTCATTGCAATAAACCTTACCTGAAGTTGAAGGTTCTTGGTGTGCATCCTATTATTTGGATGGTGGATTTAAAGCAGGGTTTGAAAAAAAAAACCTGAATTGAACTCCGGGAGATTCACTCATCCCTCACAGGAATAGAGGGAACATCTACCATTGGGGACATCTGTGTGGATGATTGAAATTCTCCTCAATTGCTGATGTCACTCCAAGACAGGAAATAAAGAGAATGAAGGATAACTCCACCAACATATGATATAGATGTTGTAGGTGCTCTCTCTGCTCTCTCCTCCTGTACGATATTTTGTATATATAAAACTTAGCTTTGCTATCTTATAAGCTGTACATTTCTTACTAGTCAATATAGTGAATTGAGCAATTTAGGAGGATAACTATGGATGCTCCGGGTGGATCTTTTGCTCTTTTCACTACTGGTATACAATAAGACATCTCTCTAATATTCACCTGCTCAGTGAGATGCCCAGTGGGACCTGCAGAAAAAAATATATATATATTTAATGTAACATATATGGACATTCAGTGCAGCAAAGTTGAATTATTTACAGTGTTTAAATGCAAAATTGTACAGCCCTTTATCTACCACACACGGATCAACAACGGAGCGTCTCCATACAGGCCAGCTCTGTACCAACCTCATACAAACTAACAATGGACCAACTTCATGCAGGCCAGCACTGCACTAACTCCACACAGACCAACAATAGACAAACTCATTAAGGCCAACAGGCCTACAATGGGTCAACTTAATACATGCCAACAATAGACTAATAGACCATTCTTTTGGAGCCTAAACTACTCCAGCACCCATACAGGCCAATGGATCACCTATTTACAAGCCCAGAATGAATCAACCCCATAAAGGCCAACAATGAACGTACCCTACATGAACCAACACTACAGCAACTCGAAAAAGACCAATTCTACCCCAACCCAATACAAGTCATCACTCCACAAACCCCATACAACCAACACTACATCAACTCCATACAGTCCAACACTACACTAATCCCATAGAGGCCAACTCTGCACAAACCCCCACAGGCTGACAGTTTCCAACTCCATAGAAGCCAATAATAGAGAAACACATACAGGCCAACAATAGGCCAAACCTTTGGAAGCCAAACTGCACCAAACCCATATAGGTCAATGGACCAACCCCTTACAGGCCAACAATGAATCAACCCCATACAGGTCAACAATGGACAAACCCCACACAAGCCAACTCAAAATAGGCCAACAATGGACCAACCTTAACCAGGCCAACACAACACCAACCCCACAAAGGCCAACCCCACAGCAAACCCATACAGGCTAACAATAAACCAACCTCAACATTGCCAACACTACACCTACCCTACACCAACCCCATACAGTCCAACACTCCACCAACCCCATACGGGCCAAACCTGCACAAACCTCCCACAGACTCACAGTTTCCAACCCTATTGAAGCCAACAATAGACAAACCCATACAGGCCAACAATAGACCAAACCTTAGGAAGCTAAACTGCACCAAACCCATATAGATCGATGGACCACCCCCCTTACAGGCCAACAATAAATCAACCTCATCCAGACCAACAATGGACAAGCCTCGCATGAGCCAACACTGCACCAACTCAAAACAGGCCAATTCTACACCAACCCAATATTAACCAGCCTTGCAGCAAACTCATAGAGACCTGCAATAGAGCAAACCCATACAGGCCAACAATGGACCAACCTCACCCAGGCCAACATTACATCAGCCCCACACAGGCCAACACTATACCAACCACATACAGGCTGACTCTATATCAACCCCATACAGGCTGACATTACAGTCACTAACCCCATACAGGTCAACAATGGACCAATCTCAACCAGGCCAACACTACACCAATCCCACACAGGTCAACAATGGACCAGCCTTACACAGGCCGCAACAACACTGAGTTATGTTATTAAGCCTATTACAAATAGAATTATTTATGTTACAATCAGTTTTCTTTGTACAGACTTTCTTACAAATATTGCAACTGACCTTTCTGTGTGATGTCCACATAATTGTATACGTTGTTTTCGTTCCACACAGGATAATCGTTGTCCTCTATAGGAATAGAAAATACATTATTTGTGTTGCTCGTGTATGCTACACATAGCTATTTGTCCTTTACCTTGGATATATCTAAAACAATTAAAGCAAAGCCCCAGTCAGCAGAAAGAACCAACAAACTAAATTCTGCAAAGTCACATGGGCAGGTATTCAAGGGTTGTAGCTCTTTATGAAGAGCTGGCTCATATGGACTCTTGCGTCTCTACGTGTCCCAGCTAGAAGACTTACCTTACCAAAGCTTAAAATATATGTCAAGCCTTTGTTGTGTTTTTAAATTATTATTGTTTTTGCTGTATGTGTCCCATTGGAAAGATTTACCTTCATGTCCTGTCCAAAAAAGAACCCAACATGAATTGAAATGAACTCTTAAAAGTTAGAGGGATTCTCCTCTTAGATGGTGGTCTTAGGAACAGGTGAGAAGATGTTTCATCTTGTTCTGGGTGAAAACATAACATTTAGGATTTTCTATCATTTTCTGCCCTGGTAACAATTACCACCAAGACAAGAACAGAGGGTGAATCTCTCCAAAGGGACACATACAAAAATATATACCTAACAATAGTTGAAAGTGAAACCTATCCATAACTGAAAAAGCTTTGGCTTTAAATACACTTGAAGGTATTTTTTAATATCAACATTATACTGATGTAGACGATAAGGAAAACAGAGTGTGGTAGTACCTGTTTTTGGTTAATGTTCAATGACTGTTTCTCTTTAAGAAACTTGATGACTGACCTGTACTTCCTTCATTCTGGTTTTCAAAAATACGTGATGAAGATTGTGTTTGACAACTATTAATAGAAAAGGCAATCAACAGAATGACCAAAACAGCGGAGACAGGAATGACCACAGCAAGTATTAAGAGGCTTCTACCTGTAAGAAGATAGGATACCATCAGCTTCAATCCTGACAATGAAACAAATACATTGCTATACAAATGCAATTATATATGACATCTATATGTCCCACTCCCTACACTACTCTTTTCCATTTGGTAGCATTGGGTGAATTCAGAGAAGCAAGGAAAAGAAGGGATCGTGAAATGTCTCCTCAATGCCTACCACTAATGGCTGGATTAACCACAAGGTGACCTAAGTGGGTGACTAGGGCTAAGTGGCTGGCTGAAGGCCAGGTAAAATTGAACAATACTGAAAAATGTTAGTGATGACCATTTCTTATATTACTGTGACCTGGCTAGGCATAGGTAAAGGTGCCTTGAAGTGGGGATTATCAACCAGCCTAGGACCTTGTTTGGTCTTAATCCAGCTATGTCCCAGAAGCATATGTGATCTCTTATCATCTGCCCCCAAGCCAAAATAAAAAAATAAAAGTACAAATCTATAGCAACTACCAAGAGCCACCATATTCATTTCTTTCCACCTTTATTATATAACTTTGTATTAATTAATTTGTAGATAGATAGATAACATTATGGATTTACCCACTTGAAGTGGAGTTTTGGTGGCTTGTTGTGTTACTCATTGCAGTGGTAGTAGTATCCAGTGTCCCACCTAAAAAAAAGTTATACACATGTAAACATATACATAATTGAAACAGATACACATAATCAAGTGTCAGAGTGAGAACACACCGCGGTCGTGCCGTCAGCACTGAAGTGCTCATTCCTATTAAGAGCCCAAAATGAAAAATGGGGTTTGTGGTTGGTAACCTTGGATCTTACGTGATGGTTGAAAATCCAGTTCTTAAATTTGAGATTAGTAGTGAGTGGCTTTCAGTTTAGGCCTTTCCAAAAGTGTTGGAGTGGAGTGGTGGGACTGTAGAAAAGGAAAAGTTGAAGCTCTGCGAAGAGTCAAAGAGAGTCCCACCCCAATCCACTCACACCCCATCCCTAAATTCACCATACTGGGACTGTCAACAACACTTTTAAAGGAATCAAAGAATTGGGACTGTTGGGAGTTTTCTGGTCCTACTAAACTCAGATTTCTGTGTATGGGGAGACTTATGATAGCACAGACAACAAGTTCACTGGCCAACAACCATCTTAGTATTTTTCCTATTTGGAATGTTATTGGTTCCACTTTGCATATCCCAATTTGGATTTTGTTTAATGTCAAAAGATCTTATAATTCATGTTATCTCATATAATCACATATTCTATCTGGTGTAATTTGAGAATTAGGAGCTGAGAAAGCTAAATATTATAGGTTTGGTTTGGGATAGATTGAGTTTGAGGAATTGGTGTGACTTGCAGACTGATATTTCTGTTAGTAAATTAGTGATACCCGAGGAGACAAAGGGAGTGAGCTGAGGAGTAGAGAAATATATTTGGGTGTCTTCAGTGTAGAGGTGGTATTGGAAGCCATGGGAGGCTATCAGCTTACCAAGGGACGTGGTGTAGTTTGAAAATAGGAGAGGTCCAAGAACAGAACCTTGGGGAACTCCAACAGAGAAAGTAAGAGGAGAGGAGGAAGAAGAGCTGTAAGTAATGCTAAAGGTCAGGTTGGATAAGTAGGAAGAGTAGAGTCACAGAGACTAAGGGCATGGAGTTTTTTGTGGAGGAGGGGGTGGTCAACTGTATCAAAGGCAGCAGAAAGGTCCAGGAGTAGGAGTACACAATAGTGTCTGTTAGTTTTGGCTGTTAGTAGATCGTTTGCTAGTTTTAGGAGAGCAGATTCTGTGGAGTGTTGAGAACGAAATCCAGATTGAAGGGGATCAAGAATGCTATTCTCAGAAAGGTGGTCACTCAGTTGATTGTAGACCAGACATTCAAGGAGTTTAGATAAAAAGGGGAGCAAGGAGATGGGGCGTAGTTTGTTAAGATTGATTGGGGCCCATTGAGGGATTTTAAAGTATGGGGCTGACCAGTGCATGTTTTAGAGAGTTGGGGAAGATGCCAGAGAAGAGGTAGAGATTGAAGATGTGGGTTAGAGAGTGTAGAATAGAGCCAGAGGGTGAACGTAGCATTTGCGAGGGAACAGGATCCAGAGGGAAGGTAGTTAGCTGGACGTTAGCAAGTGGTTTAGCAACCTTGTCTATAGCGGTGGGCTTGAAAGAGGGAAGTAATGATTGTATCTGTGGGCATGAAGTGTAAAGCATGGAGGGTATCAGAACAGCAGAGATCTCTTCGTGAATTGTATCAATCTTCTGTTTAAAGTGATTGGCGATCTCCTGGGCAGTGAGTGAGTTAGTGGGTGGAGGCAGTAGAGTACGAAGTTGAGAGTTAAAGGTAGAGAAGTGTTGATGGGGACAGGATGATAAGTTGTTAATGAGAGTGATAAAATAGGTCTGCTTGGCAGTGAGAAGGCTGGAATCGTATTTTTGGAGGGCAGATTTATATTGGTTGAAATCTTTCCCTGTACACGATAGGATTTTCCTACAACAAAATCCATGTTTTTTTTTTTCTGACGGATGTGGGGATCAAACCTGTCTTGCATACACACGGTCACACAAAGTTGGTCGTAAATTCTAAACGTCAAGAAAGCGGTGACATACAACGCGTACGACAAGCGGAGAAAAATTAAGTTTAATAGCCAGTGCTGCTCTTCCGCTTGATTCCGAGCATGTGTGGCACATTGTGCTGCGGAATTGTGTACACACAATCGGAATTTCTGACAACGGATTTTGTTGTCGGAAAAATTTGAGGTTCAGATCTCAAATTTTGTGTGATGGAAATTCCTATGGAAAATGTGTGATGGAGCCTGTACACGGTCGGAATTTCCGACAACAAGCTCCTATCACACATTTTCTATCGGAAAATCCTATCGTGTGTACGGGGCATTAGTCTTTTGCCACAAGTGCTCATGAACATGGCTATGTTTTTGCAGACTTCTAGTGTCCTCTGTTTGCCAAGGTTGTATGGGTCGGGGCCTGATTTTGTGTGTAGTTGGGGGGGGGGGGGGGGGCAGTGTGTCCAGTGAGGCTAGAAGTGAAGTGTTGTAGAAAGGGGAAGTTTTTGGGACTGTTGTAGACTTTGTCATAAAGGTGGTCAGTAGCAGAGTAGAGAAGAGAAAGGTTGAGATGGCAAAGGTTTCTACGGGTAACTGTTAAGCGGTTGGAGGGAAAGGAGGTGGAAGGGAGGGAGAGAATGAAATTAATAAGGTAGTGATCAGAGAGAGGGAATGGATAGTTGGAAAGGATGTACGGAGTGCATAGGTGGGAGAAAACAAGGTCAAGGATATTGCCTTCAGTGTGAGTAGTGTATCCATTGCTTCAGGTCAAAGGTGGAGGTTAGACTGAGAAATTTGGAAGTAGCTGGAGTGTTAGTATTTATAGGGATGTTGACGTCACAGAGAATGATTGTGGGGATTTCAGAAAAGAGAAAGTAGGGTAGCCAGGCAGAGAAGTCATCAAGAAAGGTTGATACTGGTCCAGAGGGCCGGTAGACCACAGCTATCCTTATGACACGTACACACGAGCGGAATTTACGTCTGAAAAATCTTGGATGGTTTTTCCGACGGAATTCCACTCAAGCTTGGCTTGCATACACACGGTCACACAAAAGTTTGCTGAACTTTCACCCGCCAAGAACGCGGTGATGTACAACACTACGACGAGCCGAGAAAAATGAGCATGTGTCAAATTGTTTCCGAGCATGCGTAGGAATTTTGCACATCGGAATTGGTACAGAATTGGTACAGAGGATCGGAATTTCCGATCGGAACTTTTTCCGACTGAAAAATTGAGAACATGCTCCCAGTCTTTTGCTGGTCTGATGGAGCATGCACACGGTCGCATTTTCGGACCAGAAGCTCTCATTGTACTTTTGCTGGTGGAATTTATGCTCATGTGTACGGGGCATTATGGAAACTGGAGAGAAAAGACAAATGCAGTGTGCCTCAAATGAGGAGAGTGACAGAGAGGGTAGCGGGTGAAGTATAGAAGAATTCTGACACCCCCTCCCTTAGGTCCACTAGATCTGGGGGAGTGAGTCCAGAGAAGACTACCATGGGATAGGGCAGCTGAAGACGCAGTGTCGGATTCATAAAGCCAGGTTTCGATAGTGGCGAGTTGATTAAATGAGTTAGCGATGAAGAGGTCATGGAGAGAGGTGAGTTTGTTACAGACAGAGCAGGCATTCCAAAATGTGCAAGAGAAAGGCAGTCTGGTCTTAGGAAGAAGAGAAATGGGAACTAAATTGTGTGGATTGCAGTTGCAGCCAGAGGGTGCAGGGTAATGGGTGCGTTGAGTACAGTTAGATGGAGACCCATAAATGTATTTTCCACTGGCCACTGGGAACCATTGAGAACATTTTCAATGAGCCCATATATTAGTAGCTTGTAATTACCTTTGAGAGTTAAAGGGTGTGAAGCTGGCTCTGCCATTGTTCCTCAAGTCCTTTTTGCTTTCGATGGGTAATAACAGTTGGGCTAAGTCTCTAGTTCCTACACAGTATTTGATAGACAGCGGATTTAGAGGACACTCCTACCTAGACTAACTCATGCTTACGTGACAAAGGTACACTCCAGCCAAAGCTGCTTCAAAACATGGTGGGAAAGAACGTGCCTACCCAATGCTTCTTTGTTACCAAGGCTATGGTCAATCCACCCCAAAAGGAAGCCATATCTCACAATACTATTCTAGGATCTTATTGTTTTGATACTAATACTAAAAAAGAATCATTAAGCTATAGCTGTAAATTTGTATGGGGGGGGTCTCCTTACCTGTGGATATTGAGTAGTAGTTGTCTGTGTTTGGAGTGCTCTTCACCAGCTTATCTAAAAAGCATAATTTTTTTTGTTAAATTAGCAGCGATCTAGTACTTTGGTTTACCTTCTACTTAATTTGGCAGGACTCCCATAGAAATATAGGCAGAATATACTCTATGCACACATGGTTCCTGGTGGGAATGGAATCCGGGACCTCAACTCTGCAAGGTGAGAATACCTTGTAGCGCTGGAGTCCTGTTCTCATGCTCATCTCCAGAATCTAGTTGTACAAACTCCTATAGACTTTTCAACAACTGTGTTATGAGAGGGCCAATCTGATTGCATATATGTTGGATGGATTACTAGGGAGGCTTTTCTGCATAGGTATTGGTACATCTAAAGCAGGGTCCACGGAGATTTTTCAAAACGTTTGTAAAGAGAGTGGCCAGTCTGCAGTGGTGGCATGTAAACAAACTCCTGGCAGCTATAGCAGCTTAGATATTTAATCCTGACTGCCATCTTTCTTGCAGAAGTAGTTTGGGTGAGTGTTAAAAAAATTGGAGAGCAGCGGTTGATCAGCGGGCATCCCCTTGCTGATCTTCCCTGAGTCGTATGAACCTGGAAGTGTTCAGATCTGAGCACTTTTAGGTTCAGACTCAGGTGTCAATGACTCTGGCCAGGGACTATGCTGTTAACCCGTTAACGTTCTGCTCCACCGTTTGGTAGAGCACATTTTGAGTCGCGCTAACTCATTGAAAAATTTGGAGTTTAAAGGTTTAAAGTACAGTCTGTGCTCGTTCAGCTTCAACAGAGTACAGAGGTGGCATTAGGGGTTTAATGTCCCTCTAATGTCCCCTGATATTTCCTTAGGGAGAACCTGCACTATGCTATCACATAGAGGGATTGCCAATCCTCTTGTTCTAGCAAAAAGTTAAGTTAAAAAAAAAAGTAAAAAAAGTAATTTAAAAAAAAAAAGTCAAAAAGTAATTTAAAAAAAAAAGTAAAAAAGTAATTAAAAAAAAAAGTAAAAAATTAATTTTAAAAAACAAAAACAAACTAAAAGCCTAATATGAACACGAAAGTGCACATATAGAAATGTTTGACATATTTCTAGGGTCATCATTCACTGTTACATCTAAACATTTTCGACCTGTAACGGCTTTTAAAGTATTGCCAAGAGACAATTTTGAGGTTGACTTTTGTGGTGTCTATTTACTCAACATAACCTCATCTTTTAAAGGTGAGAAAGAGACGGCATGCACCAATGTTGCAAAGTAATGCGTATCCTCTGCTCATATAGCTTCAGTGCAGCTTTCTATGCAGAGCTTGTCAGTCAGGGTTACAGAACGCTCATGCCAGTGTTTCTCCCACTCATTGCTATCCAGAGAAGCCCGAAAGCAAAAGACGCAGGAATAGGCGCAAGGCTGGCATCACAGGGTAGCAGGGCCAGCTTGCCAATTAAGGGTTAACTGGGTGTTTTGAGTTGGTCAGAGTAGAGGGGGTGGCCAGAATAGTATGCAGCATAGTTAGGGAGGGGCCGGTGTCCGGTGGTCAGTTGGAGGTCACTGGACGAAGAAACAGCTCTCACCCTCCCACCCTCCCGCCCTGTTGTCTGTATTATATTTGGTACATTTGGCATTTATTGTTGTAAGTTATGGCGGTTGAGATCTTTGGAGGCCTTCTACAATTAAGACTAGTATGGCATAGTGTGGAACCATCTTGGTATGGGATCCTCGGAAAAATGCCAGTTAACCAACTGGGGGGCACAGTGGTGTAGTGGTTAGCACTCTCACCTAGCAGTAGGAAGGGTTGCTGGTTCGAGTCCCAACCACGACACTACCTGCCTGGAGTTTGCATGTTCTCCTTGTGCCTGCATGGGTTTCCTCCGGGTACTCCAGTTTCCTCCCACAATCCAAAGACATGCAGGTAGGTTAATTGGCTTCTGTCCAAAATTGGCCCTAGTATATGAATGGGGACCTTGAATTGTGGGCTCCTTGAGGGTAGGGACCAATGTGAGTGTGCAATGTACAGGGATAGGGGCAATTGTAGACACTTACTCAGGTTGAACTGGATGGACTGGTGTCTTTATTCAACCTTAGCAACTATGAAACCAAGTTTTAACTGGGCATTTGGATATGGGTATCAGCATTGGAAGTTGAAGAGATGGTATTGTCCCAGAGTCAGCATGCTGCGACTGGGGACCTGGTGTGTCACGCTGCTACGATATAAACTTGGGGTCTTTTCAGTGCCTTCAAAGATCTACAATATGGTTACGACTGATCTGCAAAATTGTTTGTAAATAATATTATTGTTAATAAAATGGCCGGTACAGCCAAGTTTACTCCAAAAGGGTGTAGTCTGGTTATTTAAGATGGTAAACATAATAGTAGGGTATGTGCAAAGGTATTAGGCCAGCTTGCATCTGTCTTACCATAGTCATGTCTAGCACAAGCATATAGGCAGGTGTTGGGCTGTGCCTTTTTTTTTTTCAGGCTGGTGAGAGACCATTGAAGACTAATTTATTTCCTATTATGGGATCCGGGTGGCCATCTTGGGGAAACCGCACCTCTTATTGGATGCCAAAATCCCATGAGATTTAGGTGGCCATCTTGACATAGACTTGCCTAAATAGCAGATTCTACATACATTTGGTCTGCCCGCAGTGTAATGCTGCATACACACGATCGTAATTTTGGTGGGAAAAAGCTCTGATGGTTTTCCCGATGGAATTCCGACGGGATTTCGCTCAAGCTGTTTGGCATAAACACGGTCACACCAAATTCCGACCATCAAGAATACGGTGACGTACAACACGTACAACGGGACTAGAAAAAGGAAGTTCAATACCCAGTAGCCAATAGCACCCATCTCGTAGTTGAAACCTGAGCATGCGTGAGTTTTTGCGCATCGGAATTGCATACACATGATCGGAATTTCTGATAGAAAGTTTTTCCCTCTGAAAAATTGAGAACATGCTCTCAAATTTTTGCTGGCGGGAATTCGGCCAACTAAATCCTGATGGAGTATACACACGGTCGCATTTTCCGATGAAAAGCTCTCATCTTTTTTTGCTGGCCGAAATTCCAATTGTGTGTGTGCGCGGCATGAGAGTTGGTCAGAGACAGAGCCTCGCTGGTTAGGCAGAGAGTAGGAGCAGTGATAGGGGGGGTACCTGACGGGGAGGGAAGGAGTAGGTTTCCACTTACAAGTGGTCCCTTCCCTTTTGCCAGTTCCCACCAACATCCAGATAACCGCAAGGACTTTGGGGGTCTCAGGCTGACCCAGTGATCTTATTCCTTCTCCAAGAAAAGTGCTTCCAAGATATTCCATAGTCTGCAAGCCCATGGTATATCACAATTTAAAGAGTGTTTGGCTGATAAGCATCACCTTTACTGCCTGAAGAATTGTATGACCTGTAACGTATGTACAGTCCCTGACAAAAGTCTTGTCGCTTGTGTACAAATTTACCTGAAGTGGCGCTAAAATATATTTCTAATCAAGATTTTGTTACAAGAAATGGGTCATTTTAATCCCAACAGCTTTTGTAATAATGTTTCAGTGCAAAACGAAACTGACAAAAAGTATTCTAATATTCACAGCTTGGTAAAGCCCATTGGGTACATTTTTGCCAAGACATAAGTGTTGTCGCCTTGTTATATGAGCTTCACCTGTGAATAATAATGGATCAATTAGGTCTCAGGTGTGTATAAAAAGAACACCAGTACACTAGACCTTCTCAACTGCAACTAGACCTCTGCAAACATTCCTAAGATTCACCCGGAGCCTAAAAAGTGTTGATTATCAAGAGGCTGAAGACCAGATCCACTGCTGATGTGGTAGACACCTTCAATGTGTCTCAGCGTCAAGTTCAGAGGATAAAAAAAAGATTTGAAGAGAGTGGAGACGTTTTGGACAAGGCCAGGTCAGGCCGACCGCGCAAGACAACTGCACGAGAGGACCGTTTGTTGGCTCGAAAATCCAAGGCCAGCCCATTTTCCACTGCAGCAGGAGCTCCACGAGACCTGGACACCTGAAGTCCCTGTGTCAACCAGAGCAGTTTGTCGGATTCTGTCTCGAAATGTCCTCCATGGTCGAATCAGTGCCCATAAGCCAGCACTAAACAAAAGACAATTGAAAAACCATGTGGCATTTGCCAAGAGCCACAGCCTGCTAAAAGGATGGACTCTGGAAAAGTGGGTGGCAGAAGGTGGATTTTTCAGATGAATCTCTTCTGTTGAATTATATTGCAGGAGACCTACTGGAACCCGCATGGAGCCGAGATTTACCCAGAAAACAGTGACGTTTGGTGGAGGCAAAATCATGGTCTGGAGTTACATCCAGTATGGGGGTGTGCCAGGAATCTGCAGGGTGGAAGGCAACATCAATAGTCTAAAATACCAAGAAATCTTAGCTACCTCTTATATTCACAACCATAAAAAATGACAAATTTTGCAGCAGGATGGTACTCCATCGCATACTTCCATCTCCACATCAAAGTTCCTTAAGGCAAAGTAGATCAAGATGCTCCAGGATTGGCCATCCCAGTCACCAGACATGAACATCATTGAGCATATATGGTGTAGAATGAAAGATGAAGCATGGAAGATGAAACCAAAGAATATTGATGAACTCTGGGAGGCATGCAAGACTGTTTTCTTTGCTATTCCTGATGACTTCATCAATAAATTGTATGAATCCTTGCCAAACCACATGGATGCTGTCCTTCAAGCTAATGGAAGTCATACAAGATATTCAATTTGGATCTCACAGCACTACTACTTAATTTGCTGACATATTTTTGGATTTTCAGTAAAGTTGTTCAATTTCTGTATAGGCGACAAAACTTTTGTCTGACCAAAATTTGACCTGTCTGTCTTGATTAAATGATAAATCTTTTTTCAGTGAAACTAATTTATTTCAGTGCATTAAACATCATTTGGGAGGGCTTTAGCTTTTCATATGAGCTATTTCTAACACCAATTGATTAATTAAAAGTCAGGTTAATAGCAGGAGTTTCTACAAAATAGAGAAGCGACAAGACTTTGGTCAGGGACTGTAGTGATATTTTTGGAAACTGCCTTATTTCTGTAACATTTAAGTAAAAATGTGTTGACTCCTCCCAATAAATACTGTAGATTAATCGGTATAAATACTTACTGTGCACTGTGAGATTATAGACCTGATTGCACAACCCTGTTCCGTGTCTTACTATACTTGCTGTATATCTCCTTTGGTCTTCTCTGGTCAGTTTATCTATAATTAAGGATCCATTTGCTGTGGTGTTCAGACGTCCTTTATACTTATCATCCCAAATATCAATGGGTTCACCTGGGACTGTTGTAGCAAATTGATGATTGTTACCGGTAATTGTCCAGGAGATGTCTGTGATATCGGTGTAATCCACAGCTAGGACAACCTCTTCTCCTTCTACACCGGATACAAGTCTTATATTTCCACATGGTATAGCTGCCATTCCTGATACTGAACCACACATGACTATAGAAATAAAGAAAGGTCTTTAATATCTACAAATCTTTACCAGAAATAAGACTATTTGACATTTACCAATTATACCAATCAAACGTCAACTCAAAACAAATTGCTCCATTTGGGGTGGAATGGTGGCACAGTCTAACTCCCTGTTTGCACATTGCAGGGGACAAGGTACATTTAGCTTTAGCTCATATCTGGACTATGCCCTGCCAGATGCTGTATATCGTCCAATGGAAAATCCAGCATGATGCATCATCTTGTTTCACCCTATGGCCGTGCTAAATTCTCCAGACTTAGCAACACATTGTGGCTTAAGCCCCATACACACTATCAGATTATCTGCTGAGTTTTTCCTTCAGATTTACCAAAACCATATAATATGAGGACAAACCTTAGGAGTTTCAATGTGTATGCAATCAGGCAGGCCCTTCTACTACATGGTTTTGGTAAATCTGAAGGAAATACTCAGCAGATAATCTGATAGTGTGTATGGGGCTTTATAGGATTTATTTAGAACCCTGTCTGGTTTATGGTGGAGGTTTGGGTACATGTAAAAGCATAGTTGGATTGGGCAGGCTAAACCTATTTTTCGGGATTGAAAAACATTAAAAATGCTATAAACTAACATAAATAATATAGGAAAACGAATAAGAGGGATTTCCTCTGGATAATCTTAAAACACAAAAAGTCTTCTTCTGGCAATTTGGCCCACCAGGCTTAACCAAAATACACTATATGGCGAAAAGTTTGTGATCACCTGACCATCCTACCTACTATATGGCCAAAAGTTTGTGGACACCCCTCCAAAGGATTGAGTTCAGATTTTTACAGTGATGGGTTCTGTGAAGGCTACATCATACGAAGATATTTTAGCCCTTGTACACACGGTCGGAGATTCAGACGGAATGTTTCCTATCAGACCGTTTTGTCGGATATTCCGACTGTGTGTGGTCTCCATCGGACTGTTTCTATTGGAATATCCGGCGGACCAACTTTTACAACAAAATGCTCCTATCAGACATACTCCGATCATGTGTAGCCTACTCCGACGGACAAAGTGCCACGCATGCTCAGATCAAATTCCTAGACCAAAGCTATTGGCTACTAGCCTGAACGTAGTCCCGTCGTAACGAAATAACGCCATCACATTATGTACAATCGGATTTTCTGACAACTTTGTCCGACCGTGTGTATGCAACAGCTTCGGACAAAATCTGTTGGACAAAATCCAACGGATTTGGTTGTCAGAATGTCCAACCGTGTGTACAAGGGCTTAGACAATTGTGCTCTTCCAGCCTGGTGGTAACTTTTCTATTTCACCATGACTGTGCCCCGTGTATAAAGCCAGCGACATAAGGACACGATTTGACCAGTTTGTAGTGGAGGAACTTGACTGGCCCACATAGAGCCCTGACCTTAACCATACTAATCACCTTTGGGATGAGTTGGAACACTGACTGTGATCCAGGTTTTCTCATCCAACATCAGTACCTGACCTCATAAATGTTCTTTTGGCTCAATGGACACAAATGGCCTTCCTTATTGTATATAAATGTAAGGGAATTGTTTAGGCAAATATTTCTGTATGCGTATGGCCGGTTTTAAGTATACTGGCCCTCTGAGAAGGTTGAGGACGGTCAAGAATGGTCAGTCTGTGCAAGAGACGTTTGCCAAAAAGTTTATTTTTACACTATTTGTTTCTGAGAAACTGAAGAGGAAATGTAGATTGTGGTGGAGACTCAGTTGGGCTTCATTATTTGGTCTTAGTGTCTGCAAACAAGGCTAGTAGTTTGTGTTTGGAACGAGTAGTGTGCATTAGTTATGGTGAAGTGCACTTCTCTATGCACACTACAAATCCCATAGCCCAAAGTCCATTTCAGGAAAGAGCCAGATAGTCTGGTTAGGTGCCTATATATGCGGGGACCAAGACAGGGTGACTACGTTCCCACATACAGTGGGACCAAAACATGGTGGCTACATTTCTATATACAGTGGGACCAAGACAGGGTGGCTATATTGCTATATACAGTGGCACCAAGACAGGGTGGCTATTTTCCTACATTCAGTGGGACCAAAATAGGGTGGCTACATTCCTACATACAGTAGGAACAAGACAGAGCGACTATGTGCCTAAATACAGTGGGACCAAGACAGGGTGGCTACATTCCTACATACAGTCGGACCAATACAGGTTGGCTACTTTCCCACATACAGCGGGACCAAGACATGGTGGCTACGTTCCTACATACAGTGGGACCAAGACAGTGTGGCTACCTTCCTACATACAGTGAGACCAAGACAGGGTGGCTACGTTCCTACATGCAGTGGGACCAAGACAGGGTGGCTACGTTGCTACATACAGTGGGACCAAGATGGCTACCTTCCTACATACAGTGAGACCAAGATAGGGTGGCTATGTTCCTACATACAGTGAAACCAAGACGGGGTGGCTACGTTCCTATATACAGTGAAACCAAGACAGGGTGGCTACATGCCTATGTAGCACGGCCCCCTAGAGGACTGTTTAGAATTACCTGCTCATCTGAACAGCCATGACCTGGTGAACATTTCAACCCACCTGACACTTTGGGTTCAGACATCCTTTTTCACTGTGGAGTAATAATCAGACAACTCAGCGTATTTAGGTTCTATGGATATTTTACTTGAACCATGAATAGGAAACATTGCTACAAAAAGGAGGTAGTAGATCTGCGGAGTTTTAAGCAACAGCGCCAACTCAGCAGAAGAACCCCCTGTAAAGACAAGACAAGTAATAACAATGACAATAATAATAATAATATATATATATATATATATATATATATATATATATATATATATATGCACTTCCCTAATGTAAAAGATGGATCCCAGCCAGCCCATAATGCTATCCTAAGAACCGAGATCAGGTCTAAAAGTGATAATATAGGGGCCCCTGGTATCAGTAATGGCAATAAAGTCCACGATGCAGATGTTCTTCACCGGATTGTGGGAGCTGGTTAAGTGTAAACCGATTAGGTGTAGTAGGAAAAGTAAATATCACTAGAGGGACAAGCGATGGTTTGAGACACTGGAAAGTATGGTGCTTTATGCTTGTAGTCCATATTGCTACATCTATATATGGTGGGACCAAGACAGGATGGCTACATTCCTACATACAGTGGGCCCAAGATAGGGTGGATACAGTCTTATGTAGCCCCGGCTCCTGAAGAGCATGCACTATGTGTTTTGTCATTTAACTTTACCCTTGAACCGCAGTTTGGTTTTGGGTTCAATTATTCTAAATTTAGACCTCAGCACCAGTCTAGCTGGACTGCCTGGTGTTCTGCCTGACCATAGGTGGCGCTGTCATCATGGCAGGGTCTAGAACACAGTCTGGTTGGGTCCACTGAGGTTATTCTCTATCGCAACCAGCCCAGTGGGAGTGTCACTCTTGCTGTGCCTTCTGGGGGAGGGTACTTGAGGTGCGGGTGTCACATGTTTCGGGGTTCCGGTCCAGAAGTGCTTTCTGACTGTTTGGTCCTGGTCCTCCTGACCAGCCCCGAGGACTGCCATGGCCTGGGCTGTGGATCCACCCGATCTCAAGCCTCGGGGCTGGCTAGCCCAAGGTATAGAAACTGAAGGAAGGATTCTGAGGTGGTCCGGTGCCGTCTCGGTTAGTGGAAAGGCCCAGCAACTGTGAAGGTTTCAAGGGGAGGACTCTTCAGGAGAAGGCCACGCAAGGGTTGCCTTTTCAACAAGAGCCTGGACCAGTTGGAAGACCCCAAGTGAATCCAATCTCGTGTAGACATGGGCGCCGTCAATAAATTCGTTTCGTTCTGTTCCGTTACGGTTCGTATTAAAATTAATTCGTACTTCGTATTCGAAATTCCGTTCCGTTTCGTACGAAATATGAATTGTCGTTAGGATCGTTAACTTGTATGAACGTTCGTTACGATGAATTTAAAGGCAAAAATATACCTCAATATAATGACAGTCGATGTTGATGGAAGTTTGGTTTTTATCCAAAATTCGAAATTCCGTTGAAGAATTTCCTATCCGAAATACGACTTTTCATTAGATGAGAAAGAGAGAAGCGGATTGCTGCCATGCACCACTGGTACAGTTTTCGCCTGCTCCTCCTGGGGCTGCTTATTATGAGGGGCTCCCACCATCCCTGTGCTATGCTGACTTCCTCCTGGGGCTGCTTATTATGAGGGGCTCCCACCATCCCTGTGCTGTGCTGACTTCCGCCTGGGGCTGCTTATTATGAAGGGCTCCCACCATCCCTGTGCTATGCTGACTTCCTCCTGGGGCTGCTTATTATGAGGGGCTCCCACCATCCCTGTGCTGACTTCCTCCTGGGGATGCTTATTATGAGGGGCTCCCACCATCCCTGTGCTATGCTGACTTCCTCCTGGGGTTGTACCTCTGCTGTGCTCATTATGAGGGGCTCCAATCATCCCTGTGCTATGCTGACTTCCTCCTGGGGCTACTTATTATGAGGGGCTCCCACCATCCCTGTGCTGTGCTGACTTCCTCCTGGGGCTGTACCTCTGCTGTGCTCATTATGAGGGGCTCCCACCATCCCTTTGCTATGCTGACTTCCTCCTGGGGCTGCTTATTATGAGGGGCCCCCACCATCCCTGTGCTATGCTGACTTCCTCCTGGGGCTGTACCTCTGCTGTGCTCATTATGAGGGGCTCCCACCATCCCTGTGCTATGCTGACTTCCTCCTGGGGCTGCTTATTATGAGGGGCTCCCACCATCCCTGTGCTGTGCTGACTTCCTCCTGGGGCTGTACCTCTGCTGTGCTCATTATGAGGGGCTCCCACCATCCCTGTGCTATGCTGACTTCCTCCTGGGGCTGCTTATTATGAGGGGCTCCCACCATCCCTGTGCTATGCTGACTTCCTCCTGGGGCTGCTTATTATGAGGGGCTCCCACCATCCCTGTGCTATGCTGACTTCCTCCTGGGGCTGCTTATTATGAGGGGCTCCCACCATCCCTGTGCTGTGCTGACTTCCTCCTGGGGCTGCTTATTAGGAGGGGCTCCCACCATCCCTGTGCTATGCTGACTTCCTCCTGGGGTTGTACCTCTGCTGTGCTCATTATGAGGGGCTCCCACCATCCCTGTGCTATGCTGACTTCCTCCTGGGGCTGCTTATTATAAGGGGCTCCCACCATCCCTGTGCTATGCTGACTTCCTCCTGGGGTTATACCTCTGCTGTGCTCATTATGAGGGGCTCCCACCATCCCTGTGCTATGCTGACTTCCTCCTGGGGCTGCTTATTATGAGGGGCTCCCACCATCCCTGTGCTTTGCTGACTTCCTCCTGGGGCTGTACTTCTGCTGTGCTCATTATGAGGGGCTCCCACCATCCCTGTGCTATGCTGACTTCCTCCTGGGGCTGCTTATTATGAGGGGCTCCCACCATCCCTGTGCTATGCTGACTTCTTCCTGGGGCTGTACCTCTGCTGTGCTCATTATGAGGGGCTCCCACCATCCCTGTGCTATGCTGACTTCCTCCTGGGGCAGCCCCAAGAGGAAATCAGCATAGCACAGGGATGATGGGAGCCCCTCATAATAAGCAGCCCCAGGAGGAAGTCAGCATAGCACAGGGATGGTGGGAGCCCCTCATAATAAGCAGCCCCAGGAGGACATCAGCATAGCACAGGGATGGTGGGAGCCCCTCATAATGAGCACAGCAGAAGTACAGCCCCAGGAGGAAGTCAGCAAAGCACAGGGATGGTGGGACCCCCTCATAATAAGCAGCCCCAGGAGGACGTCAGCATAGCACAGGGATGGTGGGAGCCCCTCATAATAAGCATAATCGATGCGATGACAACTGATCCAAAATCCGAAATTCGTAAACAAAAGTTCGTATTGCGTACAGAATTCGGACACATGGTAATTCGTATTTCGGATCCTCCTGAACGTACGAATTTTGGGAAATTCGTATGAATTTCAGATTTGTATGAAACGAATCGCACATGTCTAATCTCGTGTGGTATCGCCGAACCGGCTGCAAGACACTTTCAGTTTTACTAAAGTGTTCTACACCAAGTTTGTGGCAGAGACTTGTATCTGATTTAAACACCTTGTTGGCGGCTAGACCTGGTGAGAGAAGGACTATCCAATAAGGGTGAGGATCCAGCTGTGAGTGGCTATTCTCTGGATTTCCTGATATGAAATATGTGTTTTTCCATACTGACTTAGCACTAAGAGTACCTGGACTTTTTCCTACCTAAACCCTCTAACCCTATGTTGAGAGACTGTGTTCGTTAACTATTTTTGCAAATAAAAATCCCTTTGAGTGGATCTGGTGTCAGTCTCTGCAGTTCTTGGGCCAACTACCTCGGGAAACCCCTAGACACGCACGAGGTGAAGAAGGTAACAGTAAGCCGAATTAAATCAGCAGCTCCTTCGGCGATCAGTGCTACACTTACATACAGTGGGACCAAGACATGATGACAGGGATCCCCCCGGCCCCCGATAGCTACCGCTTGACTCACCCACCTCGGATCGCTCGATCCCCACCGCCGCTTCCCGCCAGCCGCTCCGGACACGCCCGCAGGAAACACCGTGGCTCCGGCCTAGCCCGACTGCCATCTTGGTACACCCAGCACCTCCAGGCACTGCCTCAGCTCCACTAGGACCTGGAGGCACCCCCTGACCCCCCCTAGGCAGGTTCTGTTGGTGATCTGGTCCCCCGCCTACCAGGGGGAGCCATCTGGGGGAGCCATCTGGGGGAGCATCAACCACAGCCACCATTGGTCACCTCCAATGTTCTAGCTTGCTAGACAAGGAAGACCGTGGCTGTGGCTGAGCCCCAGAACACTTGAGCCCACCACCCAGCTCACTGGATGAGCCCACCTCCCAGATTACCCACCTCCTTCCTCTCCGTAGGCTTTTTCCTGAATCAGTACTCCACTGCCTGTCACTATCAGACCGCTACGCAGAGACACCAGGAGACAGCAAGACAGGACCACCACAACAGGACCACCGCACAGCAAGCCAGGACCACCACCCTCAGGTAAGCTCGCGTGAACACCACAACCCCCCCCCCCCCCCCCCGTGGTTGATCCAGGGTCTCGCGGTCTGACCACCTTCGGTGGTCAGGAAGGAATTTTTTCCCCCTATTGGTGCAATTGGCTGGCACAGCTAGGGTTTTTTTTGCCTTCGTCGGGATCAACAGGACCCCCCCCCCCCACTCAGCACCGCCACCTAAATTATTTTACACCGTCATTAGCTCAACCATTCGGCCTTCGCCAGCAGTAATCTTCCGGTCCAGTTTCTTCACTTCAAGTAGAGGCAGCGGGAACAGCCAGGAATTCATGACCCCAATATAAATACTCTGACCGCTTAGGTGACCGTAAAGATCAACTTGCGCGCTTACAAATAGCCTTAACACGGCGGCAAGACTGATAACTAGGCCGGCAACAGGATAAAATCCCAGAGCAGGATCACCATCTTTTGTCCTCCCAGGACCATCAACTTCCCTCCGCAGGCCATGTGCTACTTCAAATACTCAGCAGAAGCTCTCCACAGACTAAGGAATACCACCTCAACATTGCCACCCTCTTTAGAAAAAATCCTACAAAAAGAACGACTACTAAATACCGGCCTACAATCAACAGTCAAACACAGGAAGACAGCTAATCATCCACAACAATTAGCATGCGCCTTGATCAACACCAGGTCGGCAGTCAAACACAGAATGGAAGTACATGACTTCATCATCGATAACAACATAGATTGCCTCTTCATAACTGAAAGCTGGCTTACTCCCGACTGCAACACCATCCTTACCAAATTGGTGCCAAAGAACTATAGGATCCTAACGGAGCATCGGAAAGGGAAAAAAAGGAGGAGGCCTAGCAGTGATCTTTAAATTGCACCTGGCGCTCACCAAACCAAGGGTACAGAACCCAGTGGCTTTTATGGAGACACTGACGCTACACCTTCAATCAACACCCCATGACAACACTCACATTCTACTATGCTACAGACCGCCTGGGCTAAAGACTAATCTTCTTCATGGCACTTGGGGATTTTAACCTTTGGGCAAATGACTCGCAATGTGATCACATTGCGACCGCCTGCATCAACCAACTGGAAGAACTGGGTCTCCAGCAACTGATAAAGACTTCCACACACGGGTCAAGACACACCCTGGACCTCATCTTCAAACAAAATATGGACATTGATATACTCTACAACATAACACTACCATGGACGGACCACCACGCCATCATATTCAAAATCTCTTCCAATACCGTACACCAGAAACGGAAACCTGCAACAACAACGCATTGGACCAGGTCGCAGAAATAAACTACACTCCGAAACCTTCAAAACCATTTTATCCAACAAAATAGCAATGCTGGATTTAAACCACTCATCTGAGCAAATACTCAGCTCCCTTAACAAGGTATTACTACAATCAGCAGACGCAGTAGCTCCAAAACACAGGACACGCATCAGGAGAAAAAACTCAGGATGGTTTAATGACCACCTCTCTCTACTAAAGCAAGAACGTAGAAGAGCTGAAAGAACATGGAGAAGAAATCCCACTGAGGAAAACCACACAAACTACAAAGGACTCATGGTGAATTATCGCAAAGCAATCTTCGAAGCTAAAAAGGACCATTTCTCAAAGGCAATCTCAACGGCCCTAATCCACCATCGGGAACTCTTTAAAATAGTCACTCAATTGATGAACTGGTATGCTTAGAGCCCCCAGGAAACGAAACCCAAGATTTCTGCAATGAATTATCTGATTTTTTCATCAACAAAATCGAAACCATCAAGAAAACAATTCATCGGAAAAAAACAGCCAACCGCAGTCAACAAAAGCAAAAAGAAGATATCTACACCAACATTCCACAACCGCCGAAGTTTTCGCTGACCCAATTACCACTGACCTCACTAAAAACATTGTCAAAAACCTTTGTGACAGTACATCACCTATTGACATCATCCCCACAAAGCTCCTGAAAGAATGCTCCGACATCGTGGCTCCCACCATAACCCACCTCATAAATCAGTCGTTTAAAGAAGGGACTGTCTGGGGCGCCCTCAAACAAGGGATCGTCAAACCCCTGCTATAAAAAACCTAACCTCGGCCCTCAGGACCCAAACAATCGCAGGCCGATTACAAGCCTCACCACCATCCCCAAGATCATGGAGAAAGCGGTAGTTCAACAGATACAACACCACTTGGATACACACAAGCTCCTAGATCCGCTGCAATCAGGCTCCCGCCCGGGCCATGGATCAGAAACAGCAATAGCCGGAGTCACAGGCTCAGATCTTCAATGGTTCGCGTCCTTCCTAGGAAATCGGTCACAGACAGTGAAACTAGGAGAATTCACCTCTGAAACCAAGGCAGTCTCCTGCGCAGTCCCCCAAGGATCGCCCTTGTCGCCAGTGCTCTTCAACATCTACATCCGCCCACTCCTCAAAATCATCAGATCATCGGACCTCAGCTTCCACTCGTACGCTGACGACACGCAACTTTACTTTCGTATCACTGAACAAAAAGACCAACATCAGCAATTAGAAAATTGCCTCTCTCTGGTAGAAGACTGGATGACCACCAACTCCCTCAAACTCAACGAATCAAAAACAGGGCTTCCCATCCTCCATACAAACCATAAGTCCCGAACCAAGATCCCCTGGACACCCCCCACCATTTTTGGACAGTCCGTCACCCCAAAGACCAAGGCAAAGAGTCTCGGGGTCATCTTTGACTCGCAAATGTCTATGGATGCCCAAATAGGAGCAGTAGTCAGTGGCTCTCACCATCTGCTCCGCCAGCTACGTAGACTAATCCCGTTCATCCCACAGAAGGACAAAGCAGTGGTAGTTGGAACAGTCATGAATTCACGGTTTGATTATGCAAACTCCCTTTACTTAGGATTACCCCAATATCAACTTGCGCGCTTACAACTTATTCAAAACACGGCGGCAAGGCTGATAACAGGGAAAAAACCCTGGGAATCCATCTCTCCTACCCTGTGGAGCCTACATTGGCTAACCATAAAGAATCGAATCACATTCAAGACCCTCTGCCTCACCCACAAATGCATGCATGGAGACGCTCCTCAATACCTATTCAAGAAAATAAAACACTACACACCCAACCGCAGTCTTTGATCCTCTAACCAAAACCTCCTCCTCGTTCCCAAATCTCGGTACAAATCTAAGGGGGATCGGAGATTTGCTGTCCAAGGACCACGGCTATGGAACGCTCTACCAACCAACATCCGCTTGGAAGGAAACCTCCAGGTCTTCAGGAAAAAACTCAAGACCTTCCTCTTCTAGAAGCTGGACAACAAAGCTCAGCGCCTTGATGCGATTCAGTTCGCTTTGAGCGCTATACAAATTATTCATTCATTCATTCATTCATTCACCAAGACAAGCTGGCTACGTTCCTACATACAGTGGGACCAAGACAGGGTGGTTGTGTTCCTACATACTCCATTTCAGGAAACAGCAAGATAGTGTGGTTAGTTGCCTATATACAGTGGGACTAAGACAAGTTGGCTATGTTCCTACACACAGTGGGACCGAAAAAGGGTGGCTACGTTCCTACATACAGTGGGACCAAGACAGGGTAGTTACACTCCTAAATATAGTGGGACCAAGGGGTGGCTACGTTCCTACATGCCATGGGACCACAGAGAATGAACGTTCAGAAAAATATCAGTAATGCAATAAAAATGATAACACTGATCCTAGCGCTCAATATGGACCGAAAGATTATTGCACAAAAGCTGCTGTTATAAATCATACACAAAATCTTCAAAAATATGCACGAATGCAATCTCAACCGTGGTTATAAAGAGTAATCTAGCATTAGCAGCGCTAGGATCTATTACTAAATAAATATGTGCAAAAAAGTTTTAATATACAAAATATATATTAAATAAAAATATCAATAAAATTACAACAGGATTGATACTCCAATAATAATATCAAAGTCCCAAAGGAAAGATGAAAGTTCATAAAGTGAGTGAAGTGCTCCAGGAACCCTCAGACATATGGAAATCCCCTCGCAGAGTATGCACCCACACCTTGCAGATGGAGAAAACCTCGTGCTCAATGTGACCCCCTTTAGTTATGCACTTACCCCCGCAGGGGGTCTCAAACTGGTGGCCCTCCAGCTGTTGCGAAACGACAAGTCCCATGAGGAATTGCGAGGCTGACAGTTACAAGCATCACACCCACAGGCCAGAGGCATGATGGGACTTGTAGTTTTGCAACAGCTGGAGGGCCACCAGTTTGAGACCCCCTGCCCTAAAGGGTTAATCAGAGGCACTTCAAAGATCTCACAGTGTGCTGCTCATATAGTTGTCATGGACTGCAAACATACGCCGCCCTTCAGAACAAAACCCTGTATAACTACTTTAAGATACAACCTGGAATATCATTTTTTAAAGCACTTTAAGCCCTGGAAAGCCATGTTTACATCATATAATCCCCTGGAAGACCCATAGTAAGCGGAATAGACTCCGTATTCTCAAGATTGGGAGCCTATATAGACGGATACTTACAACCGTTAGTAGCAAAGGGGAAATCCTATCTGAGGGACAGCAGACAACTACTAAAGGAATTGGAAAACATCAGAATAGAAGACCAGGATCTACTAGTCACAATTGACGTCAACTCCCTATACACTAACATCAGACAAAAAGATGGCCTAAATGCAGTGGAGTGGGCCCTCCACAATAAATCAGAATTAAAACATGAACAAATAGATTATATATTGGAAGGATTGGAATTGGCGATGAGCCACAATCACTTCTGGTACAAAGGGAAATACTATGTACAAACTAAGGGAGTAGCTATGGGTGCAAAATACGCACCCAGTGTGGCAAATCTTTTCCTGGACCATTGGGAGGAGGAACAAATTTACGGAACATCCAGAATTGGAATTACGTTTACGGGCAAATGGGACGCCCACAGCATAGATTATTTAGATCTGCAAATCTTCAAAACGGAAGGACATCTAGGTACAAGAACCTTTTTTAAAGCCACAGATCGAAATGGCTACATACCCATTTCTAGCTGTCACCATCCCAAATGGATTGGCAACATACCCAAGGGGCAACTCCTAAGAATATACAGAAATTGTACCAGAAAAGAGGATTTTGATAAACAAGCTGAAATCATCATCAGAAGATTCATACACAAGGGGTAAAAAGAGCCCTACTTGAGGGCCCTTAAAGACACCGTAACCAAAATGGAGAGGAAAAAACTAATAGAAAATAAAGTAACTGGTAAGAAAAATAAGAACATAGAGACAGCCTTCCTCACTGGTTTCAACAGACAGCACAAGGAAGTGGAAAAGATCATAAAGAAACATTGGCCCATTTTGAAAACTGATGATGTGCTAAAACAAATTTTACCTAATAACCCAACATTCATCTATAAAAGAGCCCCCAACCTGAGAAGTAAAATTGTCAAAAATACAATTGATCCTCCACGCAACATCAAGATCAGTAAACATCTAAAAGGGTTCTTCAAATGTGGGCAATGCCTTCCTTGCCGCAGAAGCAAACAGACGCATAGGAAAACTACTAAATTCACCTCCACCACGAATGGAAGAGAATTCTCGATAAAAGAATTAATTTCCTGCAAAAGCACTCATGTGACATATGTCTTAGAGTGCCCCTGTCACAAACAATATGTAGGAAGGACGACACGCGAATTACATGAAAGGATAAGAGAACACATCAAAAATATTAAAATAGGGTATGATAAACACAGCGTCTCGAGACATTTTAGAGACTTTCATAACCAAGACCCTAAACAAATGACCTTTTATGCCATCGATAAAGTCAAAGGACATTGGCGTGGAGAAGATATGACTATCAAGATTTCACAGAATGAAACTAAGTGGATTTTTAACCTGGAAACGCTACACCCTAGAGCAGGGGTGTCCAAACTTTTTTCAAAGAGGGCCGGATTTGATGAAGTGAACATGCGCGAGGGCCGACCATTTTGCCTGACATTCTTTGAATCGTTAAAATTCGGTCTAAGTGTGTTCGTTCGGGCTCTAATACACTGCCCAACAAGAATTCTCTTGCCTTTGTGGCTGTGTGTGGGAAGAAATGAGCTTGGGCGTATTTGTACATACTGTATTAATTGGCGTATAACACGCACCTTCACTTTAAGAGGGAAGTTTCAGGAAAAAAAAATGTTTAAATAAAGAACTGTGAAGCAAAATAATGGTCAGTGCCCACCAATGCAGCCTAATCAGTGCACATCTGCAGACCCACCTTTGCCAGGAACACACCCACCACAGCCAGGAATGCACTCACCATAGCCAGGAATGCCCCCACCATAGCCAGGAATGCCCCCCCATAGCCAGGAATGCCCCCCCCCCATAGCCAGGAATGCCCCCCATAGCCAGGAATGCCCCCCCATAGCCAGGAATGCCCCCCCATAGCAAGGAATGCCCCCACCATAGCAAGGAATGCCCCCACCATAGCAAGGAATGCCCCCACCATAGCAAGGAATGCCCCCACCATAGCCAGGAATGCCCCCACCATAGCCAGGAATGCCCCCACCATAGCCAGGAATGCCCCCACCATAGCCAGGAATTCCCCCACCATTGCCAGGGACGCAGCACCATTGCCAGGGACGCAGCCCCATTGCCTGGGATGCCGCACCATTGCCAGGAATGCCTCCCCAAATGCCTCACCATTGCCAGGAATGCCTCCCCAAATGCCTCACCATTGCCAGGAATGCAGAACCATTGCCATGAATGACTCACCATTGCCAGGAACGCAGCACCATTGCCAGGGACGCAGCACCATTGCCAGGGACGCAGCACCATTCCCAGGGACGCAGCACCATTGCCAGGGACGCAGCACCATTGCCTGGGACGCAGCACCATTGCCAGGAATGCCTCCCCAAATGCCTCACCATTGCCAGGAATGCAGCACCATTGCCAGGAATGACTCACCATTGCCAGGAACGCAGCACCATTGCCAGGAACGCAGCACCATTGCCAGGAACGCAGCACCATTGCCAGGAACACAGCACCATTGCCAGGAACACAGCACCATTGCCAGGAATGCACTGATGAGCGCCAAAGGAGAATCTCCTGTTTACACGGCGGCTTCTTTAATAGAAAGTCCCGCCTCCTTTGATGGACAGAACAGTCGTCCAATGGCAGTGCAGGAGAAGGACTTCCTATTACAGAGGCCGCCCGTAAACAGGAAATTCTCCTGTGTACGGCGCTCGGTCCTGTCCTCCCTGTACCTTCCGAAGCATATATATCTTTTGTGGCCCCGGCGCTGGGAGATCGTCGGGGGCCACAAAAGATATGTATGTCCAAATAACCAGGCGGGCCGTTCAAAACCGGGCCGCGGGCCGCAATTGGCCCGCGGGCCGGACTTTGGACATGCCTGCCCTAGAGGAATGAATATAGACCTGGATCTCAATTGTTTTTTAACAAACTTTTAATCACTTTTAATCAATTTGTAATTGTTATCAGTATATGTGAACGGTTTTCTTACCCAGGGCGAATGTAATACATTCAACCAATCAGCAAATTTTATGCTACCATGTATAGATAACATCATCCTTCCACCAGCCTGGTTCCCCACTGACATGCAAAGGCTGAAAGTTTTAATAGATTTTAAATGGATTTCAAATTGATTCTATTTGAGTGTCCGACTCTTGTCGGGACTTTAACATACTATTTGTCACACAGAGGTCCACAAAGATAGCCATTATGACTATCACACTATCCACAAATTTTCATTCATATTTTATATATTTTCATATTTATTTTTATTTTTATTTTTATTTTTATTTCACTTTTTTTTCCTATCATCTTTTCTTAATTTTGATATCTTCTCTATAAGAATAATACAACAATTAACCAAGAAGTTTACGAATAAGGCTGAAGGTCATTCAAACGGAAACAAATTCTCTGGAGGTTCCCCCCAAACACAGTTCGCTAACGCTCTATATAAGTACAAAAGAATTTCTCATATATACAATTTTTTATATATACAATTGGATGAACACATTTCCTCACATTGTCTCCTGGTACCCCCTTTTAATATATCCTCTCACATTTCTACGTCCGCTCCCCTTTTTAAATTTAAAATTTTATATTTTATATTTTTTCTCACTTTTTAATATATATTTTTTCTCATATTTTAATATATAAATTTTTTTCTATTAAATTTTATATTTTTTCTCATTTTTTCTCATATTTTTTCTCATATTTTTTCTCATATTTTTTCTCATATTTTAATATATATTTTTTCCTATTAATTCATTTCATCTATTTTACATAGGCGCTTAGTAATCTTCCTATAGGTTACGTAATGGCCAGACCCCTAATTAATCTCATTTGCATACATACGTATATGTATATATATACAATTTTTCTATATCGTTATAGTCTTCCCACTTCATATATTTTAATTTTCATTTGTATTTGTTCCATTCTTAGCACAGTCCCCCCTGCCACAATTTCAGTTAATTTCCTATCTTGTACCCACACTAATTTTCTCTATTTCATTAACGTAATTCACTCTGAAAAAGAGTAACGCACCAAACTTTCTCCACATATAACTTTCTCCATGTCCCTGCAAGACAATAGCAAGCAACATCCACCTCTATTCATTTTAACACTACCTACATTTTTCATTGAGTGTTCCGGTATAAATGCTCCCACATCTGTTAAGAATCTTAATGTATATACCAGCATTTATTTTAATTTATTATACTATGTTTGATTTTCGATACATGTCCGGGTACTGGTTCGTTGTAATGTCCCCATTCTCCAAGTGTATAGTGCCTGTCGAGCAGTACTTTCGTACGAGGGCATTTCCCTCACTTAAAATGGCGCCGATTGATCGCGCGTGCGCGATAGACACAATACACCCTATAAAGCAAGAAAGGTGTACGAAAATGGCCGCTCCAGATGACGTCCGTGTGACGAAACGCGTAGGGCGTGGCCAGGCAGCGTACACCTCGAGCTCAGACAGAGATTGCAGAGCGGGAATTTTAAAACTGTACACACTACCGCACTTTTAAACTACTTGTTTGTGAGTATTTTTACCTATTTGCTGCAATAAAAAAATTTAAAACGGTATCACACTATGGATGTGCCTCTTCTCTACTCTATATAAACGTGGCATATTGCACTCACGGAGGAACGAGGGATCCCTAACCTTTACAGCTGAAGGAAGCCAGAGAGCCGCACAATAGCTAATATTGTGAAAGTTGATCCACCCCGGATGGGGTCCTCCTTCCGGTGAGAGCATAATATTTTAATACCCTTTTAAGCCACCGAATGTGAAGAACACGGTTGAAAAACATCACTCCCCTCCTTTTTGCACCTGCGGATTTTTCCGCCACCTAATAGAGACTTGCTCCATCACGTCCAATGTTTACAATTTACCTGCATTTTTTTGCACATCTTTTGCACAATTTTTGCACGTTTTTTGCATATTCCTATCTTTATTTTATTTTAATCTTTTGCATTATATTATCTTATTATTTTATTACATTCATGCTTTAAGTGTATGGCATTTAGGTTTTATATTAATTTTATATTAATTTCTATATAGCATCACTAGCAGACTAAATACCAGTTCATGCTACCACTGTGATATTTCATATTTTGGCACCCTATTTTTTTCACGGCCATTTTACCAGGTATCACACCTAGTCCTAACTTTCAGTTTTATATGAATTTATTTGCACTTGCACTTTAGTAATTGCATATTGCTATAGAGATAAGTATAGCACAAGAAAGTCACAGGATTTGCCATACCGTGATCTGTTACAACTGTTGTGTATTTTGTGTTTATTATTTTTGGATATTTTTTGTATATTTTTTGTTTATTTTTTGGTCTTTCATAATTTTGGGTTTTTTGAACCAGCACGCTGGAAAATATATATTACACATACCTTTGCCCAAACCAACCAGCACGTTAGGAATTACATACTCTCACACATGTGAAATTGACTAACACAACATAGCACACTTTTGTCCACATTTTATATACCAACATATTGGTAGCCCCCACATATAGGTATAGCGCCACATCTATTATTTCCCTTTGTTTCTTTACATCATATAAGCCCTTATACACACGGTCGGACACTCCGACGGAAAATGTCC
This sequence comes from Lithobates pipiens, assembly GCA_037367395.1. Taxonomy (NCBI): domain Eukaryota; kingdom Metazoa; phylum Chordata; class Amphibia; order Anura; family Ranidae; genus Lithobates; species Lithobates pipiens. Next base: position 162,221 of record JAZDVW010001914.1, on the reverse strand, counting down.
GATCGGACCGTTTTGTCAGATAATCCGACCATGTGTGGGCTTCATCAGACTTTTTTTCAGTTTTTTTGCCATTATAAACAGCATCTCCCCGTTCTGCCTAGCAACAAGTGACGCTGATCTCTGCTCCATGTGATTGGAGCAGAGATCAGCGTTCACTAACACAAAGCCCAGCCCCCCCCCCCACAGTTAGTAACAAGCCCCTAGGAACACTTAACCCCTACACTGCCACCCACTGGTTAACCCCTTCACTGCCAGTGTCATTTACACAGGAATCACTGCATTTGTATAGCACTGATTGCTGTATAAATGACAATGGTCCCAAAAATGTGTCAAAAATGTCCGATGTATCTGCCACAATGTCGGAGTCACAATAGAAAATCGCTGATCGCCGCCATTACTAGTAAAAAAAAAAACAATTATTAATAAAAATGCCATAAAACTATCTCCCTATTTTGTAAATGCTATAACTTTTGCGCAAACCAATCAATAATCGCTTATTGCGATTTTTTTTTACCAAAAATATGTAGAAGAATACGTATCGGCCTAAACTGAGGGAAAAAATGTGTTTTTTGGGGGGATATTTATTATATATATTATTATAATATATTATATTATTATATATTATATTATTATATTATATATTTCTGGGGGATATTTATTATATATATTATTATATTATATTATATTATATATTTTTGGGGGATATTTATTATATATATTATTATATTATATTATTATATATTATATTATTATATTATATATTTTTGGGGGATATTTATTATATATATTATTATATTATATTATTATATATTATATTATTATATTATATATTTCTGGGGGATATTTATTATATATATATATTATTATATTATTATATATTATATTATTATATTATATATTTTTGGGGGATATTTATTATATATATTATTATATCATATTATTATATATTATATTATTATATTATATATTTTTGGGGGATATTTATTATATATATTATTATATTATATTATTATATATTATATTATTATATTATATATTTTTGGGGGATATTTATTATATATATAATTATATTATATTATTATATTATATATTTCTGGGGGATATTTATTATATATATATATTATTATATTATATTATTATATATTATATTATTATATTATATATTTTTGGGGGATATTTATTATATATATTATTATATTATATTATTATATTATATATTTCTGGGGGATATTTATTATATATATATTATTATATTATATTATTATATATTATATTATTATATTATATATTTTTGGGGGATATTTATTATATATATTACATTATATTATTATATATTATATTATTATATTATATATTTTTAGGGGATATTTATTATATATTACATTATATTATATTATTATATATTATATTATTATATATTATATTATTCCATTATATATTTTTGGGGGATATTTATTATATATTACATTATATTATTATATATTATTATATTATATATTTCTGGGGGATATTTATTATGTATATATATATATATTATTATATTATATTATTATATATTATATTATATATTTCTGGGGGATATTTATTATATATATATATTATTATATTATATTATTATATACTATATCATATATTTTTGGGGGATATTTATTATATATATTACATTATATTATTATATATTATATTATTATATTATATATTTTTGGGGGATATTTATTATATATATTATTATATTATAATATATTATATTATTATATTATATATTTCTGGGGGATATTTATTATATATATATTATTATATTATATTATTATATTATTATATTATATTATATATTTTTGGGGGATATTTATTGTAACAAAAAGTAAAAAATAATGCAAAATTGTCGCTCTATTTTTGTTTATAGCGCAAAAAATAAAAACCGCAGAGGGTGATCAAATACCACCAAAAGAAAGCTCTATTTGTTGGGAAAAAAAGGACGCCAATTTTGTTTGGGAGCCACGTTGCACAGCCACGTAAATTGTCAGTTAAATCTACGCAGTGCCGAATCGCAAAAAGTGGTCCGGTCTTAAGCCGGCAAAATGGTCAGGGGCTGAAAGTGGTTAAGCGGTGAAACCGGCAACTGCACCAACCAGCAAAAAAAAGAAAGTAAAAAAATTACAAAAACTGTAACACGTTTTCATTACATATGAATATCTCTCCGTCCCAGATGAATATAAAACACCAAATAAAACAAAACAAAATAAGAACTGATTCACGTCTTAATCTGCTTACGTAATTCTTACTTATTACTGGTTAATGTGAGATATTACACACCATCGTAGAAGATCACACAATACAAGGATGGGGGAGAAAACATAACTTACCTTTGCACACACATAGGAACATCAGACCACCCCACAGAAGGACAGCCATGATCGTTCACCTCATAGATGAGAAACCGGGGCCGTTTCCTGAATGACGCCTCACCAAAACACTCTAATGTGAAGATGTGACACAGATATCTACTGTACCGCTCGTCTTTCTCACCTCCTCCTTCCTGTACCTTTGACCACTGACATTCAGCGCAGTACGTGTTGTTGGTAAAATTAGGTTAAAGCTATACGAAACCCCCCCCCCCCCAAAAAAAAAGTCATATATTGCAGCTTAACAATGCTTAAATGAGATGTCTGAATTTGTTCTCTATTCTTACGCCGCGTACACACGAGCGGAATTTCCATCAGAAAAAAAATCTTGGATGTTTTTTTTCCCACGGGATTCCGCTCAAGCTTGGCTTGCATGCACACGGTCACGCTAAAGTTCGCCGAACTTTCGACCATCAAGAACGCGGTGACGTACAACACCACACGAAAATGAAGTTCAATGCTTCCGAGCACGCGTCAGAAGTTTTTGCAAGCATGGTTCGGAATTTTGCGCGTGGGAATTGCCACAGATGATCGGAATTTCCGCCGGAAAAAATTGAGAACATGCTATCAATATTTTGCTGGCCGAAATTCCGCTAGCAAAAGTCTGATCAATCTTTTGCTGGCCGAGAATTCCGCCAGCAAAAGTCCGATGGAGCATGCGCACACGGTCGCATTTTCCGACCAAAAGCTCTCATAGGTCTTTTGCCGGTGGAATTTTCGATCGTGTATACGTTTCATTAGGCTTTATTTCTTCTCTTTTTTTTTTTACCTGGTGAGCCACCGTCAAGCCAGTAACATGCTTGGTGGCCTAGGGTGGCTCCACTCTGGATGGAGGAGCAATGCAGCAACCATCGGACAGCAGCATTGTCTAGGGAGAGCGGCTGAAAAGAACTCAGACTCTAGATAACGTCTGCAAAATTGGATAATAAAAAGTCCCAGTCAATTTCAGAAGTTGATATGTATTGGACATCAATCCACTGATACCAGAGGCAGACCAATTGCTGAAGGGGACTGAGACCTTTTGACTATACCAATGGTGAGACACTATTCTTCCCACTGATGCCAATGATGGGCTACTATTACTTCCATTGACACCAATGATGGGGCACTAATCCCCCTTCCACACACACACTGATACCAATGATAGGCCACTATTACCATCACTGATACCAATGATGAGGTACTATTCCTTCGGCTGGCACCAATGATGGGGCACCATTCCTACCACTGATACCAATGATGGGGCACTGTTTCTCCAACTGGCACCAATGATGGGGCACTATTCCTCACACTGATACCAATGATGGGGTACTATTACTTCCTTTGACACCAATGATGGGACACTATTCCTCAGACTGATACCAATGATGGGGTACTATTACTTCCATTGACACCAATGATGGGACACTAACCCCCTTCCACACATGCACTGATACCAATGATAGGCCACTATTACTACCACTGATACCAATGATGAGGCACTATTCCTTCAGCTGGAACCAATGATGGGGCACCATTCCCACCACTGATACCAATGATAGGGCACTGTTCCTCCAACTGGCACCAATGATGGGGCACTATTCATCCCACTGACACCAATGATGGAGCACTATTCCTTCCACTGGCACCAATGATGGGGCACTATTCCTCCAATGGACTCCAATGATGGAGTACTATTCCTTCTGCTGGCACAAATGATGGGGCACCATTCCTCCCAATGATGTCAATATTGGGACGCTGTTCCTCACACTGATACCAATGATGGGGCACTATTCCTTCTGCTGACCCCAATGATGGGACACGATTCCTCCCACTGATACCAATGATGGGGCACTATTCCTTCTGCTGGCCCCAATGATGGGGCACTATTCCTCCCACTGATACCAATGATGGGGCACGATTCCACACCCGGACACCTTGAATCCTCCCTCAGTTACTGCGCCTCGGACCAGCCGGTTCCGAGACTCAGGAACAGACGGATCCCTACCCCAGACCAGGCGGATCTAAAGGGGGATAACCAACAGAAGCATGTTGCGGAGCGTCGAACGCTCCCGTGACCGGGCTACCCCGGTCCAGGAAACAGGAACAGACCGCTAGGGCCTCACGAACGAACCACCCGTAACACGTGACCTCAACATCTTAAGTACCCCTCACCAGACTCCTCCGCGTGGCCTGGCACACCCACTGATTGGCTCCGAGGAAGCTGATACCCAAACCATCCAACCAGGCCTGGTTCTGGCTTGTCATATGCACCTCACTGTACACATGACCAGGCAGAACTCTAAGCCCTTGTACACACGGTCGGAGATTCCGACGGAATGTGTCCTATCGGACGGTTTTGTCGGATATTCCGACTGTGTGTGGTCTGCATCGGACTGTTTCCGTCGGAATATCTGACGGACCAAGTTTTCCAACTTGCCGGTAAAATTTTCAGACAAAATTCTCCTATCGGACATACTCCGATCATGTGTAGCCTACTCCGACGGACAAAGTGCCAAGCATGCTCAGATCAAATTCTTAGACCAAAGCTATTGGCTACTAGCCTGAACGTAGTCCCGTCATAACGAAATAATGTCATCACGTTATGTACAATCGGATTTTCCGACAACTTAGTCCGACCGTGTGTATGCAACATCACTTCCGGACCTCTTCCGGGAATTAATCCGTCGGAATTACTCAGACAGATTTGGTTGTCGGAATCTCCGACCGTGTGTACAAGGGCTTACACAGCCCAGCCAGACTGATGTCAACGTTAACCTACATAATTAACCCTCAGAACCCCATTACCGTTCTGAGGCAAAAAAACTAAATTTACATGAATGACACTTTGTCCAAAATGTTATCTGCTACATGTATTTTTCTCCTAAAAAAATGCATTTGAAAGATCGCTGCGCAAATACAGTGCGACATAAACTATTTGCAATGACTGCCATGTTATTCTCTAGATTCTCTGCTAAAATTATATATATATAATGTTTGGGGTAATTTTCTAGCAAAAAATACGGATTTTAACTTGCAAGCAATAAATGCCAAAAATGAAAGGGTTATTCTTAACTAAAAGCTGCTTTGTTGTCTGTCTATGTTGTGCATTGGATTTTAATGGGAGTGAGTAATTTGATTTGATAATATCTTTCGGCTGCTGCTTTCCCCAAATTGAAGTATCTCACCAAAATATACGTAGAAGGATGTGGTCAGTGGTCAGGGTCACTGGGAGGGGCTGGGGCACTGTCAATTTTGGCACAGCACAGGCACCCAAAGCTGTAAGGCTGGCCCTGGCCTAAACATATAGTATATTATAAAGAGACTACTTGGAGCTGACAGAACGTAAAATCAGAATAACTTTAATTTCCCCCCCAATTCAACCCCACAGATACAGAAGACCTCAAATGATGGACCAAGTCAAGCTAGTGGCAGTGCACAACCACAGTAATCTATTTGCACTGCTCTTTTAAGTGCTTCAAAATATAAAATTGACTCTGAGCCCTTGTACACACGGTCGGACATTCTGACAACCAAATCCGTGGGATTTTGTCCGACAGATTTTGTCCGACGGATTTTGTCCGAGACTGTTGCATACACACGGTCGGACAAAGTTGTCGGAAAATCCGATTTTACATAACATGATGACATTATTTCGTTACAACGGGACTACGTTCAGGCTAGTAGCCAATAGCTTTGGTCTAGGAATTTGATCTGAGCATGCGTGGTAATTTGTCTGTCGGAGTAGGCTACACATGATCGGAGTATGTCCGATCGGAGCATTTTGTCTGAAAATTTTACGGACAAGTTGGAAAACTTGGTCGGTCGGATATTCCGACGGAAACAGTCCGATGGAGACCACACACAGTCGGATTATCCGTCAAAACGGTCCGATAGGACACATTCCGACGGAATCTCTGACCGTGTGTACAAGGGCTAAGGCACAACATGCCAGGGAGGAGGCCACAGCAGGATGGATTGGGCGCACCGGATTACCAGTCAGAACGATTGAAGATGAGGACTTTGTTGGCATGATGGAGACAGTAGATAGGAAGCTGACTGTTCCAAAGAAAAAACTAAAATAAGCAATCTGATTGACAAACAGTATGAAGATGAAAAAAAAAAACTCAAAAAGAGACTTGATGCTGTTCGCAGAGTATCTATTTGCACTGATTTGTGGACTAAAAAAGGACTCCGCTTCATTCCTTGCCATAAGTTGATGCTACTTTTGTGTTGTACAACATAAACCTGGACACACATTGTTGGACCTTGAACAAGTAGCCCAGTCACACACTGCACAGTCAATCAAATCATGTGTGGCCAAATGCTTGCAAGAGTGGGACATACCAAGGAGGACGTTCCTTACAGTTGTAGCGCTGATATTTTTGCCTATTAATGCTTTACAATGTAAGTCTATGGGCAGTGTTATAGCTTAGTATTTGGTGCCATCTAGCGGCCAAATCAGGAATCTGACTTGAATTATTTTTCCTTTTCTATAGCACTAGAAAGTGAACAGGAAGTGACTGTTGTTTACATTTTTACTATGACCTATCTACCCAGAATGCCAGGTGACTTACCCATGATCACCCTGTACTGAATTGCATGCTGGGTAGGCTATAAAAGGACACGCATGGCCATTTTCTTTCTCTTCTAGACGCATGGCCTGCCTGTAAGGACCTGTGAGGAGGTCTCCAGCAAGCGCGGCCTACAGCCACTGCGGAGCAGAACAATTAAAGACTCTGCCATTCACCTGATCGCTGGAGAGACTGAGTGACCGGATCGGGAAGGATCCAGAGTTACCTGTCGGAGCCATCAGAGGGACCCGGTTCATCTTGCAGAG